>JAYDZK010000056.1:20043869-20086477 GCA_034509185.1 Euphonia xanthogaster | reverse complement strand
AAATAAAATAAAATAAAATAAAATAAAATAAAATAAAATAAAATAAAATAAAATAAAATAAAATAAAATAATAAAATGCTTGTGGGTTGAAACCAAGACAGGGAAAGATCACTCACTAATTACTAATTACCATTACTGGAAAAATGGACTCAGCTTAGGATAATCAGTTTAATTTATTGCCAATCAAATCAGAGTAGTGGAAACTAAAACACCTTCACTCTACCTCACCCTCCTTCCCAGGCTGAGCTTCACCCCTAATTTCCCTATCACTTCCCCCCAGTGGCAGAGAGTGGGAAATATGGTCTGAGGTCAGCTCATCACATGTTCTCCTCAAACTCTCCCCGTGCTGCAGGGTGATATCCCTCCTACAAGGGACAGATCTCAATTAACTTCTGCATGAGTTCTTCCCGTGGACTCGAGTTCTTTACATACTGCTCCAGTGTGGATCCCCCACAGGGTCACAAGTCCTGCTCTCAAACCTGCTCCAGCATGGGCTCCTCTCTCCCTGGGGCCAGAGGTCCTGCCTTGGCCCTGCGCCAGCATGAGATTCTCAGAGTCATGGCCTCCTTTGGGTGTCCACCTGTTCTGGCATGGCATTCTCCACATGCTGCAGGAGCAATCTCTCCTCCTCCGTGGGCTGCAGGGGCACAGCTGCCTCACCATGGCCTGCATCACAGCCTGCAGGGTGGTGGTGATGAATTTCCCCCTCTTTCTTCACTGACCTTGGTGTCCGTGTTGTGCCAGAGTTTTTTCTCTCTCACTCATATATCCTCACTCCTCTCTTCTCTGGCTGCAGTTGTTGTTGCCACTGCACTGGGGTTTTTTCCCCTTCTTAAATATGTTATCCCAGAGGTGCTACCACCATCAACGATGGGTTTGACCTTGGCCAGAGGCAGCTCTGTCTTGGAGCTGGCTGGCAGTGACTATGTTAGACATAGGGGAAACTTCTGGCAGCTTCTCACAGAAGCCAACCCTGTAGCCTTCACACTACCAAAACCTGGCCATTCAAACCCAATTTAGAAAAGCTTGGCTTTTTGTGCCATATTTTCTGAATCTGTAAATTTACACTCCATACTTATCTAAAAAAACCTGACCTCCTATGTACTTCAAAATTGTATTCATTGCAACACCATAGGCATAATTGCTGTTCATTTTGCTAAAGAATTCCTAATATTGATTTTGATTAGAAAGTAATTTCCAATGTCAATAAATTTAATAAAATGAGAATAAAAGTTTCTCTACAGAGAAGGTTGCATCAACACAGCCAAATGATTAAGAGAATTATTCTCATGGGCACAAGCCTCATGTAAAGTGGGATATTCATGGCCTATTGATGCTTGAGCATAAGCTCAATAATCCTGTAAATGCTTATCTGCATAGTTCATAAGAGTTTTATATAGACTATTCAGATGGATCTCATAATTCAAATAGATCTTAGATGCATGGAGTTGCACAGATTGTCCATTGCCCACTGTCATGTGGGCTCTTAAATATCAGTACTACACAACTCTAGCCTCATTTGAGCACCTGAGCCTGGACAATATTAATTCAACATAGATTCAGTGTCTGTTAACACATCCTTATTAATGACCAGAGTTTTTAATCACAGCAGCAAAACCAATATCAGACTTCATTCACTGTCATCCTATTGTCAAGTTGTAGTAAACTCCAGATTTGGAGTGTAAGAAATAGTGACAGTAGTATATTTACAATATAAATTGCACACAATGCTCTGTGCACAACTTGCATGATAGAATAACTTTCATGATAGAACACAGCATAAAAGAAAGAACTTCTACATCTTTTTTCTCATACCATGTTCATTCAATATTTTAATTCCCTTCCTTCCTAAAGCTCCAATTAGGATAACTAAAATCATAGTGGTAAGGTCTTACTTTGAAAAACAGATGCTGCTTCACCATATGTTTGTCTCAAGAGAAATGCTTCTGCAGATGCCAATAAGTGAGAGACACCCTTGATGGTGTTAATTGCAGCCAATGTGAATATGAGCTTCTAAGAGAAACTTTTCAAGGAAAAAGAAATCTGATGCAATAAATGTCTACATATTTCACCGAACATAAAGCAGGGCTTAGAAAGGTAAATCGCCCCATTGCAGATTGCAAGTATTCTTTTATATTCTTATGATGCTAAAATAAGTACTGACAATAATGTGACTTCAAATATCTCCAATGACAACAAGCAATTATAATGGAAGAAAATTTATTATTATAATATCAACATTATTATAAACTATTTGCTACTATTTTAATAAATAAATTAGTCTCTATGTGTTTTAGGTCACAGAACTTGAAAATCAGAATCAGCAATGACAGTTATGTCCTCTCATATTATCTTCTGCTTCTCTGAAAAAGTAATAATCAAAATTTACAAATTAATAGAATGTAGCATTTATATCTTAATTGGCTCTCACTAAAATATGGGAAACTCACATCTTATAGAAAATGACAAATGCTTTAAATGTACTTTCTGTCTAAATAAGGGTGAAAAATAAAAATTTGTCAGGTTTTTTTTCCATTACGGAGAGAGTATAGTAATGAAAATATGTTCAATAGCAATTAAGAAATAATTCAAGATGAGAAAAAAAAAACAAAACAAAACAACTAAATGCTTCAAAGCTTTCAACATTCACATACGAAATTAGATTTAAAATTTCATTGTAATCCAGATGTTCCCAATATTTCTTTTCAGTGGAATCTTTTCCACTGATAAACTAAATCCTCATCTTCTGCTGATCTGTGACAGCACCATGGAGTGATGGTCACTTAATCCATTGTTGTCAATAAACACTAAGATGTATTTTAACATGAATACCACAGTGACAGAACCAGCAATATGAAGTAAAGACGATAACTCAATCATGCATGAAATATGAATGACTACCTAGCATGAGGAAAGCAGTTAAACCTGACACAAATAATGAATATTTTTATTTTGTAAAGAGTATTGATATAAGCTTCTTTTCTATTTTGCAACCAAAAAGTAAGCTATTTAACATCTTTGTTTTATCACTTCAAAAATGTTATTTTCTTATCAAGCTGAAATTATAGCAAGTCTTTAAATTTTTCTTGTAATTATTAAGCAAAACCTTTTTTTCACACAGGACATTGTTTTATATTATTTACACTTTTTCATATTTTATCTATTCCCAAATAATGCCTTCTTTTAATCACTCCTGTTGACAGTCTCTATCTTTCAAATTCATGTTTAAGTTTATGCTTACTTATGTCTTAAGAATTGTCAGAATATGAAGATCTAGAATAGACACAATTGCAGTGATATAAAGAAAACACTCTTTGGATGAGTTTCCTCTTAACAAACTTTTTAGCTAAATAAATAGGCATCTGACCCTTGGGTCCATTAAGGGAGAAATGAGCTACCATAGAGTTATTTATGTTACTCATTTCAGAAATTCATTTTGGAACAGGATGAATCACTTTCTAGAGTTGTCTAAATCTTTCTCTTAAAAGTCTTATCCTACTACACAGTACTACATATTTAAGTATAGGAGAGGTCAAATTGTGTGATTCATAACAGATGATCTACAGTTACTCTATAAACAAAATTACTCTGAGGATCTATTCCTGTTCACACCAAGAAAAGCATCATTGCATCTTATCTGTGCAATCTTGTCTTTCTCAAGCTTATTCTGCATAGCAGACAGAGGGAAATGTGAGTCCTTCCTAAAGACAGCCTCCCTCAGTGTGGATCGTGGCCTGTCTTGTAGCAAAAATTTCTCAGTGACCAGGTGCACGCTGCAATTTCCTTCCTGCCAGCTTTGCCTACTGCATTCAGCTCAGCACCATGTGCTCAATACCCAAAGCTGGGTATTGCCAGTTGCCTTTTTAACTTGGTTGCCACCCCCTCCGTCCAACCACATCGTGTGTTCGCCCAGCTGCACTCAGTTCTTTAAAAGGTAACCTGTAATAGCAGTTGTGTGCCTAAGGACTGGGTGTTTGTTGGTTCTTGTCCTAATAACATTCACTGAATAAATTTGGATAATCTGTGAATGTTATCTTTTTTTTTTTTTTTTTAAGCATAAAAATTTATGTGTACAACTGTATGAAAAATAAGAAATCAGGATATAAAGTGGCAAACGGGGAAAAATGAAAGAGATTGGTCATTATTTCAGAGGGAAGGAAAGTGGTAAGCAGGGTCAACCTGGGAGGAGAAAATAGTAAATTATATGATTGTGATTGTAAGATGTTCTTGTTGAGCAGCCCTACACAAATTCAGTGGAGTTCTGTTTAAAGCAGAACTAAAAAATCTGTAATTTCTTTGGCATTTGCATCTGATTTCACTCTGGCTCAGGCACCTGGGTTGCTCTCCCTAATGCTGGAAAGGGAATGCTAAGAGAGGTGTTGTCCTAACTGACATGTACACGAGCAGCAGACATAAGATTAATTTCCTAAAGAAATTGGGCTGAGGTGCCTCTCTGACATCTTCTTGTTCTTTTGCTAGCCGTTGTTTTTTGTTTTACATATCATGCAACGATTTATGTGTTGTTAATTCACACTTTCAGTGGTCCGAGGTAAAAATCAGATGCCATCTGAGTTCCTGTGCCACAGTATTCCCCTAAGGCTTTGCCCTTCATCGTCTGTCTTTCCTGCAGCCAGGTGTCCTGCACAGAGTAAACGTTAATAACTAATGTTTTTACATCATGCAGTTTATATTGAAATTGGAATAATAAGGAATGATCAAAATGTAAACAGAGTTTTCACACTCAGGCAGGCAATGCTATTCATAATTGCCTCTCAGTCTTAACTGTGCTGTTGCCATTACCAAAGCCCAGTTGATGTTAACTTTATCTTGAATGTTCTCCTTTAACAGAAGAGATCCAGCATGGGCTGATAATTGGCACAGTGAGTTATGTTATGTCTTTCAAATTTTGTGGTAAAGGATTTCTTTCAGAATAAATAAGTGTGCCCTTACCACATTCTCACATTCTGATAATTTCTGCCTGTCAGAATGGTGGACTTGGGATGCAATTAAAATAGTGACATACAAACGTAATTAGGTGTGTGTTACACACAGAGATTGAACGGTGACAAAGTTCATTGTACAGTCAGTGAAAATTCACTTGAGCTCCTGGTATGTTGATGCTAACCCTGACAGTCAATCAATTCAGTCAGCTGCAGTTTCCCTTCTCCTTGTTTACGTCTGATGTTTCATTGTCCATGACTTCCTCAATAATTTTCATCTACTCTATAAATGGATGCTATCTCTAATGCGTTTTATTTTTTCTTTTTTTTTTTTAGAAAACACAGAGTGTGTTTCAAAGCACAAAGGGAGAACAATGCACGTGAGGTACAACTTTTGGATGGCAGATGATTTATGAGTCTTGACAAGGCAATTTACAGATTTTCTATTTCCGCATTCAAAATATAGTTTGTGTCTAACAGGAACTCCTACCACATGAAGCAAAATCATAGTTGCTGTAACACAAAATATGGAGGATTATTTTGAAAAGCACACACTTAATCATGCCTCATAGTTGAATGAATTCCGAATCAGTGTAAAGGAAATTTGATAATGAGTTGCCCCAGCTTTCGGTATATAAACCGAAACAAAATCCTGTTTCTCAGATAGGTAAAAATAAAGGGGACAATAAAGAGAAAAAAATAAAAGATCCACAGCAAGTCAGTTAATTAAATATATCTTGGCAGTTTCAGTCATATTTAAAGCCAACTTTGACAGATTACAGGCCTGGATTTGCTGCATTTCTATTCTAACAATAATGTAAGAAAATGTAAGAGTATTGCTTCACTGAAGTATTTACTACTGAAGAGAAAATTGCTTTTATAATTATACATCCCAAATAAAATTTACAGAAATATTGAAGACCAAAAAAAAAAGCAATCAACAAATTATAAGGTTTGAATTCTCCCAGTTACGTTTGTACAACACTTTCATTACAGTTGAAAGGATTTAGGAACCTACACTGAAGGATAAGCATAGCTGATTGGATTTTTCACTGTAATTTGCATTGTAGTTTTTACTGCTAAGGATTTTCTACTGTAAAATTGTGTTTATTATAATTTATCATTTTTAATGGTTATAAAAACAAAATAGATATCAAGTTTCTGTGATAGAACATATGTGAAGGGCTCCCAAAAACTTAATTTCTCTGTTCATTTTTTTGCTCCATATGTAAAAACCAGTATTCCATGTGATATATTGTCTAACTCAAAGGAAGCTGTTTCTGCTATATATATATATATATATACCCTTAAACTCTCTTGGTGCCTACACTGTGTCTCATTCTGGAATTCATCTGGTCATTAGAAACCACATTATCTTCTCAGCCAAGGGACCTATTTTTCTTTTACAACAGAAATTATTAACCTAACTGTTAGAAATATCTCTAAGAATGACTTTTTATTAATACTTAAATGTACATCTGTTATCTAAGCCATATTGTCCATACAACTTAATAACTTCTTAAATAATGACTTTGATTTTGCTTCTTAATAATTTTGAAAGTTGGGATTTTTTTTTAGGAGACTAAGTATCAATTTAGAAAGCTCTGCTGTTGCAAAAATATAAAACTTGGTCTTGATATCATTTGCATCAGCGAGACTTATTTTATGGCAGCAATGGCTAAATTATGTCTTCTGCTAGGAAGGGAAAATGCAAGCAAAGAACTGTTTTAAACAGGTATTTGAAGACAAGTAAATGCTAAATCTTCCTCTCGTTCTGAAGTCGGAATAGTAATGATATGCAATTTTGAAGAGGATTATTGATTAGTGACAAAAGAATATTTCCTGATTGTGCTGGTTGTTATATCCATGCAAAGAAAGGGGATTAGGTGCCACGTTTGTCTGTGATGCAGAGGGATTACTGTGCTCTGAACTGTAGATCTGCTAAGTATAGAAAAGGCCACTTCTTGAGAGACATCTGTTAGTTTGGATGTTACTCAGCTTCTGTTTCCCACCAAGATCACTGCAAATGAGAGAATGGGAAAGTCATTGGCAGGAAATACTCTGCCTGAGTTTTTCTTACTCTGTTGAGCATATGGCTCCATTATCTGTCATCACTTAGACCCATACCACTTTATTTTGTTGAAACAAAATCTTGATTTCTAAATGGTCATGGGATACAAATAATTCTCATGGATAAATTTGATCATGACAGTTTTGCTTTGTGGGCTTCATAAGAATACTTTTTTTTCTCTTAGGGCCATGAATTCAAATTAAAACAAGTATAAGATATTTTTAAAGAATTTGCTATGCTTAATGCCATTAATTCAATTTTTTTTTCTAACAAATGTCTCTAATTAACCTAGAGCTGCCCCTTGAGAGAAAAAAAAACTAAAACTATTCAAGTACTTTTTCTCTGCTCTGCCAGTTCTTGCCTAATTTTTCATGGGTTCATGACTTTAAAAAATAAGAAATGAACTGCATTTTTTTCCCCCCAAGCATCAAGGCAATTCATTCCAGAACTAGCCCTGTAAAGAGTGGTCTGAAAAATAATTGAGCACACAGAGTGTGAAATTTTACAGGATATTAGAAGACATTCATTGCTTTGGATACCTTACTGAGTGGTATACAACAGTGAAGAGCTGAAGAGATGATTAAGTCAATTAATAGTCACAGAGAATTACAACATATTTGCAATATGTCATCCTGACATGACCTTATGTACTCTTGTATTGATACAACATCACAATGAAAAAATTGCAAGGTATTATCAAGGCACCCTACTGTGACTACTTTGTTGTTTTCCATAACTATTTTACTCTATTTTTATCTTCTCTTTCCTCTTACAAATGCCTTCTTAGAAGAGCCAAAGTATTTCACATTGTATATCTCTTTCTCTCTTTTTATAACTTTTTTTTTATTATGTTTTGTTTTTGTTATTTGTTTTGCTTTCTTTTTGGGTTAATTTTTCTTTTTCTTTTATGGATGATTATCAGTGACATTATATTGTTTGTTCATCATTTTATGACTTTATTAAGGCAATGGCCGAGATCTTAGCGTCTGGGTATTTTCTGGTCATAAAAGAAGAACTTTATAAACTCTTACTGACTATTTAGGAATTATAGTCAGGGATCAAAAAATAAACAAGTCCATTTATTCCAGAAGGATTCAGCTAACTCAGACCTTTGTGAATAATTTAAGGAAGTATGTTGGCTTTTTAAAAAGGCAAATTTCAAGCATTCAGTATCTCATATTTCAGCCCTAATGCAAGATGTGAGAGGTATAGATTCAACACAGCATATGGCTTTAAAGTTGTTCCGAATTTAGAGCACAGAGCCATTTCCAGTCCTGTGATATTACTTCCCATGAAATATAATCTTCAATTTGCATTTTTTCTGGTTTCCGCCATTATTTTATTCTCCATTTATATTTTAACTCCCACAGCACTCACAACTAGATAATGCCAGTTGATGAGTCAGCTTCATGAAGGCAGCCCAGACACTATGGTAACTAAGTTTAATTCTCTACTCTCTGAAGAGGCAGCCACCAGATTGTTGCAAAGAAAAATGACTTGTATTGCACATAAGATACTTCGGTATTCTGAGTGAGTTTTATATGATGTTCAGTATGAAATTAAAAGGGAAATATCATTATTTTATCCCACAGAAGTTGTAACAGTAGTCAAAGGTAGGTTTGGGAGATTTGTGGTTGATAAATATGCAAATAAAAAGTATGGAAAAACTTTACTCTCTCTGTTCCTCTCTGTCTTTTCACATGGTCGCCTGAAACAGTCTGAACACAAAGACAGGAGAAAATTTATGGAATATGTGCTCTATGAGTACCCTGGATGTGTTTCTGCCACATAAATAGGAGTGCTGTTAAAAGGTCAAGATAAACAATGATAATTTAGAGCTAGGAAGACTGTGGTTTGTATTCTATGAGATTAGATGCTGCAAATGAAACTTCGCTGTAGTAAAACAGCCTGCATATCTGATCAAAAACAATGTTTATAGGAGGACTGTAGAAAGACAGCAGAATTATATTTTTCAAAGCCATTCACATCAAAAAATTATGCATTCCTGTCAGAAACTAGAGTTTGAGGCTGAAATTCATCTGATGTAAAACAGTTGACTTCTAGAGCTTAGCTGGTCAGCTGCAGTTCCCTTCACTGTAAATGGAGATTAATCAGAATAACAAATTCATCTCATTAAAAAGTAAATAGCTAAAATAGATTAATCACACAAGAAAAGCATTATTTTCTCTTTTTCAATAGAAACAGCCTCTCTAATAAGCTATTCTCTGCATGTATGGATGTTTAAAGTTAAGCATTAATATATCTCTTCAGTACACAATTCTTCCATGAACTTCTGAAAAATTTCAGATTTTTTTTATACCTATAGTAAATTATAAATTGAAACTTGGAATATTAGAACCTTTATATGCATAAAATTTTTGTAATACAATGCAAGAAATAATCACAAATGTAAATAACAAGTGAGACAAATATTTCACAGATATATTGTACCAACAATGAATCCACAAAAGTCTTCTGAATTTTACAGACAACAAAATTAATAAAGTATTATTAATAATGATAATGGCAATACATCAAAAGCTGCTTTCAGTTAAAATAAGAAGATCTGATTAAAATTTGCCTTTTTTTAATCATTTGCTGAGAAGCAGAAAGTGATAAAATCTGTCGCCTGCACTCTTCTCCTCCATTCTTCTATGACATGCTGTCACTCCTTCTTTGTTTGCTTAGTATTTCTGTAACAACAGAATAAGGGAAACAGCAGTCCACAGGAAAACCACAGAGAGGTAGTGAAAATGATAAAGAGCTGGGGTTTTGTTTGGCTAGGTGAGAGAATATATTATAGCTTTATCTTCTGGTAACATTGAGGCAATCTATTTTAATATAATGTTAGGCACAAAACATGGCCACTAATGAGTTATAGTTGACTGATATCAGTCAACTGATCTGAACAATATTGTCTTCAAGGGTTAATGCTTTTAAGCTTGAATATTCTCACAAGGGTTATTTGTTCACATGATTTCTAAAAATTAAGGCAGCATATTTTTATTTAAGCTCTGAAAAGTCCAGTTGACAAATTTTACATGTTTTAGCCAGAGTATGAAGACTCAGAAGCTATCTCAAGCCAAACAGCAACAGAGAAAAAGACCTAAACTATTGCATGTGTGTTAAAGTGAGCAACTAAAAATATTTTGTTAGCTTTCTGTTTTGAAGAATCCATGCAGCAAAGAATGCTCATAAATTAGCTTCCCAACACTTTTTAATTTAAAAGTAATTGTGATTCAAATCATACTTATGAAGTTTTCTTTCTTACTCTCTTACTCTCTTTCTTTCTTATTGCATCTTTGCCTACTGAGAAAAATAATATTAAGGTATTTTGAAAAATCTTAATACTCACAATTGTCCAAATGTTTAATTGTATAATCATGAAGATGGATTTTTAAAGAAATCTGGCTCTTGATTTAGCAAAGATTTAAACTAAGAAGCATAATTATAGGTGCTAAATAACTGTTCTTGATATATGAGAATAGAATAATAATGAATGTCGAATAAAAATTTTCTATTACCTAATTAGTATAGTTGAAGTTTTGCCTTGTGATTAATTCACAGTTTACTCTCTTCACCCCAAAAGACAGCAATCTTTGAAAAGTCTTTTGAAATCCCTATTTCCCTTCGCTGTCGATAGCTGACATCAGTTGAAATTTCTCCATATGCAAAACTGAGCACGAGAGCCCTCTGGCCTGGCAAGGGTTTATGGGCTTTCCTATTTTCCATGGCTTAGCTGAGTTTACCTATTCTTTCAAGCAAGATGTGACTGTTTTGATTTTTGCTGCAGAGAATAATCTGAAATGAATTTTAGGTATCTTCCAGTTTGTTTTTTCTTCCAAATCCTTTCCTTTCTCCAGCGTGCTTCTTTCATAGCTGAAGATAAAAAAAAAGCTAACAACTATGATACCCATATTTTTGCAATAGTTTTGTAGACTTCAGTTTGCCTCTCATTTTATCTAGAGTAGAAATGAAAGAACACAGAGTCCCAATGCTATTACTTTTTTCAGAGTCATTATAAGGGGGGCAGAAATAAAAGAATTCTGTACTTTACTTAAGAAAAATGTAAAACGGTTTGCTTTTCCTAATAAGCTATTTCATTCTTTCATTGTCATGGGCTAGTTTGCTCAACAGAGCAAGAAAAGACAATGGAAGACCCAGAGATTAGTTTAATAGGTCACATAATACAGTGAGTTAATTAACTCCATAACATTAACCATTGATAATTTCTAAGGGTAACTGGCTCCTTAAGATTTGATAATATTCTGGCTCAAACAAATAGGGGTTTAAGGCTGACCCCAGTTTTGGTGTCCCTTGGTTTTATGTGTTTGACAGAGCAGCCAAAGGTCTCTCTCCCTCACAATGTTCTTTCAACCTGTACAGAATATAACACTTTGCTGAAAATTCCTCAGATCAAAGCATTTTTTTAACCATAGCTCACTGATAGAAGTGAGAGGTGGAAACAGATGAAGTGGAAAAAAATGAATGAGAACATGAGCATTGCTCTAATTCTCAGGAAAGACAGCAACATTAGAGGTGGTCCAGGCAAGAGGTCTGTCTCATTGTTTTCCAAATGGTGCTACTGCCATGCAAGATCAGCAAAAAAATGCTGAATTTTATTGTCACTCAGTTTTCTGGTTTAACATTTCTTATTCAGGAGAACTAGGTATGTTTAATGCACTAGAGTTACATGAATAATGGTAATCCAACTAGGAGGCATTCCTAAAACCTTGAAATAGAATACCTTCAAAAAGTAAAAAAAATTATAGGTTAAAAAAAAGCCATGCAAAATCAAGAAAAATAAAATAAGAGAAAGATTTCTAACAGATCTGAATCTGCTGGGTCAATATATTATTTTGAAAGGTATATTTTGGATTCCATTTTCATTCATAATTTGAGAACACATGTAAAAGGAATTAAAGGTGTCAAATAGGGAAAAAGAAGGCCCTAATAAAGATTTTTCTTAAAAGTATAGTAGGCTGAAGAACAGAATGAGAGCAGATTGGAAATACTCTCTGAGAAACTAGATGATATTATGGTTGAATGGGGTACAAGATGAAAAATCTGCATACATACATAACTTGAGAAAACCAGCCTGTTCTTTCCCTTTGACTTTTTTCCCAGTGATTCATTTGGAAATGATCAGAGAGGCTTCTTTTTCTTCTGTTGTATAGCTTTGAGGAACAAATTATTTTTTACTTAAACAGACAGATGTAGCTTTCATGGAGTGTAGGTTCTTTAATTGAAAAAAGCCATGAAACAAATTTGAGTTAGAGGAGCTTTTGTGTCATCACCACATAATTGATACTCCTCTGAAGACACCAAAGAATGGGAGTATCAATTGAAGTTTAAAAAAAGAAAAGTCAAGATTCTAAGGAAACTACAGGACACAAGTTGATTTTTTTTTTTTTTTTTTTTTTTCTTTGTCTTTTATCATTAAGGCAAAGACTGGTTCTGCAAAACCAATTTACAGAGCAAGAATATGCTGTTGATTAGAGAGGCTGGTTTCTTTAAAACCTTTAATACAATTTTGCTATTTCAGTGTCACTTAGAGTTGTGTCAAAGTCATAAGTTATTGTTCAGACAATGGAAAATATCCAGAGAGATATTTCTGGGAGTACTGAGCTTTACAGCTGTGACAATAAGCTGTTTTAAGTCTTTGGTGCTTAGTGATGTCTAAAACATCCACCTTCTCCAGAATGGACTTCTCCCTCTACAGGTCTGCAGGTCCTTTCCAGCCCCTTGACCCAGCATGAGTTTCCTCTGGCTTCACCTCCCTCTTTTGGGCATCCCCATACTCTGGCACAAGTCTGCTCCGTGGGGTGCAGGTGGATCTCTGTATCCCCATGGTCCTGCAGGGGCACAGCTGCTTCACCACGGTCCTCACCACAGCCTGCAGAGGAATCTCAGCCCCTCCCTCTCCTTGGTATCTGTAGGTTTGTTTCTCTCACATGTTCTCCGTCCACTCTTCTCTGGCCACAAATACATCTGCACAATAACTTTTATTTTCTTCTTCAATATGTTATCACAGAGTTTTTACCACCATTTCTAGTTGACCCAGAGGCATGACCATTTTTGGAGCTACCAGGGATTGGCTCTTCTGAACATGTAGGAAGCTTCTGGCACCTCCTCACAGAAGCCACCCCTGTAATGCCCCCATTATCCAAGCGCAGCCATGCAAACCCAGTAAAGAAATCTTTGGCTGGGATGCTAAGGATCCTAGAAGTTATAAAGTATCCAAGTGTACACCTGGAAAGGTAGACCCAGATCATAGCCCGTCATAGCTTTGTCTGCCGAGCACCTGGGTACTTGGAGTTGGAAATGCAAGTTTGGGGGAGATTCTCAACTCTCCACCAGGCAAGCGGAAAGGAAGCCAAGAGCCTTGGCTAGACAGAGCAACCTGGCAGCCAGGACTCACAGCTCAACAGCATGCCATGTGGATCCTGAAGAGTTGGAAGCCTGGAAGTCCACCAGCAGCCTTCAAAAAAGGCAGTTGGGTGAGCTAGCACTGTGGATTACTGTTGGAAACCTGCCCCCTTCCTGTCACTACTTTGTCAAAACTGAACTGTCTCCTGCAAACACTTTAGTTTTGATGAACTTGCAGTCTCCACTCCATCTAACAATTTCCAAAACACTGATTCTGGAGTCTATAACCTGGAAGATAAGGCTCTTCAGCAGGAAAACAAATGTTCTCAGGAAAACCATGTGGTTTTGTACAACTGGCAAACAAAAATCCACACTAAGCTAATTGAGATATTCTTTCATGCATGACAGATGAAAGCTGCTTTGCCTCGCTTCTTTTTAACATTTTTAGTTTGTTGGGTTGATCAGCTACACTTTTGAAATGGAGAATATTATTGCTTGCTTGTGCACTTATTAATAAGATATTTGTCTGTTCTCAATATTATTTGGGAAAGTATTGCCACTAGTGAACATCGGTGAAGTAACTCAGCTAATGACTCCATCATTAAAATGTAGATATATCTATAGATTAAAAGATCCATCTATACTTCCAGGAGAAAGCTGAAGTACATTAATATTAATTTTTCTGGTTTTAATAGTCGACATAAATATGGGATTTATTTAATCTATATTGATTTTTATTTAATCCAGTGTTTCTATAACTTCAAACACCAGGTGCAAAGAAAGAAAGCTGTCTAGTAAAGTCCTGATTTTTTGAATTGTTATATTTTTAGGATAATTTTTTTCCAGAAAAGTAATTTTTATTGACCTTTATGCAATAAATCTTTCTATATAAGCTGAGAACAACATAATGTGATAAATAACTTTGAGTGACTGTGTTATTCTACATTTAGACACAGAATAGCATTGAGATTTTGTGGGGTTTTTATCTTTGGTCTCTGTAAACAGTCTTTAAAAGATATATTCTGTATCTGTAAAACAGATTTCAAATAGTTCACAAGAGCATAAATGAATGCAAACAACACAATGGAAGTATTTCAGCAGAGGTTCAGCTCTTCTCAAGAGTATCCTTCACACAAATGTAATGTCATTGCACTAGAAATGTCTGGATATTCTGGATTTCAAAAGGACTGTGCATTATTCATCTATTATGGCTGGGATTTCAAAGGGACAAAGGAACTGAATTCAAAGCCAAAAAGAAGAGTTGTTTTTTTCTTATACATTCTTTCTTTTTTTTCTTATACATTCATTCTTTTTTTTTTTTTTCCCAGAAATTATAATTTCTGTGGGAACTTGGTCTGTTGGAGTATTGGGGTTTATTTTGTTTTAGTTTGATTTTTTAAAATTATGTCATTTGATCTAATTTGAATTTCACTATGTTTTGTTTTCCATACACTGATGTGAGCCTAAATTTTATATTTATTGTGCATTAGAACCTAATTATATCAGGTGCCCAAAAGCAGATCTCTGTAAAAAAAGACCAACAAATGCACAGATTCATTTATGTTATTTCAGTGAGATTGTATTAGTTCTATCCAATACCCTGAAATCACCAGAAAAATTATCATTTAAAGCAATGTGAGGACTGTGCTTTTCCAGTGCAGAAAATCACAGTACACCCAAGTAACTTCTAGTTGCCAAAAATTATTGAAGTCAAAACTACGCACATTTTTTTTTCAGAGAGTGGCTATGGATCACATTTTCTTTTCAATTGGTGTAAACTATCCATTTCAAGGCAGTCAAATCACCTGGCCATTCCAAATATCTAGACCTTTCTTTCATGGTTCAAAGCACCCTTTCCTGAGAACAAAACACGTTGGATTAAACTCTGAAAAGGTCATAAATGCTGTGCAAACATGCTTCAGAAATTGCAGCATCAGTTTGAAATATGAGTACTTGAATGTTAGTTTCTTGTGTCTCTTGAAATAAGGAAAAGAAAAATGAAGGAGGAAAACAGGGAAAGGAGGAAAAGCCATGTAATACAAATATATTGACCTTGTTTCATGGGGAACAGAGAGAAAATTGGGCTGTTAAGCTCTTGTATCATGTAAGAAATCAAAAGTTTCAACAGGATTTCTGTAAAAAATTGTATATTCTGATCAAACAGTCTCCTCTTCCATTTTTGATCTTTGAACAGTGAGAAATTTTCTGTGCAGGTAAAAAATTATTGATTTCTTTCTAGTTTCCATTTGAATTTGATCCAGAGAATATTTTTGAATATTTTGAATGTGAAACACTTTGAATCATCAAAATTGAGATAAACTGATTGATTATTATCCATTGCTATAAGTAGTAATATTGGGAATCCCAGTTTCAGGGCCAGAGCAATAGGCAGGAGAATACCTGTTTCTTTTGCCTTTTTCTACTTTCAAGAAATAAATTGAGGTATTGCATGGTCATTAGACGAAAGCTCCTTCCTATCTCTTATGAAGTTTCCAATGAGAATAATAAAGAAATAAATTTTGCATTGACAACATCTAAGGAGTTATTAAAAAAATCTCCTTAGTTACTAAGTTCAATGTTTTATATATTTACCAATTCTTTTCTGACTTTTGCAAAATTTTCTACCACACTGGCAAGTTTTGTCACTAAATTGCATAGATGTAGGAGTTTCCTAAGAGTTTTTACCTGAATGTGTCAATAAATACTCTCATATTCTAAAATAAAAAGAAAAATACCTTTTCGAGTGTGAATTTTTAGTTCAAATTTTTTTTCTATCCCCTCCTCTCTTTATCCTTCTGAATCATTTCCTTCATAAACTAAGCAACTATTTGGTTGTTTAGTAGTTAGCAGACAGCTTCACTCTCTTTTTACATTTTCTTGGCTTGGTTTGGTTTGGTTTGGTTTGGTTTGGTTTCAGTCTAGGAAAATTGACATCTGGTTTTAGGATTTAAATGATGTGAACACAGGGCAAGGTTGACCTTGTGATAAATCTTCTGATCTAGACTTAATAGCCTATATGAATATACCAAACTGCCCTGAATAATTTAAATATTTTTGAAAACATTGTCATAATATTTGTTCTTTGCCTAAATTCCCACAGCACTTTCAGACTATGAAATGAAAGGGTTTATTTCAAGCTTCTCCCACAGAAACTATATATTTTTCCTGCTCACTCTATTTCTAATTTGGCACTCAAATCTAAGTCAAAGTGAATGAATCCTTCCTTTCCTAGCTGAAGAAGGATCTGCTACAAAGTTCCTAATAAGAAAGAATGCACAGCCTTTCATGAAGACCTTTCTATAGAACTTTCCAAATTATGTAAGTGCAGCTAGGGAATTCCTTATCTGTTGTTGAGATGTATCTCAATGTCTGAAAACCCGTTTGCCTAAATGTGTCATCCTGTGCAACCACATCTCTCAGGTTCACACGTTGAAGGCTAGAAGATATCTGTGACATCTTTTGAAGGCTAGAATATATCTGTGATCCTAAAGACTGATTTATCAATGTAAACAAGTTAGGTCAGCATTTTAGAAGATACTGACACATGGTTAAACACTCAGTAATCAACTGGATTTCTCTAATGGGCTTAGTAACCAGTAGCTCATGAATCCAAACTGCAAGTACATCAGTAATCTTCTCTGAAAAGCTACTTCTTAGTATCAAAGAGCACCATTCTGTTAAATGCAGCTGAATTTCCAGTTCACCTTTGAGTTTCATGAGTGTGTTGACTTTGTTTTGATTACAACTTTTCTAAACTGATCAAGGAGCACATTTAATAATTGTGAACCTGTGCAGATAATGATTTCCATATGAAATGATTGATAAATGACTGAGTAGCTGCAACAAAATTTTTGGTGTAGTATCTATATGAGAAGTATGCATATGACCTTGATTTTTTATTTTAACTTCTGTGCTTGTTTTAGTAAAATGTAATTCAGCTACTAATTCCACCCCACCCATCCCCACCCCCCTGACTTATGTAATAGATTCTGATTCACTATTCAGTTCTATCAATTTTTTTTAAATTTTGTTTTATTGTATCCACTGCATAATTATCTGGCTGAATGATCATTTCAATTTTGAGGCATGTATTCTACTTCAGCTTTCATGAAGAATTTTGTGCTGTAAACTATGACAGGATAGCACAAGTAAATAGAGGCTACGTTTCTAAGGTGAGTTCGAGTCTCACCTTATATACCATATATTCAATGAAACCTTGAATTGTATCACGCTACAAAAAAAAAAAAGAATCCTGCAGATATATGCTTTTATTTCTAAATAGCTTTTATTACACATTAAAATGAAATAAACAATTTTCATTTTCTTTCTAAAATACAACGTAATTGTTCAAAATATATTCATGCTATTGAAATGTAGGGGGTCAGATAAAATTTAATGAAGCAGCCCTTTCTTCATGGTCAGAAATATGATTATAGAAAAGCTTTAATAAGTTGTGCTCCTGGAAACAAACATTGCTCATTTCATGTAACTAATGGTGAATACAATAGAGAACATTAACCACAAATGAGTTATTTCCAACCTCAAACTATCCTGAACTTGTTTCAGTCTTACATGGTTTTGTATTTGTTTAAAGTTGGGTTTAAAGGGACTTAAAAAGGAGTGAAGCCAAGGGGAAAAATCCAGGAAGAAAACCAGAAAAGATAGGGAGCTCTGCAAACAAATGTAAAAGTAGACCACATAAAGGCTTAGATAAGATTGTTTAAAAATCTAATAAAAAAGTCAGATCACCTTTTATCACAACCTGGATTAGTTGTTTTATCTATGAACTGTGTTTCATCTGTATATATGGCTTTCTCTTTCCTCTAGCGATCTCTAATATTAACTTTCGCTTTATTGACTTCCCTAGTGGGAAATTAAGTTGGTTGAAAAATTTACTCTTCCTTCTTTTTTTTTTTTTTTTTCTGGAAAACAAGAAAACAAATAAATCCAAAGCCCACACAAGTTTTCATAGGAACAGAAATTATTTTGCTTCACTAGTAGCTTAAAAATTATTTTAAGAATAAATATTCCTAACTGTTATTTGATTAAGATACATGTGGTGTTTTCCCCTTTCAAGAACAAATTATGCATGTCACACATGCTGACAGGTATATATTTTAAGGTTTATCAGTAATGTCACAGAATGTCCAGTCTTAAATTTCAGTTTTGCTCTGTAAGTGGGAAAGTACCAAACTACCTTATTCACTGCATCTTTCTTAGAAGAAAACCAGAATGTGTAGCCAGATCAAAATATTGTAAAAGGTCTGTCTAAACAGCATATCTTCTTACCTTTAAGAATTCTTCAAAGTCCTCTGATGAAAAGAGTTTAATGAGATTTTTGTGCTTCCTTCTGCCCACCACACGAAAATCTCAAGCCAAACATTCATAGCTCAGTTTAGGATTAGCTGAGAGTGTCCATCCAGCTGTAAGATGTTATATGTTATTTAATTCTTTAACTGAATTTTTTTATTATCTTTAGCACAATGAAATCTTTTTAACAAAAATGAGGACTATAAAATCATGTTACACAATCATGAATGATGTCCAAGGGTTTGGATTTTCCTCCTAAGTTGGAAGTGTGTTAAAGCTAGAAATAAAGATTTGGAATAACAGAGTCGCTTATTTTAAAGAGTTGCTAACAACTGGATCTGTATTTCTATTACTGCTATTTGGGAGAAAAGAGTTGGATGTATTCTCTGAACTTATTTCCAATGTTGAAATGGAATTCAGCAATTTGTGCAAATCTGATTCATAAAGCTTTGCCTTTCTGCTTGAAGTGTTAATTTTTTTCCAAATGGGAAGTGCAGATGAGGACTTCAGGAAGGACAGAGAGGTAACTGAAGGGGCTACTGATATATAAAGTGATGAAGCAATAAAGCCTCAGTCTAATGAGGAATGATAAGGTTTGATGTAACAGCATGTGAAAGGGACGTGGAAGAAAAGCCTGCATGAAAAACTATATTTACCAGTAAGCAATTCATATTTTAATTCCTTAAAAAAAAAAAAAAAGACTGGGAAAAAATGTGGGTGACGTTATGCCCTTCTATTCTAGTCACTTCATCTCACTATCCCTTTCATTAACATACTGAGTTCAGTCTCATAAGTGGCAAGTTTTGTGCCTCCTCTCAGTCCCAACAAGCTGTTCCTGAACATCTGACTGATCATTACGAACTTTCATCTCACTCCAGATTAAATTTTTCATCACCAGTTTGCACTTCTGTGTGATCTGATAGTCACCACATAAGAGCTTTTGTACTCTTCTGCAAGGTCTGCCATTTTCAATAATTAATATTTAGGGACCTTGAATTACAGAAGCCCGAACTAAGCTGGACACCAGAAATGTTGCTCTTGTTCTTTTCACTGTGACAATGTGGATAGAATAACAAAGCAAAATTTTTTGGAAAATGATGGAGAAATGATTTAAAATGTCACATAACTATTCAATGATCAGAATCTAAGTGTGACAAGTCAATTTTTTTCTTTCTTCATAATATGTTTGCAATCTATTTTATATCTGTATGTTTGGAGCTCCAAACTTTATTTACATAGCCCAGGAATCCACATCAAGAGTTTCAACCTTGACTTCTTAGCCACCATTTCAATATGATCTTTTGAACTAGATGTAAATAGGGAGTGGCTAAGCAGTAAATAGATCTAACTGGAAGTAAATACTTTTCTCCAAATCCACTTTAGTTAAATTGCATGGTGGCTTTTGGGTTATTTTTTCCCCTGAATAATCTGTCAAGGTATACATTACGTGGCATTTCTCAGCCCTGTATAATGTGTAATAGATAAGAGTTAGCCACTACATCTAGTTTTTCTTATTAGCTACACTTATATCTAAAAATACTTCCTCAACATTAACAACTTTGATATTAACTTTTTGATTTTACCTTTGATATTATGTGATCAGGTAACTTCTTAGCATCCTTAGCTGGATTTTAAAAGCCACATTCTTTAGCCTTCTGTCAAACTTCTGAGTGTCTTCCTTGGCCTTCCTGTGCTTGCTCCATTCTGGGTTCTTATTTCATGAGCATCAGTAACAAGAGTTGTATATGCATCCTGCAAGAAGACTAAACTGGCATAAATTTACAGTGAGATCAATATCTTCCTGCCTTCACTGGAAATCTCTGTTCTGCTTTACTAAGATTTTTTTTGTCTTTTTCATAGCTACATCAATTTCTTAGCTGGAAATGATTCTGTAATCAACAAGCAGCACTAAAGTAATTTCATCTGTTTTTCTATAGATAAGCTCCTAGATTGATGTCACAGAAGTTTATCTTATTAAACCTGAAGCATATAATCCTGCATGTTTACCAATTGCATTGCATCTTAAAATTCCTTTCATCCCAATGGTTAGTTCCTCCGTATATGTTAATTATTTTTTTTTGAGGACAACATTTTCCAACTCTATTTTATTACAAATTCTCTCAGGCAAATCTTGTTCTTTCTGTTTTAGGTAAAAATATTAAATAAATCTGTCCTAATAATTGTTCTTGTGAAATACCACAGAAAAGATCCTTCAAAATCGCTTGTCATCTCCTTTTCAGGTTGTTATTCCTTTGCTTTTTAATTAAAGTATAATTCAATCTTCACTACTTTTTTTTCATAAAGAATTAAAATAGATGCTCTCCTCTGGTCCAAATACAAAAAGTACTGCAAGTCTCATCTATCTAAAACCCCCAGAAAACCATATAAATTTATATTAGAATATGTTATGATTGATAAACCAAGATTACATAGTTTGAATTTGTTACGCCTTCACATATTAATAATTTGTTGTGAGACTATTCAAACTGGAGAAGTCACAAACCTTCTGACTAAATCTCTTATTCTCAGATGGCAAAATCCAAATTTCTTTGCTAAACTGAACTAAGTAATATTATTTTTGCTTAATCTGAATTTTCATTAGTCAACTCACTTTTTCTCTTACTTCCTCTTTTTTTGAGTGCAAAGGCCAAACACTCTTTTAATATATACCTACATCCTAAATTTGAAGAAAATTCATTATTTTTCCAATTTTAATTGCATAAGTTATAACTTTCAACTGATTTGATTTGCTGGTCTTTTTAATAATTAGAGGTCACATTTTTAAAAATGCATTTTGTACACAGCTAGCTTGTTTTATTTTTCTAGCTTAATTCAAGTAATTTATGAAACAACAATTATTCTGTCCATTTTTTTGTTACTCAGTCATGTGTCTTATGAACCTGTGGAAGACAGGTTTTTGCCACTGAGCTTTGAGACTCATCTGCAACATAAAATTTTCCTAATTGAGATATATTTTTGAAAGCTAATCAAGCCCATATTCTTCAGTAGAAACTGGGTTACTTGTTACTGAGAATGTATTGTCCGGATTTTAGATTGCTAGAAGAAAATAGCTATGAATAAATTTGTCTCTGCATGTCTCAATTTCCACTTCAACACAAGAGAAAGATTGTAAATGGAAATTTAGGCAGAGTCATTGGAATGCCTGTAAAACATCCCTGTACAAATGAATCTGACATCTGTTAACTTGAGCATATATCTGGCCCTGTGTTCAGGTGCAGAAGAATCTACCAGCACACTCCCTAAACCACCATTTTTTAAACTTTTTAATCAGTAAAATGTTTCTTTTAGAGCCAGCAACTTCATTGTCGTGAATAAACTTCATTTTAACTGTTTTAAAGACTCCTAAATTACAGTTAGTCAGACATATATGTTTTCTGATATATCTGTCCCAAAGGACCTACAGTATATGAAAATTTACATTTTAGACAAAGGATTTATAGCTAGGTAAGATTTTTGGGAAGAAACTATTTTAGTTCACACTCTCTATAATAAAAGAAAACAAACACATGTAAGTGCACAATGCATATTCAACATCTTCATTAACAGCGTCCTATTACAATCTACTTTAAACTCAATATGACACAGAATTATGAACTGAAATTTGAACCAATTCTGGGGTGCCTGTAAGATTAAATAAAAACACAGGATGTGATGGTATGAATATTTTTAAAAGAGTTTCCAGACATTAATAATGTGATGTAAAATATCAATATTTATTTTTCATTTCCCAGGAATGTGTAACCCTTACACACATTTAATACCAGCAGAGACTCCTCTCTATTACTGCAAGATGTAGCCCAAGCATCAGGTAAAGTGTTATGGTTTAATCCCATCCACCTGCCAAGCCCCATGCAGTGGTTCATTCACTCCCACACCAGTGGGAGTGGGGGGAGAATTAGAAGAGTAAAATCTAGAAAATTTTGGGTTGAGATATAGACAGTTTAACAGGGAAAGCAAAATACACACACACACACACAAAAAAAGCAAAACAAGGAATTCTTTCACTACTTCCCATGGGCAGGCAGGTGTTCAGCCTTGCCCAGGAGAGCAGAGTCCCATCATGCATGATGGTGACTTGGAAAGGAAAATGCCATCATTCCAAATACCCTCCCCTTCCTCCTTTTCCCCCCACATTATATACTGAGCATGATGCCATATGGTCTGGAATATCCCTTTGGTCAGCTGGGATAACCTGTCACAGTTGTGTCTCCTCCCAGCTTCCCAAGCACTCCCAACTTTTGTGCCACTGTGGCTGCACGAAAAGCAGAAATTACCTTGGCTCTGTGTAAGCCCTGCTCAGCAATAACAAAAAATGTGTCTATATTATCAACCCAGTGTTCAAGATGTTTAAATTCAAAACATAGCCCCATGCAAGCTACTGTGAAGAAAATTTACTCGTTAACACAAAACCGACACTAGAAGACTTTTCTTAATTTTAATTTTAGTTTTATTATTAAATCAGTTCCCCTAAACATACTATTTATCAAATAAAGAACTGGCAGATAGTTGGAATAGGGAGAAAATGTAAACTGTATCCTGAGGCAAATTTTTAATAATGGCTTTTTTTAAAAATTTTTCATAGTTATCAAGTGATTTGTTTACTAATTTATTAATAATATTGTGAAAGTAATATTATTTCTTTTCTGGACCATATAATCTGTATTGTGTTTTTCAATGAGAAAAATTACTTACTAAACTATGACAACTTTTCTTTAGAGAAGAGCATCATGCTATTTTCAGAATTGTATGTGAAAAACAGCCTTTTGCTATTAGTGTTCATTATAATACAGAGCTGTCTCACACACATCACAAGTGATGTAATCAGTTCTATTGAAACGCAACAATTTATAATACCCTTATATTTGGATCTTCTTTTGAATTACTAACATTTTTTCTATACTCGGCATAGGAAAGAATTTTAGGGGATAAAACTAATCAAAACAAGGAATTACCTAATTACAACAGGTTGCACTAATCTTTTATCTTGTCCCACATCAATTTTTGTTTTAAAGCTTTTCCCACACACCTCACAAGTCCATTCTCCAATGGGAGCCATTTCTGCAGCCCCTTTACATTGTGAGAAATGGCAGGGACCCTGTGATGTTTTCAAATTGTTTTCTCACATTTCACACATTGAAACAAAATCTCCCATGGCATCTTTATAAACAATCAGTTAGCCCTGGTTTCCACAGTATGTACATGATGGACTTTTGTCCAGGATCTTCCCTGGTGCTGTCCTCTGATGCCAGATCTGTGCTGCTCACCAGGGTAGGGGAGGTGGGCAACAGAGAGTGTGCTGTCCTTCCATGCTACTCTCATCCTCTCCTTCACCACGGCTGATGTTTCTTCCCATGGCAGTTTAGAGGTGGGAACCTCACGTACCTTGGGATACCTGACCAAGCCCTCCCACCAGATGGAAGGATGAATATCCCTCCATACCAACTTCCACAGTGTTATAGAACTCCAATCTCATGAAAATGATTTTGTCTTCCACTGTGGATTGTGGTCAAATGTGTAGCCAGAATGTCATTCCAGACTGAAGGATGGGCCAGTGTGGCCCTCAATGCGCATATTAGCTTGTCAATCAGGCCATTTTTTCAACTTTGGTCAAATCAGCCAAGCACTGTGAGGGTAGGATAAGCCAACAGCATTGCTTCCGTAACAGTCGAGCTGTGCCCAACTGAAAACCCACGGGCCAGGGTCTGAGAAACAAACACATTAAAATCGTTATCTTAAATTTGTTTCATCTTATTTAGTGCCATCTCTGGTCAGTGAGTGCAAGCAAAAGGGAGAGAGTAGTTATAACTGTGTAACACTGGGACAGAGATGGACTCAGCTGCCCCTGGGGATATTTGGTGGGACTCGAGAGGGGTGTGAGCTCTGCAGCTGAGCCCAGTTACAACCACAGTCTTGTCTTAAGAGAGTCATAGTTATGTTATCCTGCTACCAAATGGGGTCTAGACGCAGTCTACAGAGCACCCAAACCACTTCTCTCTATTAGTTTATCACATTACCTCATGTTTACATTTACATAGGGCCTGAACCCACTAATTAAATTAACTCAGCTTTTGCTGGAGATCTTATGTGGAACAGCTGTACAGCACCAAAGAATCTGTCAGCTGATGCATGTTACATTAATCTTATGGGACTCTGCTGCCTCTTCACTCAAGGAAGTCCCCAGTGTTAGGGATCCAGGTGGGAGGTGATTATACAACATCCCATTTGTTGCACGATTATTCCCTTGCCTCCTTCATGTTTATTTTGGAAGAACAGAGTAGGCGCAGGCAGATAGATAGACAGGTAGATAGATATCATTTCTTTACCTATTTTTTCAGCTTCAGTAAATGCAGCTTCAGCAACTCATCCCATTCTACCATATGTTATGACCTATATCTAGGTCATATCTCTGGAGAGTCCAGCTCTGAGTGATTTTCTAAAAAACTCAGATTACAAATATAAAATATTTTGGTATTGTTTATAAAATAAAATCAATTGAGGACTGCTTCAGGAATGATCTTAAGATGAATACACGACAGGAAGGGGTCCCAAGGCCTGCAATAGTGTAAATATCTTTGCACATTTGGTAGTGGGTCAGCCAAAAATAAAATCATATTTCTTATAATGGACCTCAAGATACTGTCAAAACCTTTTAGAAAAGAAATTATGTGTTTATCTATGCAATTTAAAACATTCTACTGGTGAGTGAGAAGTCTTTGCAGATCCTAGAAATGAGATCTCTAAATGCACATTTATGCAATCAGCACACTAGACTTTTAAGGAAAGTAGTGGTGCTTTTGGAACATCATTAACAAGAGTGAGGTTTTTTTTCTCTATTTTCAAGGGGGTTGGGTGTCTTTCCTTCCCCCTCTCCCCCTTGGTAAATAAAATATTTTTAATAACACCATGTTATACTTTTTTGAAATAAACAAACAAAAAACAACCCCCCCAAAAAAAGTCTCAGAAACAACCAAAACCAAAACAAAGATAAAAAGTTCCACAAACCACATTAAAAACCCAGATTCTTTTGAACCTTTGACTAGTTTGAGTCTTTTTTTTCAGAGGAATATAAGTCATAGAAACAAAGGAAAAAGACTTGATTACAGCAAATTTTGTGAGAACTAGTGACTAAATACTGAGAAGAGACACACTAATGCTCACAGACAACACTGCAAGACAGAAAAAGCTGCAGTGATTTCTTGAGGATCCTCACAGAACCTCAGTACAAAGAAACAGATCTTGCAGTAAACAAAATATTGTTGTTTCCACTACTGACAAAGCCATTTTGCAAAGCTTCTAAATATGTATTGTAACAGGAATACAGAAAGTTAAAAGTGTGGGTGTTGAGAAAATCAACCACAATGTGATCTTTCACTATTTTTTTTTATTCTTACTAGATTTTCTTCTCATACAATTGAATATTTATATTTCATTTGAAATAAAGATTTGAGTGGTTTTTTTTGACAGACAGTTTCTCAAACACTAGAATGAAACAATTTACAACTGGGAGATCAAGGCTGACGTGCCAAGGTGAAAGAGTTCCACCATTATAACTATGTGCAGATTATTACATGAGAGCCTCAAAACACAGGAAAAGTAATTTCATGCTCTGTACAGAGAAACTGTCCTGTCAACTGAGGAAAAACTTTTATTGTGTGTTATCCACAATAGGCTAAATGCTTCCCTGTTTGCTGTTCTTAGCAGGAGAGGTGACTTCATCAGGGTAGCAGTGTTTTTCACGTTTTCTGATGCACTGAAAAATATCTAATGCCATCCAAGTATTAAAAAATAAATCTGCTTTGTACCTGGTTTGTATAGATTCCTTTTTTTTTAAATTCTATTCATTCTATGAATAGTAACAGAATGAAATAGTATTGCCCATGAAAAGAAACAGAATGTCAGCTTATTTTTAACATATCCAAAGCAGAAGTAACAATGGTTTATTTTGCACTCAGAATAATTTCATTTTTTATTTTATTCATTTTACTTTACACTGCAGTAGATTAGGTATGGTAGTTAAAGAAATGACATTTTCACTGAGAAATAACTTCTTAAGCTGTTGTCCAGTGGTCACCTATATATATCCATATATCTCCTAATGTTTATGGCTATAGCTTATTAAAGACCTGATACTTTGTAATAGAGATTTATTATGATTCTGTAAAAAATTTAGTCATGTATTAGATGTTTTCATGTGTATTTTTTCCAGTCTACCCACATATCAAATAGATAAACTATACCACGTCAAAAGAGCATGTCAGCATACGGTTAATTTTGTGTTTAAGAATATGCAGCAGTAACTTCAAAATAAAGCATGTAAAATTAAATGTTTTACTTCATAAACATAATTTATATGTTCAAATGTCTTGACTTTAAAGATATTTTGCAGCTCAGAAAGTGCTTTACAATTCATTGCTTATTTGATTATATTGCTTATTTGATTGAAAAGTAACATAATTTACTTTTCTCAAAATTTATTGATTGTTCTCTAAAAGATCTATATTTCTCAATGTTTCTTTGGAAATAATATCTTAGGAAATTAATGGCTTTTGATTGGTATTTGATTTTCTATTCATTCAAACACATGTGACCCTGTTTCTTATCTACAATAAGTTAAGCTTTATCAAGAAAAAGCACATTGAAAATTCATTGCTCATTAGTCAAAAAGGGCAAAGCTTTAAACTGCTCTGTCTGTGAAGATTCAGAACACTGAAATCAAGTCACATGAATATTGGTGAATGTCTTGGCTGGTGATAGGACAGACACTCTAAAGCTGCATATGCTTTGCACAAAGTTTCCATCAGCAGGCAGAGCAGAGAATGGAAGGTAGGTGCCTTGGGCTCCGTTTTCAATGAATGTCTTTTTTTTCTTTCTTCCATTTGTACTGACTCCTTTTGACTGACTCTGTAGATGGAAAGTGGACATTTTTAACAGGGTTAATCTGACCAATGCAGAGCCTAAAACAGAGGCTTCTGTGTCTGAAACCAGCACCTGAAGTTCCTTTATAGTCAACAACAACAGGAAAACACTTTAGGATTAAATTAATGTAATGTCATCTGAACATACTTATCTATGAGATGGCACCTTAAAAGAGCCTGTTCTCTTCAGTGACTTTGAAGGGTGCCAGAAGTGACTTTCTTGGATGCAGACATTTTCTAAATTTAGGTGAGTTAAGATCTCTATTTGAAAATGGACAACAAGAGGAAAAAGTATTTTTATAATGGCTGAAAATTGTTTTATTGTCATAAACCAGCTGCAAGCATAACATTCTGTAACAATTTAGAGCATATTTCATATGTCACTTGGGAAAGGCTATACTTCTAAACTTTGATATAATAAAATAACTCACATTGCAAGAACTTTATTGAAAAGAAAAAAAGGAATGGAAATTCCATCCTTCTTTTTCCTCAACAGACAAATGTTCACAAATATTTAATATAAAAAGAGCGCCAACACACTTTCACTAATGAATTGTTAGTTTTAGAGCAATGTGCTGTGGCAGATTCTTGTACTTGTCCTCTCAGACCAATAAAATGTGAACAGTTTAGTTAGCACATTTCTGTATAGTTCAGTAGGAGAGGGAACACAAGAGAATTTTTTGCCATTAAAATTAAAGAAATTCCATTTTACTATTAAAATACTACCTGTAATTAAGGTTCTCAGCTTATTAATTGATGCATGAAAGACTTCAGACATGGACATAATTTGAAGCATTTCTTCCTGTGTATTTAGTGAACCACTATGGGCCTACCTATCCTTCTGTTATTTCAGCGTTTAAAGTTCTGAAATGGAAATGATTTTCTGTCATGAAGTGCTAGATAATATTTAAAGTCAACAAAATAGGCCCAAGGACATTGAGCGTGATGTGTTCCTCTGTCATCTGTTTTGCTCATGCAGCAGAGTCTATTTGACTAGCTTGCTGGATGGGAAAAGCAGAAATAAAATAGAAAAAAAAATGAAGTCAATATTATTCTTTTTTACTTCAAGGACAAGGTGCTTTCAAAGTTATGTAGAACTTTGTGATTCTGACACATACACACAATACAGAGTTAAGACTAAGCAAATAAAAACAATTTTATAGCCTACATTGAGGAAGCTGTGGTCACCAGCCTTTTTATATTAAGAATCTAGAAATCATTTTATCCAACAGATGAAACTTCCTCTATCACTAAAAATTGATTTTTAGAAATAAACAGATATTTACTTACCCAAGAAAGGTACAACTGCACTTCAACTATTGTCTGGATTCTAACCTAATTTATATTAGTTAAAATAAGCTGAAGTCACTGATGCTACACAGCATGCATCTGGGGAGAAACAATATGTATACAACTGTAGGAACTTACTTTATATGCTCTCCAATACATGATGAGCACAGCATGCTATTTTTTGAAGAGATAGTGTAACTGTAAGATTTTGGCAATCTATAGACCAGATGAATACTGTTACTATGTTCTTTACCCTTAAACATCACATTTGGAATTAGTTGCTGCTGAGGTACCTCAGACTACTTTTGTTGTTCTGACCACTATTTAATGTATTGCGTGCATATACATACACACTATAACACAAATAAAACCAAGCAAAAACCAAGTTCAGTTGTATATATAGACTTTATATCAATCTCTATATATTTATGACCATATATAATTATACACATAAATGTAATAGTGATTTTCCCCTAAAATAAAAAAAATAATTCAGGAGCCATAATCAACTACAGAATGCTTGTATAATGGTATGTACATATGTGTGTGCCTCTGTCTGTGTGTGACTTGTTTTTAGAAGCCCTTTAAAGGCCTTGTATGAATAATAATATTAGGAAAAGTCAAACAGAAGTTACCTAGTCCAATTTAGATGCTTTTTTTTAGGATCAAACAAATCAAACTCTGGAGGTATTTTTCCCACTCTTTTAAATGTAAATTGTTTGTGGGGTGACTTGTTTAGCCTTGAATATCTACTCATTCAACTTTGGGAGAATATCCAAAGCCATTGTCAATGAATAAATTCCCCAGTTACATGTAAATATCAAAAGACAGAGACAGCAATAGAGAGAAATAGGGAGCAACAGTGGCTCCCTCTCAACATAGCAGTCAGATTCTACAGTGTCTAGAAATAGAAAATACTTAGATTTAGACACAGGTATAGATAGATACAGATATATCAGCATAACCACCAAACCATTGTAATCTGTTCTGGGAACAAAAATTTTTGACTAAAATTTCTTTGACTACGACTGTAAAAATATTTAGAAGAAAATGTCATGCTTATTTACACATTTGAATTGCTGCCTAATTGTCAAAGGACCTTAAAACTGACTAAGATGCTACCTCTTCAAACTGAGAGCTGTCTAGAACTTATCTGTTTGTGACTTTTGAAAATCCTGGTCTGAAAACAACCACCTTGGCAATGCTTTCTCTAATCTAAACACAACATAATTCCTTGTATTGGTAATTTATCAGGCGTTTTCTGTCCTTTCCTAGCAATAGCCACAGACAAAAGTTCAGCACAAAGCACAGGGGATGTGCATGTTTTCATCAAGTGGGATGAAAGATCTGGGCACAACAGCCTTTGCTTTAGTTCCTCCCTCTGAGGAAGCAAGTGCTAAAAATAATTAGGCACAGAAAGGATTCAAAACTAGATTTCCTAAGGCAGTGATCTTGTCTGATATTTTCACTGAGGAAGGTTGATCCCTTACTATTGAGTCTATACTTTTAGGGTAAAGATATTATTCTGTGATCTTTGGATATATCTATTTTTAAAAATGTTAAATATTTAACATTTACCATTCAATTAACATCATAGAAAACTACATTTTATTAATACTAAGCTTTTAAGGCTGGGGATTTTTCTTTTGCCCAGTATCCAAACTATGATTTGAAGAAAGGAGAAGAAATTCTTTACACACTTTTTATGGTGCTCATCACTTGCTATCATGCTGAAGTTTTTTAAAGGCATCAATACAACCACTTTTATAACACTACTTTTCCATTATCTCTCCAGGAGGTAAACTGAGATAAATGCTAGAATGGACAGTCCAATGTTCTGTCCTTATTTAAACAAGTTATGCATGGTTTTTTGCACCTTACTTTTCTTTAAATATAATACATAACTTGAATGCATTTACAGAATTTTTGTGAGAATTTCTGCCAGAAATCCAGGTTTTCAAGGCACTCATAAGCACCATACAGACTGTAGGGACCCAGAAAAATTCAGATAACTATTTTGCCTAGCGTACCATGGACCTTCATGGCACAGTAAGTTTAGGTCACTGTTCTACTCCCCAAACTCCATTCTTAAATTCTTTGTCTTGCTTACTAGAAAAACCACTAGAACCTCTTTACTGTAACCTTATTCTGCCAGAATTCGTTGGGATCAAAATTGCAGAGAAATGTGATATTTCCATGAGACCTGCTAACAAGACAAATCAGTTTTGAAGTTCATTTTCCCAAATGTTTTTTTACCAGCTCTCTTGTCCTTTTTGCTTGTTAGTTTTAGGCTTGTTCATACCCTTTTCTTAGGAGTACGATCACAAAATCCTCCATCCTTGACTTCCCAAGGACCCTTATTTTTCAGCTGCCTCATCCTAGGCACCCTGAATCAGGAGAGGGGGGATTTTCCAAAATCTGTTGTCTCCACTTTGAGAACCATTTCACTAAAAATTTTCCCCACATATTCACCTGGAGATAGATCCTTAGCTCACCACCAGTTTAGTTACATACAGGTGAAACCTTACAAGTGCTAGTCTCAGACTGACAAGTTTGTTGCCTTGGGCATGGAATTCAGCCATTGGGGCCCACTCCCTTCCTGTCCCCAATTGCTGGCATCTCCTGTAGTGGCCATGCGGCGTCCTCTGCTCTGCTCTGGGTGCCAGCAAGCCTCTGCATGCCCTCAGGTATGCCAGCTCCTGGAAGAGGTGTTTGAGGGCACAGAGATGACCTCCAGCTCTGGGAGCTCAGCCAGGAGGGCTGGTTTCCAGGGGCAGCCCCAGCTCAGCACACAAGCTGAGGTGCCATCTCTGTGCTCTCTCTGGCCAGCAGCCACATGGACAGCCAAGAGGTTTGTGTAGATAAAGTCTAGAAAGCATGGAAGCAATCATTTGCTCATGTTCATCAAGAAATTATCAAAGATTTGTGCATGAACAAGAAATAAGACAAGTATTGCACTATACCACACCTCCTGAGAGGCAAAGAACTCTCAATCTTGGTGCCATGTGAGATGTCACCTGCAGGTATTCATTTATCACTCGCTTGAACCTCCTTTCCTTGGAACTGCAGGAAAAAGGTAATTCATTAGTACAAAAACTTTAAACAGCCTATTAATATGCTGTTAAAAATATTATTACTGTATAACTTTTTACTTTTTTCAAGAATCTATTTCCTGGATTTTTTTATAGAAATATTATACCGAATGAAATGTTTTAATAATAAGTTTGTGAAAGACCACTCATTTTTCCAATTGACATTTTGTTAATTATCTCCTAAATGTCACTAATATTAAGAGGTTTTATTGGAAAAATTGCTTCTGACTTGCAAGTGTTCTTTGATTTATTACTCACTAAAAATAAGTCACTTGTACCTGCAAGTGAATATGAAACTGATATATATGTATTTACAGTAAATAATTTTGCACTTGGTTTTGGTTGGCGTTTTGTTTCATTTTTGTCTAATTTCTTTCTTTCTTCCTGTTTATTTTTCAGAATTTCCATTTTATTTATTTGGACTGTTGGTTGGTTGGTTTTAGTCAATGGCTCAGCTTCTTTTCATTTGGTTGAAATCTGAGTTACTCAGTGTCACACCAGGTTAGCCACAAAAGGAGCTTACAAAATGTGGAAAAAGATGGCCAGTGATACCTTATAAATTGTCATTTTAAATGCTGGCAAGCTGTTAGAGAAAGTGACAGAAATTAAATTTCACTGAACACTTGAACTTGAATAACATTCACAAAACTTATTGATTGCTACAGAAAAGACATGAGTTAGTGCATTTATTTACTCTGTCATTTCCAGTCTTGAAATCCCTGTGTAAAAGTATCCACTGGGAGATCTTGGTACTAAGATACAGAGGATATAGATAAGTGGCATTCGTGCTTATATTCAGAACCAGACACGGCTAATCTTAGAGGTCATGTCACCACCCTCTGGATATTCTTCACAGTGTAGGGCTAACAAACATGGTTTTAATTTGTATTATTAAAATCCAATCATTTTCCAGTGGATTTTCTTAGGGGAAAAAAAAGTATTTTCTGAGAAAAAAAAAATTCTTCTGACTCTCTCAAAGACAAAAGACAAAAAGAAAGAAAAAAAATTGCAATTACAGTTTACCTATAACAAATCAACAGAACTCAGAAAAGTCAGGGGCAAGTAAAATTCTCCACACTGGTTATATTTCTCATAACAGAAGTAGAGCTGCGTGATATTGCTTTTACTATCCTATTCATATATTTTTGCTGCTAAATCAGCTATATTACATCTTGAATTTCTAGTCCTTCAAGAAGCATGATTTATAGAAGACTAGTGGACTGAATTACAGCTTCTGTAACACAAGGACTAAAAAAATACACTTTTAATAATTTCTGTTCCTTTGCTGAACTGGGGGTATCTGCTTAAGTTGTGTACTTAGGATTATGCCCACACAGCAAAATATTCTTAGGTCAAATATACTTAAATAAAATAAAAATAATAACGATTTTTAAAAATAATAACGATTATTTTTACTTTCCTGCTTTTTTTATTCTTTCACTCCTAATACATATATTTATATATACACGCATATATATATGAAGCAGAAGTTAATTTTTATAAAATTTTAGAATGCTGTGAACTCAAGTATGTATTACAATAAATTACTTGGTTAAATGCTCTACACTGTAAAAAAAAACCACAGACAATAAGAATTTATTCATTTTTTTAGTTACATCACTAGAAGAAACATACAAAACCATCATCCTTCATGACTCAGCAGAATGTTAGGAAACAGACATGTTAGGAAATATGACTCTCTAATCATATGTCCAAGTGAGGACTGGAACCCAGCGCTTTCCTAAAATGCATTGGGAAAATTTGGTGCCCTGCAATCCTCTGAATCTCTAACTCCAGTTCTTGGTCAGAGCACCTGCTTATTAGCAGGAAATTGGTGAAAAGGGAATAAATGCTGACATGGTAATTCTTCATTATTTTTCTTAAATATTTGATTTAACCTTAAATTTATAACAGGTAAACCCATTTTTAGTCAGAGCAAGTTGCACTAGGACATCTTTTCTTTCCTTTGTTCTTTTGTGTTGAAGCCATTGGTTCACATAGAAACCAAGTTGCTTGATTTAGCTAGGTAGAAGTAATAGCTTTTATATCAAGAGAAAAAATGTGGAATTAACTGGTGTCTAACATAAATGACATCTCTGTATCTTTCAGATCTTCATACACAACCAGCTGGAAAGCAGGTAGACAAAATCCTGGGAATACTAATAAAAAAATTAGTCAATGATCTGTCACAAAATCATTTCCTTTCCTCAGTAAGATATTCTTTAGAAGGTGATATAAGAAGATTAAGATGATGGATGATGTTGCTGTCACAGTCTAAACAGTACTGGTATTTCACTGGTCATATGTGTAAGGATGAAAGTCACTGGAATTTCTTCAGTTTTTGCCTCTGCAGTTTTGATACATTTTGTTAAGGCCCAACACAAAAATTAACCTAAATTAAAGCTGTCATACACAATAATAATACTGATTCTTTCTTATCTTTCATATCACATCAGAAGAGTGACAACTGAGCAATTATAAATAATATAAATAATATTAATTTATATTATATTATATTATATTATATTATATACAATATAAACAACATAATCAAATGGGCAAAAAAAGATCCTGCTTCAGAATTATTTCCTACACAGAGAAAGTGCTGTTTCTTATGAAGGCACTTCTCTTTTTCCATTTTTCTTTATCTGTGAAAAAAAAACCACTTTTTCAAAATATTTTAACCTTTGTGGTGAAGTGTCTTCATTAATGACCTCAGTGATGTGATGGAGGGCTCTCTCACTGAGACTGCAAACTTGACTGGGTGGAGTGCTCACTATGCTGTAGGTTCCAAATGGCTTTTCCAGGCTGGAGAAATTGGTTGACAGAAAAGTCATGAAGTTCTACAGAGGCAAGTGCACAGCCTTGCATCTGTGATGAAATTACCACATGAACAGTAGAAATTGGATAGGAAGCAGTGCCAAGGAAAATGAGCTGACATACATGTTGCACGAGTTGAACCCTTCTAGGAAAGAAGCCAAACTGTGGCCAGTGGCTGCAGGGAGGTGAACCTTTCCATATGTTCAACACTCGTGAGATGCTATCTGGAATATTGTGTCCAGTTATGGTCTCTCCCACACAAGAAACACATTGGAATATTGAACAAGTCCAGTGAAATGGCAACAAGATGATTGAAGGTTCATTACTTGGAAGGAAAGGATGAGAGAACTGAGAAAACAAGGCAACCAGTGAGGGGTGAAGAGAATACAGAGCCAGACTCTCTGCTCCAAGGTGCACAGGGACAGGAAGAGGGGCAGGCAATAAAAGTTGGAGCAGAGTTCTGACTTATTACAAAAGGAAAATTTTCTCTCATAAGGACAGTCAAACACTGGAACAGGTTGCCCAAAGTTGTTGTGGTATCTCAATCACTGAATTAAAAACTGATCTGTACATGTGCCTGAGCAACCTGATCTAACTGGACCTTCTGTGAGGGGAGGGTCAGACTAGGAGATGTCCAGAAATCTCTGTAACAAAAAATACTCAATGATTCTGAAAAAAGAATCCATGATTTTTCCTCAAAAAGAAAACTTTTTACCTGTGGTAACAGTCAATACCTTTCTAGATCTGGCCATAAAGGTCAGATATTTGGTCAGAGTTGCTAAATAGTGTGTAAATTCTAGTTGCTAGTCTTTAAATAGCCAACAGCTCTTCCCTTTTCCTCATATTGTATCAGTCTCAAGCCTTCTGTGCTGCAAAATAATGAAAATGGAAGGGAAAAATAACTATAACATGACAGCAATATGAGATCTCTGACTCCTGCTGACTGTAAATGTGTATCTCTATCAAAATTGGGATGGAGTCACTTACAGCTGAAATCCTCCAAAACATGACATTCATTCTTTTTACATTTTAATAGACTAATTTGATTTGTAGAATCACATCACACTGTCCCTTTACAGCGTAGAATCACATACACTGTCCACTTTATCAGTGTCCTGATATACAATCAGGCCTTGTAGGCAAGGAATCAGAAACCTGATTAGAGTAAAATAGGTTTTGATCTTGCCAGCATTGTAGCACCACTGGTTAGTTACCTCTAAACTGCTACTGCTGTCTCCTATTGTACTCATATGTGTACACAGATATCAACATTAGACATGCCTGCTGATGCACTTTTCTGTTCTTTGTATGACTGAACTTGATGGATTTCAGTCATTGGGTGACTGCTTTTGACTGTGCAGTGTGAATATGAGCTGTTGGTATAGAGAGATGCAAGCATGAGCATCAAGGACTGTGATCTCAAGTCCCATTAGAATCAATGGGAATTTGCCATCTGAAAGCAAGAAAATTCCTATCAGAACTAGGTCCTTAGAGTTCTAGGACTCAAACACTTTTTGTCTCATGAAAAACTGACAGAACTTCTCCTCAAACAGAGAAAACCTGCAAAATATGATTAACAGTACCTGGACAGAGATATTATGAAGCCATTTCTTCTGATGTTACAAGAAGCACAAAAAGAAAAGGTGGGATAACACTTTTACTGTGTTGCTGGTGCCCTATGGGAGAGTAATAGTGAATAATAGTAGTGTACTGATAACACTAATTAACCAGGGCTATCAAGATGCTGAGTGATGCAGAAGAAAAAAAAAATATATTGAGGTAAAATTGCAGCAAGGCAATATTGAAGCACAATAGTGTAGGAAAAGAACTGAGGAAACAGGCAGAACTGACATGGAACAAATTATTTTTCAGGGACAAGAGTGCTTGAGAAAATTTATCATCTTGGAGGGAAAAATAAACCATTGATTCAAAAGCAAAAGAACATGGTAGCAAAATTTGATAGAACATATGTATCCTCATAGAGATGAATGGAAGCAAGACAAAAAATGTGAGAAGAAAAAGAAAATTGTCATCTTCAAATTTCCAACTCTCCAGTGATACAGGAACACATAGAAATGGTATGATAATAGTGATTTTTTTTCCCCAGACATACTAAAATAACTGCAAACCTGGACAGATTTTAACAGCAGAGGCAGAAAACCTGGGAATCGATGGATGGCAGCTCATGCAGTTTTAACTAGTTTCAGCCATGTAAATGCAGTTCCCTAGAGATATTGTTTAGCCTTGTCTACACCTTTGGGTGTATAAGCCAAAAGTTGTATTATAAAATCATATACCGGTAAAGCGTTACTGTCTGGAAGGAACCTTAAAAGTCATCTAGTCCCAATTCCCACAAACGGGAAGGGACACCTCTCACTTGACCAGGTTGCCCGAGTCCTTGTCCAAACTGGCTTCGAACACTTCCAGGGTTCGGGCATTCACAACCTCCCTGGGCAATCTGTTCCAGTGTGTTATCACTCTCACAGTGAAAAAATTTCTTCCTAATATCCAGCCTGAATTTCACCTCTTTCAATTTGTACCCATTACTCCTTGTCCTATTATCCAGAGTGTACAATTATTCTGTTTTGTGATATTCTTTGCAATTAGTTGTCAAGCTGTATTAAATTTTATTTTATTGTGAGAATTTAATGAGAGTAGCCGTTGTCACGTACATTTCACCAGCATTTGTCTTACCATCATTATGATACTAAAGTCAGGACAACTTGAAGTGAAAGACTGAATCATAGGGAGGTTGCAAAGCTTTTCTTTCTGACTGTGTAATTGAATTACTGGGATAGACAGGTTCAAATAATACAATATTTGTGTTGCAAAACAATATGTACTCCTGGGGTTTTATCAGTTTTCGTTTGGCTCTTGTTAAAGGTCAAGTAAAAGTATGTTTCTCTGAATAGAAAACAGCTGAGGATCCTCAGAATGACACAGCATACTTTTCATAGATCATATTACAGTACTATACATACTCTTATTGCTAAGATCTAAAAAGGTTTTGAGTAAATTTGAACATGTCCATTTTTATAAATAATCTTATAAAAACAAAAACATGCAAAGTAACAATAATTTATAATTAGCTGTTATTTAGGTATTTCCTTGTATGATCCCTCATTAACAGAGCTGATAATAAAAATAAATAGATAGAGAATGGCTTTGTGAAACACACTAGCTCAAACCGATGTGTTACTATTTCAGTACTTTGTTTACTTCACATAGAAATCATAAGTGAGTGAAATAATGCAATCTAAACATAAATAATTTTAACTGTATGTTACCTTGGACACATGGATATGAGAATATGATGCGTGGGAAACATTAACTAGAGGATAAATCATGCAGAGACTGTAAAACTTAGAAGGGTGATGGGCATGCCTCTGCTGGAAGTGGTCACACCTCACAGGTCATAGTCCAGAAGCAGGTCTGGGATGTAAGCAGTATATTTCTAATGAGCAATATTCCTCAGCTGAGAAAATCACTTCCTACTTTGGACAGAACCTTAAAGCTAATTCAGCAACCAAAATAGTCTTTGAAGTAGTTTACATGTTTTCATTATCAAGTTATTCAGAAACTCTGGTATCACTGAGGCTGTGTTTGCTGGAGTTCCAGTCCCCTCAAAATAACCAAAGAAGGAAAAGGAGTTAGAAACATGAGATTATCCATTTACTAAAGCATGGGTTGTGCTCATTCCTCACCCTGATCAGGTCTGGTACAAAGGCTGGTGTCTTCTTTTGGGTGTTTCACAGACCAAAAATAATTGTCTGCTACCAGTTCCTCATACAGAAGATTTCCCTCTCTCATAGTTTTGGTAGGAACAATTTAGTCCTGCTCTTGCTTGATCCCAGTGAATACTGGAGGCAGTACCTTGCGCTAGTACCAATAATTAAAGTCATCAAAGAGTCTCAGATTGCTGTGACCACTCAGTTGTTTGAAACATCAACATGTTTGTATTGTTGTCTTCTGCAATATGGAGAAATACATTTCAACAATACTTTTCTTTTACTTATGCTTTTCCCCTGTGAGACTGTATGGCCATTGCTACTATGAAATACTAGCCAGTATTAAATACTAGCATTTTCCATTAATCTGGTTTTCTAAGAAATGCAGTACTCTAAAAAGGAAAGGAGGTGAGGAATCAAAGTGTCTCATTATCATTGCATATGGCTGCTCTTTTGCAGAGGCATATGTGTGTATGTATGTGTATACAGATGATTTATGATAAAAGAAAAATTTTATTTATATTTATAATTTTATGCCATTCTGAAACAACAGCTCTCCATCTTAAAAACACACTAATACCAAATGTATCAAAATATTGTCTTACGTATTTAAGACACAGTTTAGTGATGGACTTGCAAGTGTTATGTTAATGGTTGAACTCAATGATTTTAAGGGTATTTTTTTCAATTCACATGCTTCTCCGATTCTATTTCAGTGTGTTCCTGAGAAGGCAGTTGAGAGAAGTATTACATTCCTGATTTTTCACTGACAGCATTAATGATTAAAATTTACAGTAGCAAAATCTTGCTCAAGTATTTCACAAGCAGCAGGAGCTGTATTTCACAAAGAGTGAGCTTCATCAAGTTAGCGATTTCAGGTTTCAGGTTTTATTATTATTATCCATTGAATTTTGTGGACATGATAATGATATATATCAAATTAATATCCATGCAGCAAAAGCTATTTCTTATTCTTAGGAACTTATTAATCTTTGAAATTGTCTTTAGTATTCTGAATTTTATTTTTTAGTGATTTGTATTTTCCAACAAATTTTTGTTAGTTTACAGTCTTGAAAAACAAATACATAGAGGAGAGTTCTTTTAATATTGAATAAGTAATATTTTCTTATTGATATATGTTGATTATATCTGTGTAATATCTGAGTTTTACTTCTCTTCTTGTCTATAATATTTAATAAATCCCTCTAGTTTTATTAAATCAATGAAGTTAATCAGTTATAGAGAGTAGGATTCCATTCCAGTAAGCAAATATCAAATATAGGGGAAATACCAATCTATCAAAATATCTATTGATCTAGCTATCCATAGGGCATCACCCATCTGGTTCAGTTCTATGGTATCAATCACCTTGTCATTTATAAAAACTGGAGCAAAAACACACCATCAACTTTTAAAAATTCTTTACGAAGCTGAAGTGTAAGAGTGTATACATATAGTGCATATATCACACTATGTATAATTAGGTAGAAAAATAGAGTGCATGCAAGTGAAAAAAACAATGTTCTTTGTCTGACAGACAGAACAGAAGAATTTCTGCAGATAAATAGTGGCATTGATGAGGCATACCATCTTTAAACCAGGGGCAATGCTAGAAGTTTTCACATTTCCTCTCCTTTTTTCTTTCGTCACCCATTCTTTCATCATTTAACTTCCATGTTGTTACCTTTGTTCTGACAGCAGATGCCCGAGATACGTGAAAAGTCTCTGTTTCGGCCCGCGCATTCGAAGAATGAATCAGAGTTCTTCAGTTCTCGGTTTCAGAGTTGTTTATTGTATCTTATCTATAAAAAGTTTTATCCTGCCTGGCCAAGGTCTGTCCAGCAGGACACTTCCAAGCACTCTGCCTGCCCCAGGGTGGTGTTATCTCTTTGTACTAAAAACTATGTATAACATGTTTACAATTACTTTCCAATACCTATCACTTATGTCAGACAGTGAGTCTCTAAACCAATCTAAAAGTGCCAACATCACAGCAGAAGATGGAGGTAGAGAAGAAGAAGAAGAAAGGCTGGACATGCCAAAGTCCCTCCATCTTGCCCCCGAAACCCCTATTCCAAAAATCCCAAAAATCTATTTTTTCACCCAGTGATAATTTTATTATTACACTACTTAAACTGCTGTGGCTTTCAGGTCTTCATACAAAGCTGGTAATTTGCTCCATGGGTCATAATGGAACCCACAGGTGTCCTGGGCTCCGTGCCAGGGTCTCTGAGCCCCCTGGCAGGGGTCCCGGCGACTCTGGACACCCAGAGGGATGTCCTGAGTTCCGACATGGGGATATTCTTAGGGTTAGTCTTGAGGCAAAAGTCACACTGCCGGGTCACCTGGATGATGGTGGCATATAAATTCCTGGCAACAATTCTTTCAGTTTAATTGGTGTTTAGGGCATCAATTCCCCAGTGGTTTTCTGGTGTTCCTCCCTCACCAATGAGCACAACAAATGAGAAGGAATAACTAGCTTCTTGTTAATTGTAGACCACCCCTCTTCATCATATATCCCTTCCTGATCTTGGATTAACTTTCTGTTCTCTTATTATATTCTGGCTTACCTTCAAGGGAAATTTGTCCCTCTGGAATTTGGGCTCCCTCAGTGGGAATCTCACCTTTTGCTGCTTCTTTTGCCTCTCTGTCTGCCAGCTCATTTCCTTCCTCCAGTTCAGAGCTCACTCTCTAGTGTGCCTTAATGTGGATAATTGCTACCTTCTCAGGCAGCTGAACTTCTTCCAATAGTTGGATTATCTCCTGTGCATGTTTAATGTGTTTCCCTTGTGAGGTCAGCAGTCCTCTCCCTCTCCAAATGGCTCCATGTGCATGCACAACCCCAAATGCATATCTCAAGTCTGTTATATGTTTATTTTCTTCCCTTCTGCCATTTCTAAGGCACAAGTCAGGGCAATTATCTCGACCTTCTGTGCAGAGGTCCCTGTTGGCAAGGGTCTAGATTCTATTACCTCTCTGCAGGTAGTGACCGCATACCCAGCACGTAGTTTTCCACTGACAACGTAGCTTCTGGCATCAGTAAACCAGGTCTCTGCATGGTCCAAAGGAGTGTCCTTTAAGTCTGGGAGGCCAGAGTAAGTCGCTTTAAGAAGTCTCCAGACAGCCATGGCGTACTGCTTTTCCTGGTTTCCACTGAGAAAAGAAGCTGGATTGATAATATTAGTTACCACTATCTCGACATAATCTTTTTTCTACCATGATGGGCTGGTATTTCAAAAGCCTTTGTGGTAAAAGCCAGTTCCTGCCCTTTACTTCCAGTACTGTGGACACTGTATATGACACTAGCACAGTCATTTTCTGTGCCAGGGTAAATTTGCGTGCTTCTTGGATATTTAGCACAACTGCTGCCACAGCTCTGAAGCAACCTGGCCATCCTTTGGCTGTTGCATCTAGTTGCTTGGAAAAGTAGGCAACTGCCCTCTGATATGGACCCAAATCTTGGGCCAGTATTCCCAAGGCAATCCCCTGTTTCTCATGAGAAAATAGAAAGAATGGTTTATTCACGTCTGGAAGTCCCAAAGGCGGAGCTGATATGAAGGCACTCTTTAGCTAATGAAAGGCCTGCGTGGCTTCCTTTGTCCACTGGAGATGTCTATTTCCATTAGCAATAAGTGCATATAGGGGTTTTACGAGCAGCCTATAGTTATAAATCCATAGCCAGCACCACCCTATCATTCCTAGAAAGACTCTGAGTTCCTTTATTGTCTGAGGTTTCTGGGTTTGGCATATTGCTTCCTTGCGAGCTTGCCTGAAAGTCCGTTGTCCAGCAATAACCTCATGTCCCAGGTAGATTACCTTCTGTTTCACTATCTGTGCCTTTTACTTGAATACTCTGTATCCTTAGAGTCCTAGGAAATTTAAAAGGCTTACTGTCCAGGCCACACACACCTCCCTTGTCTGAGTGGCTATTAGAAGACCATCCACATACTGCAATAGCCTTCCTTCCTTCTTTCAGTGAAGCTTCCCAGGACTCAAGGTCTTTTGCAAGTTGTTCTCAAAACAGAGTGGGAGAGTTTTTAAAACCTTGAGGC
>JAYDZK010000056.1:20016988-20043769 GCA_034509185.1 Euphonia xanthogaster | reverse complement strand
GAAAGAAAGAAAGAAAGAAAGAAAGAAAGAAAGAAAGAAAGAAAGAAAGAAAGAAAGAAAGAAAGAAAGAAAGATATTTGCTTTATGCAACATACAGAGAGATGACTTCTAGACCTGAAGTTGCTCCAACTTCAAGAACAGGAAAGACTTTCAAAAAGTAGTAGAATAATCTCTCATGGTAGATGGGAAGTAAAAAAAGGTTTAAATTGCAGCGAGTCAGTGCAAATCTTGCTAATGATAAGGGTGGTGGTCATTAAAAAGACTGCCTGGCAAAGTTATAGCCTTTGTCACCTAAAATCTGATGGAACAAGTTTATAGCTGAGAGGAAAAAAAAAAAAGCCTGGAAAATATAGGGAAAAAAATGGAAATTAGAGACTGAAAGAGGTTTTTAGACCAAATTATTTTTTATAGACAAACATCTGAATTTTGTTCCAACTTCAAATGTCTGTATCAATACTGTATTCAGTAACACTGTATCCAATGACCATTTCCTACAGAACACATCACTTTGTATGCAGCATCAAACAAAAACACATCACTTTGTATGTAGCATCAAACAAAAATTATTTCTAAAATAATGTCCTAAGCATGATCATAGAAAATAGTTTTATGTCTATCTCATCTCTTCGGTCAAATGAAGCCTTAAAAGTGTTTGCTTAACTAGTGTGTTATGTGTATTTCCTCTCTATAGCCCCAAATCTGGTTATTATGGTACTCATATGGAGGACAGAGCTTTCATCTTCCTCCTTCTGGCAGAGGAAGATACTGCATATGGTGTCCCTGTATCTGAAGTTTGGATGTATGCTCTAGATCAATTTGAGATATTGAGTTATGTAAGTCCCAATTCTTTTCTCTTTACTTTCCCATTAATTTATTCAGTATTACTGCTTTTTCAAAAACACACACACACACAGACGCAGAAAAATTAACACTAAAAACCCTACTGAATGTACTGTTATTTTCAATGACATTTGCTGATTGACATAGTCAGTTTACAACTCCTATTAACATTTGCTGAAGTTATAGATTTTTAATCCAAAAAGCTTTGACATCATTGTCAATAACTATTCTTTACAGATGCTTGAAATTAAAAATTCATTTTTGAAAGTAAAAATTTCAATATTAATTTCCATGAAATGCTGGTGTTTAAACAGCATGCCATTTTCAAGAATAACCTTGAGCTTAGCTTTGAAAAGAGAAAATCTTTCCTGTTTTCTCTGACAAATGTGAAGAGTTAATGCTTGGGAAGTGCCATGATAAATGCTTATTGATGACTCAGTTAACATCTTGGAGTGAGCAGAGTATAAACAGGCAAAATATGTCTTCTTTTTTATAGCTCAACAAGCAAGGGAATGCAGTCATAAAAAAAGGAAATGTAATGAAATTAAATCAAAACAAACAAAAGACAAACTCTCAGACCCTGGTGCTGATGACTCATTTTCAACATCCTTTTCAAAGTGTCACTTTATTTTCTAGGTTGGACTCCTCACCCGCGACTGCTTGAGTGACATTTATAAATGAGAATGTGGGACTTAATTAGGTAAGCGCTCCCAACGTTCCATGTGCACCTTACACGTATTTTAATTCCATCTTTGGATGTGAAGATGAACTGTGTGTAGCTGAGGCGAAGCGTTCCCGATGGCAGTGAGGCGCTGGGTCTCGGCACACAGACGGTGCTCCATGCCAGGCTGGGGGACTGGTGCCCTCCGTGCCCACTGTGCTCAGAGCCTGCCCAGGGGACGTGGCTGTCGGGAGCTTGCTTTGCTTGGACTCAAGCTGAGACATACAGTAGCTGCTAAATGAGTGAAGAGGACCATCAGCTCCACAGGGCCCAGCAGTAGCCAGCATTGCAGAGGAATTTCAATTAGTCAGGTGACAATCAGCTGCAGTCCCCAAGGAGACAGCTACCACCTCTTCTGCAGTGCTCTGTCACTGCTACAAAAAGCTCACTTGTGACACCACTTACAACATCAGGTGTAAAAGTAGCTGCTTGGAGGCACTTGTCCTCTCTGCATGGCTCAATTTAAAAACTGAGATCTTCTATTTCGCGTTTGAATCTGAATGAGTCAGTCGTAAACAAAGAACTAAAATAGATGAGTCTGGTCTGGAGAGGTAGCTGAGTCATTCTATAAACACTGTCCCTTAAATGTAAATGGCAGAGGTTTTCTTTTCTGACACAATAATTGCTATTTTAGCTTAATGAGCTATGAGGCTTTTGCAGCGAAATGTCTCCTTAAAGTTACTGTCCCCTCAACTTTTAAACTTTTCTATCCATGATTTTACTTCTTGATCACTGTGAAGAGAAACACAAAATATTTTCTTCAGGAGCTTTCTTTTCATTTTAGCTATTTATTTAAATAAACAGTATTTGAATTTTGTACCTCTTTATCTTATGAAGATAGCATTTCTTCATTGCACTATGCCTCTTATACCATTTAAAAGGGGTACACAATCAAATGTTGGTATTAAATCTTTGGAATTTTGATTCAGAGGAAGAGGTTAGCACAAAAGAGAATTGTTTCTAGTGTGGATTAAAATAGCTAAATTAGTACTAGAAAACATTACAGGTTTCAGCAAACATATCCACTATTTGAATAAAGAAAACTTTCCACAAAACATGAAATAAAATTTCTTTTCCTTCCTCACTACAACTTTGAAAAGACACTATATTATTAAAGTAATATAATTCCACAGAAACTGATAAAATTTATCTTCTTTGTGTTATATGCTATATTGTATCTATGCTTTAAAATAAAACAAAAAACATATTTTCTTAAAATTCCTTACCTAGATAGATTTACTGCTTTAAAAGGCTAAAAAAATTGTAATGCCATCTAATAAATACCTGGAAAAAAACTATTACTGTTTTGGATGCATATTTCCATAAAAAATTTACTGCAAGCAAAATGAAAATCTAAGAACATATTCCTCCTGTTACCCTTGATAACATTAGTAGTAGCCACATAAGACAGGATATTTAAAATCAGCAGAACAGGATTTTCTAGAGTAACAGGTTGCAGCATTAGTTGGCAACACCGTTCTTGTGTCCACAAGTAGAAATGTTGAGTATAAAACAGCCATTTTACTGCGTCCAGAGCTGATAAATCCTTGGCATTTCAAATGTGTGCCAATGCAAGTTCAAGGGAGTGGTTCAGCTAAAGAGATCCTCAGGGAGGGCAGGAGGCTTTTCAAAGGTCTGGAAAATCAAACACCAAAAGGAAGATTAAAGGGTTAAGTATATTTAGGCTAAGGAAAGGAAAAGACAGTAGCAGTGTTCATATATACAAAACACAGCTTTAAGGAGTTTATTCCTTCTCAAAAGTCATTTCAGATCAGACATTAAACAGCAGAAGGGAAGGTCTGTCTTGGGGTGTGCAGCAGTGAGGATTGTGCAGTACCATTGCTGTTTGTTGGGAGGCTGTGGCAACGCCCTCAGATCCTCTTCCTCAGAACAGGCTGTAAAGGTGTTTGCTCAGAAATGGCACAGATATAGCTGACCCAACATTCGCAAAGGAGGTGGGAGTAAAAACTCTGTTCTATTTTTGTTCAGCCTCAATTTCTACTATTACTATTCTGGTGATTTTATTATCCAGCTTCATTATACATAATATTATGCAGAAAAAAAAAATGAAATAATTAATTCAGAAAGTTGAATTCAAAGCAAAATTTTTGGAAAAATTAAAACACAGGGCTATGCCCTGGAAATTAACAACTCTTTCATTTAAAATTTGCAGCAAGTATTTTGAGATTGAAATAATATTTTATCTTCAAATGTTCTAACTTTCCCATAATTATTATATTATTACTCTATATAATTATTTCATTGCCTGCACACTGGCTTTTTACACATCATATATGTAAATACCAGTATTAGGCATTAACAATAAGGTTGATAAATATAATTTCATCGCACCAGCTTGGGTTAGTGACAGGTTTAGAAATTTCATGCCAGTCCAGCTTAATACCACAAAATATAGCTGTGAATTTTTTTCTTTTTTTCAATCTCCTTGAATATTTTACATTGCTCAATGAGGATGAGACACATTATAAGTCAATTTTAAGAATTATAATGGATGCAAATTACCTCTGTATTATTTCATATTTTCATTATTCTAATTATCCTTACAATAGACATTCTGCCTCATTGTTCTCATGACAGTTTGCCAGAGAAGTGCTGTATCAGAATGCTAATAACTTGCCACATCCTCTCTTTAACAGTTGATAGTAAACCTCAACTATATGATTTTACTGATGATCAATGGGTTTGTTCAGCAGGTTCATATCACTATAAATTGGTAGCAACCACATTGTGATATCTATTCCCTTTAAGAATGGAACAGATATGAAAATACAGGAAAGGTTTGACCATGCTTTTTAAATTACTTTTTTTTAAAATACTAAATATTGCAATTTAAGCATATATTTTAAAACTAGAAGATTAACAATATACTAGACAATTTTTAAAATAAACCATTCCCAGCTATAGTTCATCTAGGAAATTTATTTGTGCTTACTGAAGTCCCATATATTTTATCTGATATTCTTTTCTAATATTCAACCAGCCAAATATCACATGTGCTTTTGATCAAAATCAATTCAACCTTTGTCTTGCCATGTATTTCCTCAATAACCAAGTAGATTTTCTTTGGCTAAATTTTGTTTAGAAGTATGGTATTTTAGTAAAAGATAATTGGTTTATTTAATATTAATATACTCATGTATGTAGTCCAGAGCTGTATCTATCCCTGGGGTCCCCAGCAAGGGAAGGGCATTGAACTGTTGGAGCAAAACCAGAGGATGGCCACCAAGTTGATTAGTGGGATGGAGCACCTTTCTGACACAGAAAGACTAAGATAACTGCATTGTTCATCCTGTAGAAGAGAAGGCTACAGGGTGACACCATTGTGTCCTTCCAGTACCTGAAGGGAGCCTACAGGAAAGCTGGAGAGGGACTTTCTACACGAGCATGTAGTGACAGGACAAGGGGGAATGGCTTCAAACTGAAGGAGAGTAGGGTGAGATTCAATATCAGAAAAAAATTCTTTGCTGTGAGGGTGGTGAAGCACTGGAGCAGGTTGCCCAGAGAAGTTTTGGATGCCTCATCTCTGAAAGTGTTCAAGGTCAGGTTGGATGAGGCTCTGAGAAACCTGGTCTACTAGAAGGTGTTCTTGACATGTTAGGAGGGTTGGATCCAGATGACCTTTTAGGCCCCTTCCAGCCCAAATCATCCTATGATTGTAGGATATCAATTGCCTAGCATAATTTTGCATATTCATGTCTGCATGCACATAAATGAAGCTGGTGGATAATCATCCCCCTCTGTAAAATATAAATATTCATTTGATTTTAAGTTCACTGTCTTAGACATTCTGGCTTTCTTAAATGTGAGAAGGTGTTTAAGTGCTATGCAGTGATGGGGCCCAAAGTGTTTAATGAGTCATTTATTCAGTGTGAAAGATAAAAATAAGAAGCATGTTGCTAATCATCCAACCTTAATTTCTACAATTTGCCAAACTCCCAAATTCATGAGAAACAAACTTAATCTTGGAACCAAACTGAAATTAATTGTGTTGGATCAAAAGTTGATTCTGTGTTTGGATGAGAATAAATTAGCTGATCTTTATGGAGTGGATTATTATGGTTTAAAAGAAAACAGCTGAAGGAAAGGACAAAAAGAAGGATTCAATTAGTCTTGGATTTGAGAGAAGTTACTGAAACAATAGAATTGGCATGAGAAATAAAACGTCCTTGCTACTTTATCAGTATCCTTCTTTAGGGAAAATTCCAGCATTTCTTATGGATTTACTAGAGGCTGTTGCCATAAAACAGAGGGGTTGCATAGCAGTGCTGTCTTGAAGAATTAAATTTAAGACAAGGTCAGGATATTAATCCACTTAATTCAGCTCAAGATATTGTTTTTGATGGAGACATCTTATCAGCCTAAACATTTGGCACAAACATTTCATTTTCTTAATTTAGTGTTATTTGAAAATAGGAAGGAGTTCAGGGCAAAAGAGAAGATATTTACACTTTTACAGAGCAGGGTCACAAGCTTGTTCTCCTTCTGTTTCTTGTTCTAGCATAATTTACATTGGAATATAACTCAATAGTACTAAATTCAGCCTACTGAAGCACTTCTGCCTGTTGAATCCTGGATATCTGATGAAGCCAAATGTCACAGGAGTATAAATTAATCATGTTTCTGCACTCATGATCATCATGAACCTGGAAGTCTTTGAAGCAGTAGTAAGAAAATAATTCATCTCCCTGGTCCCTCTGTCATTTGATTCAAATGTCAATGGACAATTAGAGTTTCTGCACTCCAAATTTCCTTACTATATCAATCTTCATGGCTCTTCAACAGCCTCACCTGACTGAGACTCCAAAAACTTACATTTTGTGAATTCTTAATAAAAGAAATTGCCAAATTCTGAGATAATTCACATAATAAAGTTGCATATCAGCCCAACTGAAGTGACTATATTTTATAGTCAGTTACCAGATCCATCCTTTTTCTTGAACAATGATATTAAATCACCTGTCTTCAAAAGTCTATGAAAACATCATGACACTGTCACCTAGGAATTTTAATTGTGTATGTAAAACTCATTGGAGCTCAATGATTATCTTTCACTTTGTTCTTTCACTCTTCCCCATTTATCATGATGTACTTAATAACTTGGAGTAAAACACAGTCTAAATCAAATTATTCAACATTTTCTACATTTTATTTCTGCTGTATCTGTCTGTATAGGTAAGATGTCTTTATATATTCTGGAAATGCAGAAATGCTGACACATTCATGCTACCAAGCGTAATATCAGCAGTGCAACAAAGTTAAAAATACCAAAAGCTCAGAATAGAAAAGCATTCATGATCTCTTGCTTAGATTCAGTTTTGTAGGTACCACTTTTTCCTAAGATGCTACTTTTAAAAATAATTTCAGATATTAGCTCATACTTTTTTGGAGTTTGAAATTTTGTGTAAAATTGCAAGAAGTCTTCAAAATATTTTTTTCTTAAGGTGTTAATGAGTCATGAGTTATTACTACTCATGACAACAGCTTTAAAAGCAAAAGAAAGTGCAAGCAGTCTTTATACATGACTTGATTCCCTACAACCTGAAAATAAAAAATAGGAAAGTTTTAACAACGGTCACTGAAAGTAGCAGCACTAAATGCAGAATCCTCTGCCAAAAATCACTTGAATAGTTTCAAAAATATAGACTGATATTTTAATATTTCAGTATTTAAGATTCAACTTCAGTGCTACCATTTAGACAACCTAGAGTAAAATGTGAGAATATTTTATATAAATTTCTAAAGAGAAGAGAAGATAGACACATTATACAGTCCTACTCTAAGTGTCATCCTTCATCATTTTATGTTTCATTCCACATAATCTGCCAAAGAAAAAATATGCATAGGCTGTTATCAGTAGTGCTGTTTTCTTTGTTCTGTTTCTGCGTACTTTTGCCCTGCTTCTCCTTTGCAAAACTGACATAACTATTACTGTAATTATGATTTTTAAAAAGATATCTGAGTATTTTAATTGAATAGTCAGAGTATTCTTACATCCCTACTCAACTTTGTATTATATATTATTTAATCCACAAGATGCTTTAGGCCATTTATATAAAAAGTCAATTCAACTGTTCGAATGTCTGGAACAAAGGGAGAAATACTTTGTTTTAGTTATTGAAGCAAGCCCTCACACGCAAATTCCCATTTTAATTACGAAAGGCTAAGCACATGCATTCCATTTTTATCATCTATATAGTAAAAAAGGGTGAGCAGTAAGAGCTGTGAGTCTAGCCAGCAAAATTAAGTAGGAAACTTTCAATATTTTAGGTTAAACATTTTCTTCAGAATAAGAAGGCTTAAGTGACTCTGATCAGGCAGCCTGTTTCACTCCTTGTTATGGCTTTAAGTCTTTTATCCTTCTCTGTACAGATCAGCAGAGACTGGGCAATGCTTGTTGTTTTATCTTAATGTCTGGATGTCCTAAGCCGTACACTAAGAAAAAGAAAATATTCCCCCCAGGAAATACTAGAAAGCTTCACTGCAGGGGCCAATCATTACGAGAAACATAGTAATCAATCAGAAAAAAAATCTTTAGCGAATTTCAAGGAGACAGTTTTGATGTAAGATCTAAGTAGAGCTTAGGAAGCAGGCAATTATTAATGGAATGCTGCCATTGAAGGTAATGCTGGACAGCACTGCTCACTGTGCTCCTATGGGATAATTCCTCTCTGCCATTAAGGTATATATATTACACAAAGAAAACTTTCTGCAGTATCTACTAATAGTTGAATAAGGTCAGCGTGAGGATGTTATGAGCACTTATCTGTACACAGTAATTGCAGAAGAACTAGGTTTTATCCTGATAGCTTCTCTGAAAGTTACAACTTCAGCTGAGAGGCAGACCTTCATTGTTTAGCATGTGACCACAATCACACTGGATAATGACCACATAATGAAAAGTCAATTTGCATCACAACCTCTCTTTTCATCTGGAAAAATTTACTCAAAAGAGGTAATTTAACAAGACTTTTAATTCTCCTTGAGTCAGAATATTGTTCTTATCCTGCTCTCAAATCTCCTTTGCAGAGCAAAAAAAGGCTCTCAGTTTTCTAGAGATCTGAGACTGAATGGTGAGAAGAGATAAATAATGACCATTAGTGCCTCTTGGGGAATGCAAAGAAATTTATGAACACAATTGATTTGCTTTTATTCCAATCATTTGTATATTCCTAGGAGGCTTTTGCTTTTTCAGACTATCACCTTTCTGTTCTGGCCATACAAACAAGAAGAATCACAAACATTTAGACTATGTGGTTATTCAATAACACATTTTTATTACAATATGCTCCTAATTTTTTTTTTTATTTTAATGAATAAAGAGACTAATTTTTATTCAATAGAAGTTTCAGTTCTAAGTAATTCCTACAGTAAATAGCTTTAGCACAGCCCTTCTACTAATCACATACAAACCTTGATTTTCAGGAAAAAAAATGTATTAACCTCAGTCCAGTTTTCTCTATTTTCTTGGATTTTATTTATTCCTTCTGAAAAGAGGTGAAACTCTTGATCCATATTTCCCAGTATAGCTGCACCCTACAGCAATAAACTGCTCTGCCTGTGCCATAGAGATACTTTTGAAAGGTGCAAGTAACAGAGTGCTAAACTGAAAAAGAAGAAATAGAAATGCTGACATCCATGAATCACAGTTCACCTTAGAGCAAACATGATAAAATTATTCACAGGAAATAAAGTGGTACTGAGATTCTGTGTGAGATGGCAAAGATGAATCATCACCAAATAGAGAGCTTCTGTGCATGTCAGTTCATCAGGAGAGACAGCTGAATAGAGCACACTGTGAATGTAAGGCAATGACATATAGACCTATAGGTGGAAAAATGAGCTTTGCAATCAAGGCTTAAAGCTCCCTTTGGTGCCATAAAAGACCTCTTATTTAGCTTTCTTGTGTTATCTTTAAGTGTTCTGGTACAAAATTTTTTTTGGAAGATCACCTACATGTTAAAATCTCAATTATGAAGGATACCATTTATTCAGTTGGTCTTTTCTGATTCTCTGGTATGTTTCATATATTTTAATTTTTGAGACAAGCAGGTTGCCAAAGCATATTTTCCTCAGCAGTTTCAATTTTATAGAGGCAGTTGGGAATCACAAAAATGTTTTATTCTTTGCTCAGTGTATAACACAGGTGTTATGATATCAACAACATTTTCTACTCACTTGAGAGACCTATGTGAAAGGAAGATGAAAGGCACATTGAGCAGGAAATGTAATGCAATAGAACTAGCTCCAAGCAGAAAATGTAGAGATTTGTCTTCAGCGATTTATGCTTTGAAAAAGAGGGCAGATCAAAAATGTATGGGTTTATATAAGGACAAATTATACCCAATATACACATATGACTGTTCTTGCATCAGTTTGTACTCTTGTAACTTTGCTGGTCAACTGGAAATATTTCGGATTAAAGAATAGATTTTATCTTCCATATGTTTATTAAAAATATTGCCTCCCAACAAAAATGATAAAACATATTTCTTTCAAAATATCAATTGAAAAGATTCACTTTAAATATGCCTGGGTTAAAGTGTTTGCAATTTTTCCCCATTTTTTTGAACCAAACATTATTCAACTAATTGTGGGTATAGAGATGACTTTAACAAAACCAGATCTTTGCATTCTAAAGGACAAAATTGGTAGATAAGACCTTTTTCAGCAGATTATAATAGTTGGCACATGTCTGCCTTGCTGTTAAACATTTCTGAAGTCTATGCTACTGAAGTTCTTTGCAAGAGCTACAAAAGATATTTGCAAAGAATTAATGATAAAAATACAATTTAGCAATTTTATAGCATAAATTTATTAGAATAAGTTTGTGGAGGAGGGAACAACATTTATATATCAGGTATAAATTAAATTCTATTTATTGTTATTAAAGGGATTCCATTGTTACTAAATGTTCAAACATGATGATTGAAAAGAGCTGATGATTGTGAGAACTCTTTACATGAGTAAAGAAATTTTCCAATTTTGTTTACCCTCTGAAATGAATTCTTAAAATGTTTATTCAATCTCTAAAAAAAGCAAAAAAACCAATACGACAAGCACTAATACACAGCAAAATTTTACAACTTGCAAACAGATAACAGACTGAAAACAGTCATGAAATCAATATATGTGAATAGTGAGTATACTCACATGGAACATCATGGGATTACGTGTTTGTAATATTAGATATTCATGGACTCACAAATTTACAAGTTCTAAAAAATCTATTTTGCTCTTTTTACTTTCAAAATCCACAGCAATGCAGCTTTTACGTGCAACATTAATCCATAGGATTTAGCATGACAATACATCCACTAAACAAAGTCTACAAAACTGGTGAAAATTATTCTTGCTTTCCATAAAGTCTTGAATAAGAAACAATGTATTCATGCATGATAGAAACTAAAGGTCTTGAAAGTTTAAAAAATTCTTAAACTGTAATTATTGTATTTTTCCCTTTCTCAGTTTTATAATTCTACACCAAAAGTTAGCTTTTTAAAAGCCTTCTTAAGTGTCTATGGTGTACTCTTGATATTTATTGTTGGACTGTCTCTGGTATCAACTGTGGATAAGTCACTCTAATAAATAATCAGTCTCCAAGTGAAAAGCAGTTCAGTTATTAAAACTGAATTTTCGATTTGGTTTAACATTTTTATATTTAATATTATTTATATTATTATTCTCTCTCAGATGTTTGTGCTCTTGGTTTTTATTCCCAGAAGCTACTGTTCATGAGCCTGCAAATGTTGATATTCTTATATCAGCCCAAATGTTTTTCATACTGCCAAATGTTATAGCTGAAATCTGCAAACCTAACATTGTAATTTTAATCAAGTGTGAACTTTAATAAAAACATATTACATAGATAAGAAAAGCACAAAAATGTCTCAAATATATTTTTCTTTGCAGGCAAACTTAGGTGATTTCTTTTTCTAGCTTATTTTCTAATTGGTCTATGATATACTGCCTTTGACAGTTTTTTTACTATCTGTTTTCTGAAGTAGTTTTAAAACTCCTGTGTCAGGGATTTTGAACCTTTATCTGAAGTGAGCACCATATATATGCTTTCAGTTTTGACATCTCTCATTAAAGGAGTTAAAAGAGCTTTTGCACAAACAGTTCTGTCTTTGGAAGCTGAAAGTAGATTTCCATCATCTTGAAAACCTGAAAATCCAAAAGTTGCTCTTTGGATGCCTCCTGAGAATAAGGACTGATACTATCAGCAAAGCCTACCAGCATGTCACAATGTGTTTAGTAACAAAAATAAATTTAAAAGAAGTAAGAAGAACAATGAAACCGCTGCACCATCTATTTTGCAAGGGTTTGTCTTAAGTATTGGAAAAAAAAGAAAAAAAGAAAAATCCTGCTTTTCTTTTTTAATTGTCATTTGAAAAGATAAATTCAAGCAGTTTTTCATGTTTGTCAGCTAAATGCACCTTAGAAGTCTGAGAAAACATTTCAAAATAGGAATTTACTAACTGAGAAAGAAGTAAAAAAAATATTATACTTCAAAAAGTAAAAAACCTCTAAGCAAAAAGTTAGTTTTTTAAGTTTCACCCAAGACATTCATGACAGAGTGAAAATAAATGGAGAATAGATACCTGTATTAGCAACTTTGCACGACAGTGACATTCCAGGTAGTGACTCAGAACAGAGAGTAATATCACTGTAAACAAATGCACCCATTATTGTAGGTAACTACTTAGATGGAGAGGAATTTAAGCTGATGGTGGAGTAGCCGCAAGCTGTTCGATTTCAATGAGAGACCTTTCAAGAGGAATAAGCTTTCAGAGCAGTCCTTTTCCTAAGCTAGCTTCAGAAACGTAGAAAATTTTGCTCTGTCTTCAGTCCCTCTGTGGGCTGTTTTAGCAGCTGCAAGTTGCAAAGTGCAGGGATGATAATGATGCGTCACTACTGAATTATGTGTTAACTCCAAAAAGTGACGTTATTCTGAACTTATAAAAACCCTGGATGCTATTTATGGATGAAGTTGTTGTCAATGTTCTTGTTAAACTGTTTTTAGCCCACATAACTGCAAAGATAGAAAAGAAATATATGTTATCAACTAGACTGTTTTGTCTGTCCAAGAAAAAAAAAGTCTAGAGGAAGATGGCTAAAATTTACTAGAAAGAGATAATTAAAGATGTTGTATCTTGCAAACAAAACACAGGAACAGTTTTATGGTGATGAGAGAGTTGGGGTTCTTCAGTCTGGACAAGTGAAGGCTCTGAGGAGACCTCATTGTGGTCTTCCAATACTTAAAATTGGCTCTTAAGGAAAAGGAGGAGTGATTTTTACATGGGCAGATAGTGACAGCACAAGGGGGAATGGTTTTAAACTCAAAGAGGCCTGGATTAGCTTAGAATGGGTGAATTGCTCTGAGGGTAGTGAGGCACAGAAACAGGCTGCCCAGAGAACTTGTGGATGGCCCATCCATGGAAGTGTTCAAGGACAGGTTGGATGGGGCCCTGAAGAACCAGATTTAGTGGGTGGCATCCCTGTCCATGGCAGAGGAATTGGAACTAAATGATCTTTAAGATACCTTCCAAACCAAGCCTTTCTATAGTTTTATGATTCTGGGATTCTCTGAAGCTATTTTTAGCTCTAAGTACAAATCAACTTGATCTCCACTTCCTTCTGGTATCACAACAGGATTGTCTTCCCACTTTTGCAAATAACATTTAATTTCTCTACGCATCCTCCTACACTTACATGCTTTCATGTTATTCTGCATTTACTTTGGAAATAAAGCAATGCAAAACTTCTTTAAATTGGATATGTATTAATCATGATTATTTTCGCTATTTTTTTTCTTTACTCGTGTAATTGCCACACTAATTGGACCACCATTGGATTAAGATATTCTCAAGGTATCTTTTAAACAGTATCTTCTATTTAAATAGGATCCTGAATGTCCCTTTGTGGAAATACTCACTATTATTCTTCTCTAGAAGTTCTATTCTATTCAAAGGATGATAAAATTTAAGACTTGTGTACTACAGGGCTTAGGTTTTATAATATTAAGCACTAAATTAGGTGTCCAGGATCTCAAGACAACTCTAGTAAGGAGTCACTGACATAAGCAAAGAAAGTTTTACATTAAACAATAAGAAATGTTGAAATGCTTATATTATTATATTTTTAAGAAATGTGCCCACTGCACTTCAGCTTTAGGAGTGAGCTAAACTGACATACAGATTTAGGTACTTCTACCAGTCCAACCCATGAGATTGACTATCAACTGACTAAAAAGTATTTATTAAAATCCTTGCAAGGAAAATGAATTCTTTCATCCATCAGGAGAGAGTTATTAGAATACGTGGGGATTGTTCAAATTCAGAATGTGATGAGAAGTTTTTTTACAAACAAAGTAACTTTGAATACTGTATTTGAAAAGCATCTCAATAACTGCTAGTACTTCACATGGCAGGAGATATTAAAATATGTGTTTCTGTGAATGAGCCCATTCATCATCTTTTAAAATATTTTAATCTCTTACTTCTCTTACTTTAGTGCATAAAACATAAATTAAAGCAGACTGTTATAGACCTACTGCATTTATTCTCCATTTTGCTTCATGCCAGTTCTCATTTTTAATTTTCCTTCACCCATAAAAACTGATCTTAAGGAAAATTTTAATAATCTTCATATAAAACTTGGATCAAGAAGCATTTCATAGAACAGAATAGTATATTTATTTATAAAAGTCATAAATGGACTAGCAAATGGTGGGAATAACTGGTTTATAAATTTTGACGATGTCCATGAGAAGCTGTAGAAAGATTTCTTAATAATTATCACTCTAATGCAGATGACATTCAGTGCCAATAAATTACATGTAAAGTGTATGAGGAAAGAGTAGTCTGAACTCAGTATTGCCTCCGTAAGAAAAACAAAAGAGAAAAGTTATAATAATTCTTTGAAGACTGTTCAGTATAGATAAAGAAAAACAAAAAAGTAAGCAAGAACCCCCAAATATTGTGTATTTAATACAGCAAGACAGAGAATAAGACATGAAACATCATCATACCAGAACATAAATTAATTAGAGATATAAATATTTGACAGTTAATATCTGAAAATAAAGAATATTATTGGAAAGGTATAAGCACGGAGGGCTTTAACTGGAAGGAAATGGGATAGTTTCAGCTATAGTGTGAGTTCCATGCAAATAGAAGTCACACAGATTCTTTGGCCTTGTTTGTCAAAAAAGGGATGCGTCAAAGTCTTATTTGCAAAGAGAAGGAGAGAAATTACTTATTCCCAGTTTCTCAAAAAGTAGGTAAGAACATGGCAGGTTGCAAACATAAGGTGAAATCAAGAGTTCATTATAACAAGAGATGGTAAGCATGAAAAGTTTACATGGGTTCGAAAACTGATTGTACAAATTTGTTGAGGAGATTCAGAGAAACCTTTGTCTCAAGCACATTAGACACAAATTTTAAAAGTTTGTGTCAGAAAAATTGTAACTGTCTGCTTTCGTTGTCCTGCTCTTTTTCCTAGACATTCACTTATGGCTCAGTGTCAGAAATATTGGACACAGTCTCTGAGAGAAAAAATGAAGAAACCTCTTGATACCAGAAATATGGTCTATTTTTATTTGTTTAGCTGTGAGTCATCTGCACTGTGATAACTGTCGAGAATTGGCCTCATGGGCTCTTTTAGACACCACGCAGGATATAAACTTACCTGTTGCTTAGGTAAGGATTTGTTGCCAGGGAGCAGCAGGAGCCAGCAGCTCCAGCAGGACAGGACAACCCCAGCTTGTCCTGTGCCTCCACCAAGGAGCACAGTCCCACAGAGTACGGGCACAACAGGCAGTGCCAGATGTTGGTAGCAATTCCAACAGATGCAAACATACAAAAGTGATGATCCAGGTCCAGAGGATGGCCAAAGACCCAAGTTCAGAGCAAAGTAGATGAGGTATGGGACATAAAATTGAGGTAATGTGACTCAATGAGCCTTAGGAAAAGAACTTCAGGCAATGTCAATTTATCTCCCAGTTCAGATGTGATAGGTGACAACTCATAGCACGGCCTCAGGTGCTGGGTCTAGATATTAGCTCAGCCCTTTGTCCTTGAAAACCTGTGCCTCTCACTCTGCTTTATGCAGAGTCCATAAAAGAACAAAAGGCTGGATTTTTGTCTTGCAATGTACATATGCTAAGTATTTATCTGAACACCACAAGCATATAGAAGTACGAAATTACAGTAGCATTTGGCATTGATACAGGTTTACTCTGAATTTAAAAATTAATCAAAAAACTTATTCTGCAAACACATGGAGGTATTAGTAAAACTGACACTTCAAAGACTACTGACAGCTAAAATTTAATTTAGTTTCTATAATGTCAAGAATGAGTTGCCTTACATCTAAATAGACCATAAGAAATCATCTTAAACTTGAAGGAAGCCATATGTAATCTTTTTGAGAAGAGGAAATGAAAATCAAATTCTCAGTTCTAGTTCAATTGAAACATCCCAGGCAAAGGTGACAGAATAGATAAAACATTTATATTAAAAAAATGCCATGTTGCCTGGAGCTTATTGATAAATGCTGCTTTATTAAACTCAGCTATTCCTGAAGATAAACGCATACAACTTTCATTGATTTCCTTCAGCTTATATTTTGATAATCATTCAGAGTACCAGTACAACGTGACATTTCATGCTACTGAGTCAAATTGGTCTTACTGAACAGTCATAAAAACTGTGGAATCACTGAATCATTCATACTGGAAGGAACCTTGACAAGTCACCCAATCCACCTTCCTTCTCAAACAGAGACAAATCTAAATTCAGACAAGAGATTTAGAACTTTTTTACAGAAAAGCCTTGAGTTACTCAAAGAACTCAAATTTTCTGGACAACCTATACAAAAGTTTATTAAATCTGATAGTGATTTGGTTTTGCTCCATTTTTGTTGGTTTTGTTGGTTTTATCCTAGCTATGCTCTCCGAACCTCTTCTGTTTCAATTCATGTCCCCTGTCTCTGGTTCTTTCACTGGGTCCCTGAGTAGAAATCTTGGCTCTTTCTCTTTGGTTACATACTAGTAGGGATGAGAAGGTTGCTATTTACTGTCCCTGTACATCTTTTTACTTCTTCAGACAAAAAAATCCCCTGATTAATTCCCAATAAGGCAGAATAACATTTCTTAATTTGAGCAATTGAAAAAGTCCTGCTAGCTCAGGAGCTGTTGGCCACCTTGGTTGCCGAGGCACTACTGGCTCCTGCTCATCCTGCTGGCCACAGGTGCAGCCAGGTCCTTTTCAGCAGTGGCTCAGCCAGCCTGCCCCAGCCTGGGCCACTGCTCAGAGCATCACATCTGCAGTGCAGACTGTAGAGAAGTCAGTGGCTGCCAATTTTCCTGGGGTACTTTCTCCCATCACTGATGGGAACTGAATCCTGTGGTGTATTAGCACCACTGTAATTTCAGAATTTAGACATTTATTTTTATTACTATTATTACTGTTACCTAACTTTTTCATCTTTATTCCTTGTTTTGCCAAAGTCAAATCAAACAAAGCATGTACACATACACACACACACAAAATATTTCTTAATTTCACCTTCAAACCCCTAAGATTGTATTTTTAAAGTAGTCATTAACATTTTTTGTGATTATTGTTCTACTAAGTGTAATAAAATGTGCGCCTCATAGGAGGAAGTGCAGAAAAAAGACAGATTGTTTCTTAAAATAATAAATTATCAGGGAAAAAAATTGCCCTAAAATCTCTTGATGAAATGTTATATCTAGTCCAGAAAATGGTAAAACTCCTATTACCTCTGATGATAGTCATGATTCTACTTCATCCCACCACATAAGGTCTGTGTCAACTCTTTGGCAAAGTAAAATATTATCTTGGGAAGCAGCCAGTAGACAGTTTTCTTCTGCCTAATGCTCATAGGGAAGGACTCAATAAGCTAACCTAAACAATGCCCTCACGTAATGAGGAGCAGCTGGACCTTGTAAAAAGGTGGCTATACTTCAAAAGCAGCCTTCCTTAATGCAGAAGTCATGTCCCTGTACCTGTCCTGAGTATGCCTTCTGACAACGGCCAGAACTAAAAGCTCAAGGGGAGAAGGCTGGAACATTTTCAGTTTAAAAACAGAAACTTGACTGACAGGAAATGACACATGTTTACGGTCAAAATTTCCATATAAAATTTATTTATTTTTGTTGATGCATTTTGAAGTATTTTTTAAAAAATTCTTTAGTATTACAGGCTTTGGACATATGTATTTGTTTATGTAGATTATAACATCCACATTAATGGTAGGAAAGGGAAAAATATCAAAGTCAAGAGAAAAATTTAAAAAAAAATCAGACAATCAAGGTATAAATCATACATTTCCCTGTGATGCTTTACTAGATAAGAGGCAGAAATGTAACTTCACTTCCCATTTGGCATCAATATTTCCTGTTAAGTATCTAACCACTTTCACATAACCTCAGAGGTTCATCACCCTTTATGAGTCCTTTTCTCTTTGTCAGCAGTCACCTGTTATTGCTGCTACAGTCTATAACTAAAGAGACTCTTGTGACACAGCTGTTGCAGGAAAAGGTGGCTGCAGTGATTATGTGAATGAGATCACTAATTTCTTGCATAAACATAACTTAAAACTGTTGCACTTCTTCATGTGTCACTAGCTGGGTTGTTGAAATATCTTGAACAAAATATAAAAATGTTGGTAACTCAGTTGTTATTTGTATTTCAGTAGCATCTACAAGCCACAAAAAGCTGAGACCTCAGCCAAAAACATCTTGTTTCCCTATAACAACCTGTATAATCAGAAAACAGGACTTTAGTCCCTCCCTCTATGTGCTCTTCTACCCCTCTATCTCACTCTTATAAAATCCCAGCTGGAATACTGCTTTCAGCTGAGGTCCTCAGTCCAAAAAAACCACAGACGTGTTGGAATGGATTCAGAGGAGAGCCAGAACATTATCAGAGGGCTAGAGCACTTCTCCTGTGAAGAAAGGTTGAGAGAGTTGGCATTGTTCATCTTGGAGAAGAGAAGGCTCCAGAGAGAGAATTTTGTGGGCTTTCATTATATAAAGGGAAATATAAAAAAGGCGGACAAAGACTTCTTACAAGGACCTATAGTGATGGAACAAGGTACAATGGATTGTTCCTGAAGGAAGGTAGATTAAATATAAGGAAGATATTTTTTACAATAACAATGGTGATATCCTGGAACAGGTTCCCAGACAAGTTGGTTCATATTTCAAATTGTTTAATATGAGGTTTGACAGACAGTACTCTGAGCAACCTGATCTAGTGGAAGGTGTCCCTGTTCATGGCAGGCAGGTTGGAACTAAATGAACTTTAGGGTCCCTTTCAAACCTAAGAGTTCTATGATTCTATGATGCTATGAAAGAGAAAGAAGGGACCACAAGTATATTGAGATATAATAATCTTATGTACCTAAATTCCATTTGATAGACCATCCATAAAATGTTGGAAGCCTCTTCACTCCTAAATTTATAATGTAATAGGGAAAAAAATATTTTTTTCAACATTAACAAAAAGAAAGATTACATTTCAGGATGTAAGGGGGTCAGTTTTCCATAAAGCTTAATTCCTCAGCCCATGAGATATTCACCATCTGTTCCATCAATCAAGATGCAGGAGAGATCTAGGTTTAGCTCATACAGCTGACTTTGATCACTTTTAGCACTATGAGCTAAAAAGATCACTTTTTAGCTCATAGTGCTGACTTTGGGACTTAACAATTTCTTTTTTTAATTTCTGCAGATAATATCAACTTTTCTGTTAGTTACCTCCCATAGACAAGGACTTGAGTTGCCTACCAGTCCACAGGACCACTGCAGATATGTACATAGGCCTGTGATGTAGCTCCTACTTTAAAGACTTTGTTGTGTTGGCCACATATAGACATAGTTTGCATTTTTTTGCGGTACGTCTTTTTTGATGGCAAGAGTTTGTCAGGATTTTTGCCACCGACTATAAATAGAAGCTCAATTTGGACAGCTGAAATGTGTCTAAAGCTAGGTGACATGATAGGCATATCTGCCTTTTAACAAGGGAGTGTACAGGGTTTCTATAAGCCTGTTAGTATTGTTGATACATTCACATTCAAAATATAGTCAGCCTAAGTTCCTTGGAAGATGGCAACAGTTGCAACAGACTAAAAACTTATCAATCTCATCTGTAGACAAGACTTCCAAACCTTTAGAACTTTTACAGTAATATCCCTTCCAACTTAGCTTTCCAAAAATGGGCAGGAAGCCAGGATAGCTCAGCCATAGCCTGCCCTCAGCAAGAAACGTGATTCAGGTAGACAGCACTCATGGTGGGCCTTTGGCATATTTTGAGTATGCACACTGTGATGTATTTGCAGAACATCAGGAACTTACAGCGCAAGTGTGGCAAGCATGGATAACTGAAGGCAATGTCCATGTCCAAAGATGAGCCCAAACAGAGGTGAAAATCTTTATTCTGGCTGCTGCTGATTCTTGCACTTCTAAAAGTTTTCAGGCTTACGTTATACAATGTGCAAACACAAGCATGTGTACAGACAAAGTCTAGGGGGTACCATTACCACAGCACCTCTTCTAATAGTGACTCTTTTCTATGTGCTATGTGCACTGAGACTTTGGCTTTTAAATACTTCAGTCTGCCTCTTCAAAGGTAAGCTGTGAGATTCTCATTGTGTAATATCCTGCCACAAAATTGGTGTAGCAGTTTGTGGCACCAGTTTTGAGAAAGACATACACATAATGCCCAGTCTCAAAGTAAATACGGAAAAATGAGAAGAAAAGTGACAACTTAGTGTGATATCAGCCAAAAATATTCTAGTAAAGAAAAAAAAAAAGCACCATAAATAAACACAATAAGCAAATTAGAAGATATGGTTTATTTTTTAATTTTTTTTTTTTCATGACTGAACTTATTCAGAAGTATCCTAGGTACTTCTAAATAAGTAGTTTAAGTGTTGAAGAGTATCTGTTCTTCATAGAGTTTTTCTAAAGTTATTTTACCCCACTCTCATTGATCCGCATGGGAATACTACCACAGTATTACTCAACACTCAAACTAAGTAGTTTAGAGCTAGCCCAGACTTATTTTTTACTCTGTACTGGTCTCTGACAACATCTTTCCTTACGTATTTAATTTCTTTATGTAATTAAATTCTTGGCTACCTTCAGAATTTCAACCATTAGTGAGTCCCCTGGGCTAGTGAGCCCCACCAGCACTAACTGCTGTTAGGATGCACACTTATTGTTAAATATTTTAATTAATATTAGTTAAAATCACTAGATCACTATTTTAATTAATATTAGTTAAAATCAATTTCCAAACTTCTCTTTGTTTTCCAGAATTGTTGTAATTGTCTGAAGTAAGTCTGCTTGTACAATCTCCTCTGGAAACTCTGCTTCTTCCAGATCAAGTCAAAATCTTTTGCTGGCTGGGTTCCATTTGAACTCCAGAAATGAAACTTGATTCCTGTACTTTCACTAAAGGAATGTGGTCTACGTTTTTTCTTCTTTTGACAGAGGACAAGAAAGTCACTTTATCACAAGGATCCTGACTTCAGTAGACCCTAAATCACTTTGATATGAAATTCCCTTTTATTTTGGCAATTTATAGTACTGGCATTTTTCAGACCAAAGGACAAACAGTTAGTAACTGTAATTCATTCTGCTGCAGCTTTAATTTCTATTTTTACCTATGCATAAAATTTCATCTTTCATATTTTACAATGAGTGGATTGGTAAATTCTTGCTCCTCAGACAATTAAACATGAGTTTGATACACATAAAGCTGCCAGCCAAATTGGACTGCTTTGGAAAATCACATATCAGTCTCAATTGCTTAAAACTAGAGTTTTGAGTACTTCCTTCTCTTTGTTCAGGCTTGCTAATGCCTTCTTTTTTCATCCACATTCATGTACAGAATTTATGTTTTATTGTACAAACATCCTGTTTGTATTCCAGGCATTATTACTGAGATACATACGTACTCACCTACAATTTATAAACACAAATCAATGAAGAATCTGAAATCATTGAAGCATAGTTTCAATACATATATTTAGAGGTATTGAATACAACACCTGATCTTTAAAAATAGTATTTTAAAATAAGTTTCTGCTTACATTTCCTTACTTTCTTTCTGCTACTTAAATTTGGTTTGTGGGCCCTGAAGGTGCTATTCTACAATTTCAGAATCACTCTGGGTTTAGACATTTCTATGGGAGAGTTCAAGGTCTTTTCCACTGTTTCCTGCCTCCTACTGGCTCAGTCCTGAGCTATATGAGATTTTATTTAGAGGAAAGTGAAATAAACAGATTTATTCATTTTGGATCATAAAACTCCTATTTCATCCAATTTATATAAGGACAGCTGAATTTTAAAAAAGTTAAAGTTCCAAAGTGCTCTTTACATCTAGAGTACTAACTAGAATGATTAGCAATTTTTCCAGCTGAGACTCTTTCCCTCCCTATTAAATAATTGAACATTCAATGGGACTGAGAAAGAGAAGCAGAAACTGCAAACCTGATTGTACAGCTTGTTGTTTGGTGTTCTCCTTTGGGATACAGAAAAGTCAGGTTACAAGTTTCTGCTTCGAAATCTGGTTTAATTATTTATACAAAGAGAAATAGGTTCAATTGTATACTGAGAGAAGTTCACACTAGGATATCCAATATCTTGATGATTAGGGTACTCCCATGGGATACTGGAAACCTCTCTTTCCATTCCTATGCCAGTGAATACTTAATTATTTATACACAATAAAATTGCTTCAAGACAAACTCACAAAAGATGATCCGGTACCACAAAGATTAGAATACTTATTTGCAATTAAGACAGACCTGATTTCAACCCTCTCATCAAATCAGAACTCCAAATCAGCAAGCACAAATGTTTGGAAAAAGATTCTTCTATCCTAATGCTTTGAACTCTGAACTGCAGAATAAAATAAAGAGTTTTTGTGGAGCAGAGGATTTTTGAGACAGCTGAAATGGAACTGGATTTTTTTTTTTCCTGAAGAGGATACTTAATTATGAATATATAATACCAAGTGTTCTTGATATCTGTTTTAGAGTGTTCCCATATCTTGTCATTCTCATTTTGTGAACAGCTGTTAGGTTTGTATGAATCTTACTTGTAGACACCTTGTTTTCTATACTATGCATAAGAAGTCTGGCCTCCAAATTTAGGACCCAAGGTTATAGCAGATTGCAGTGTGCCTGAAGGTTAGAAATACTAAAATCCAAAACAAATCAACTTCATTTCTTTGTACAGAGAAAACATCCCTTTGTATCCCAATTTCTTGTACATCTATATCACAGAAGAAACAAGCTACTTCAAAATGTGTAGCAGCACAGAAGAATTCCAGTCAGCTCCCAAAAGAACATATTTAAATCTGTTCTTCGTGTAATGATATGGAAATGTTTAGCAACTAAAATTTCTTTTAAAAATGTGTAAAACTAGAAATAACCTATAGAAAAGCTATGCTTGTTCTGACCTGTAATGGCTCACTTAATCTTTATAGGCTTTATAATATGGATTTATTTATATATTATTTGCATATTTATATATTAATCTACATGTTTTCATTAGCATATAAAGTAAATAAAAGCACAAATAACCTTTTTAAACACTGGACACTAAACAAAAAAAATATTTCTTCCTGACTAATGGTGAAATATATTTCTTTTCTTTAGGGAATATTAACTTCCAAGTGTCAAAGTAATAGTATTCATGAGTCAATAAAAGTCAGGTATTTGTATAGTCCATAAACATGCTTATTGCTTTTGAATACTTATGTTACTTAAATATAAATAAGGTCTATAAATTTTTTTAATATCTAAATGAAGCTATTCAATAAGCATTCAGAGCAAAACAGAAAAAATGGAAACTTTAAGCACTATCAGAGTGAAAAAATGACTACAATTTCATAGAGAAGACCTTGGATTTTGCTTTACATGACTGCTACAGAAAAAAATGGAATGGCACAGCAAACTATTATTCAAAATTATTACTATCAATATCATTGTAAATAATAAAAGGAATAATAAATATAAAATGTGCATCATAATATTTTCATTTCTAGTAGGTGTATCTGAAACTCCTAAGTGAAAGAGAAACTGCTTGGAAGAAACTGCCAATTTTAATACCTCCCCTGAGCAATGAAATTATTTACTCAACAACAATAAAATTTGAAATTTATCACCATGAAACAAAATGTATAACCTACACTGTGAAAGGAAATAAGAGTAGTAGTACTAATAGTAATAGTACTAATAGTGTTTCCACCCATAAAATGTATTTTCCTCTTACAACCACCAAAAAAAAAAAAAAGTAACGCTTATAGGGAAAAAAGTGCTTTATTTTAACATATTTTTTCCTTTTTTCATGCCTACTGTGTTATGCCTTTTTTCATGCCTACTGTTTTCATGCCTATGTCATAGAAAGCATATAGCATGTTTTCTTTCCAACTGGTCTGTCACACCATTTTCAAACTGCATATATATCTCAAGATTTGATCAGCATAAAGGTAAAAAATTAAACTGGAGTACACAAATAATTAAAGATGGATGCGATCCCAATACTCACTATTATCACATCAATTTTCAAAGAAGGCTGTGTCAGAACATATTTAAAGCTTTTACTGTGTGACCTCCTCCCCACGCAGGAGCTATTCATTTTATTGTCACTTGTCAGGCAAACAGTAACTGAAATACCTAAAACACCTGTTTATCCATCTCACCAATATGTGTTCAGAACAGCCAGAAAAGAGTTGTCTGAATTGAACACATTCAGTGTGAAACTGCCTAGAACAAACTGATGAAAATGAGGGTAAATATTGGCATATTATGGCATTTTATTAGCAGATTCAGGCAGCCAAATCTATTGCTTTCTGCATTCTTAGACATGTGAAAAACATCCCCTGAAAATGTGTCAATATTTCTTTTAAATTTTTGAATAGAGCTTGAATAGAGCTAGAATATGGTCAGTAGTTCACACTACCCTTACAAAAGCCCTTAATTTTATACAAAACTTGAAGGAAGGTTTATATGAAGTAATTGTTAACTATTTAAAACCATAATGTACTCAGTATTAGTCAAATAAATCACTTTTTACCAACCTTCAGAGTTTCACAAATAGACCTACTAGAGCAAGGCCTTTGTGGTGTCTTTTAAATTACTCAAGACGGATGTCAATTATTACTGTATGGGGAAGAAGGTGTTCAATAAGCGATGTCTGCCTTTAAAAAGAGAGAGATACTATACTAGATCAAAAATTTCAAATACCAAATACCATAGTTTCAAAATAAAAATTTCCACAAACATTATCTTCCTTAGTTTCTTCTTCCTGCCTTGATCCAATCCCACATCATTCTTCAATGATAACATTATTTTTAATATGTTTCTAGCTACTTGGTCACCTGTCGCCATGAAAGTCATGAAACTCTGAGATATGACATCTCACTGTGCCTGACAGATTTCCTCCAGAGTTCTTCAGTAAAGCTATGGCTGTGGCTTGCTTTAGTTGGGGAGTACCATTAAACAGCTGTTGAAAAATAGGCCTAGCCAGGTGTCTTTCTTGGCAAAAGCAGGTAATAAAATCCTTCTGCTCAGTCAGGTTGGTTGTGCTGAGCATTGTCTCTGCAATCCTATCAGGGACCAGAGATAAATAAAGAACAAGACCTAATGACAAGCCTGGAAACATAAGCAGAACTTTTCAATCAAAAATATAAAAATCAAAAATACTGATTTTTCTTGTGACAGAATATTCTGGACTGAATATTTTGGAATTGGACAGGTAGTTTATATGAAATTACATTTATATGAAGCACAGTTTGAAAAATGAGCATCACTTGGAAGTAAGAGCATCCTTCTCTGTTTGTGGCTAATGAAGTAAAGCATGGAAGAAAACCAGTCTTTTACTTTCCCAGGTTAAGGAAAGGGCAAATCTCCATCAGGAAAAACTTGCTTAACTCTATGATTTGGCAGAGACAGGCTACTGATAGTGTTTAACAATCTCAATCGTGTTAATTCTTTAAACTGTCCAATAGAAACTGCACTTAACATCTCACAGTAAAGTATATGGGAAGCTATTATTCAATAAGAATTGATGTCCAATGCACAGTTCAAAGAGTGGTTTGAACTTGAGTTTGAGATTTTGATTTTTTTACTTGAGGCAACTTTTTTCCATCAGCAAATTGGTGAAGTCATCAATTTAAAAAGAAATTGAGAGAGGAAAATGGGAATTAAACAAAGAAAGCTCTGATCTAAAAGGTAAGATAAAAAGATAAAAAGAGAACTTGTAGAGAATTTAGTTAAATCGTTTCCTGTTTTAAATGCTTTCAAAATTATTCTCCGAAATAATTCCTCTAAAAATTCACATTATTATATATGCACACAGACTGAAAGTCACAAAAATATTGCAGTGAAGAATTTTAAGCTCTATGATTTATTTTATTATGAAATTATACAGGAGGTTGAAATGGACAGGAGAAATACTAAAGTTAGTGGCTTTTAACTGCAATGAGTTACTTATTGTGTTATGAAATTTAAGGAGACATCTTTGTTCCAAGACAGCCTATGTGAAGACATGTTGAAAGATATTTTCAACTGTAATTTCAGAAAGACTCTGAAATTTATCTCATCATAAGAATGTTTAAATGTTTCTATTGTGCAATCTCTATATAGAGAGATCAGCATACAAAATATTCTTCCTTGTGTCTGGAGAGAAGTATGATCATCACAGGTGCTGTGACCCTTTATGTTCTTTGGGCAATCTTAGCTAGTTTCCTTCACTATGCTTCAAAAGACAAAATGTTGAACCCATGTAAGTATTGCAGATTGATAAGTGAATGCCAACCACAATTATGTAAGTTCTTAACAGGTAATTGTTTCACAAGAGCATCATGTATTTTGATAAAGTAGAAGTTGGGTAATTTTTTAGGTGTGAGGGTAATTACTCATAAATAAGACTGGCAGAATTCACCCAAAAGATCTCCTAAGACAGCTTTGCAAATGAGACACGATCATAGTGCATCTACCTTGCAGATGGCTATGGTGTGAAGTGTTAAACTAATGTCTAACGAGGTTAGGAGTAGACTGTGCATCCCACAGCATTTTATACTGCTGAATACATGTACTATTAGACACCAACTCAAATCTCTTTATAGAATCAGTGAAGACAAAGAGACTAGGTAATC
>JAYDZK010000056.1:19943463-20016888 GCA_034509185.1 Euphonia xanthogaster | reverse complement strand
GACTAGATAATCCCATCTACTTCGTGCCTTTAATTTAGGGTATAAACTACCTTGTAAAGCTTCTTTGCTCTCCAGCAACCGTAGATGAACATTCTACAACTAGATTAGATGGGATACTTAGTATTCAGCAGATAAAGTTGCTTCATGATCTCTGTCATAGAGTTTTTAAGTTCTTCTTTAATGCAGCAGCCAAAATGTAGTACTAGTTTGGCCATTTGTATTTTGATATTTACAAACTGAATATTGAAAGAAAAATTGTTTAACACTTAGGATGCAATTAGATTGAAACTATTCATTTGTGTTTTATTTGATAATTCATCTCATGTATCAGTAATATTTTGCTTTAATGTTATTATATACCTCGATATAAGAGAAATATCTGTGACCTATTTTCCTGTCCCGATCATTTAAAAACCACTGTGAAGAAGGATTGTGAACTATAAAAATACATTTTTTTAAGCGTGTTTTCTGTGTCAAAGGAAAGCTTTTGGCATGTCTCATGTGTCCAGTATAAGTGTTACCTCTCAGTGTGAGAACTGAATCAAAATCAGCAGGAAACAGAAAACTTGCAATAAGAAACACTGTCAGGAACAAAGGAAACCAATAACAATTGACCAGCAGCTAATGAAAATGGATGGAAAAAAGGAAAAGAAAGAATTGAAAAAAGAAGATTGTTCATACTCAGGACAAATAATGAAGTAGCACTGTTTATCTTCATTTGGCTACCTATCTTAAAGGATAAACCCCCAATGCTGACCCTGTAAAGAAAGAGGAAATGTGCACCCTTTCTAAAAGGGTTCTTGCTCTGTGTGCAACATTGCCTCCTGCTGTGGAATCTTCTACTGTCTCTCTTTTGTTTCCATGTTAAAAGTTATTTTTTCCATATGTGTTACAGACACCTCCTAAAAAAATCCCCAAAAAATCCAAAAAACACAAACTGCAAACTAAATAACTAAGCAAACATGAAGATTTTCTTGGTTTGTTTTGTATTTTGCAGTTTGAAAAAAAAAATAAAGGTAGTTCAGCTCACAGATAATTTTGTGACTTTCCTTTTATCTATTCCGTTTTAAAAATTTCTCACCTCTCTTATCTTTCCAAGCCTTTTTATGATTATAATAAAGTAAAAATATGTTTCCTTTGTCTTTTAAACTGAGCATGCTCTTCCAAACATCTCATTTAGCAATTCTTCAGTTACTTTGGGTGCCAAGATCTACAGATAAATCTGTAATTTTGCTTTTCCCTGCTTTATAATTTTATGGCTGCAAAAGATAAATAGAAAAGGTAAACAATTGAATCACATAATTTTATAATCTACCAGCTGCTACAGAATTCCTATACTACCTTTCTGTTATTGCTGTGCTCTTACTATTCTCTCCTGATTTTAAATGACAATCTGTGATCACAAAAATTAAGGCATAAACAACACTTGAAATATGTCACCTGTTCCTCAAATATATATAAGAAGAAAAAGTGCACTGTGAAACTGTGAACTAGTATTTTTGTAGAAACAGGTCATCTTCCTTTAATTACTCTATAAATGTAATCATTCTTGCAATGACAGGAAAATGCCACTGCCTAGGATTTATGATCCACCAGCTAGACAGATCTCAGTGGTTTATGCTAGGTGAAAAATAGGACAAAAACATGTCTTAATCATGACTTTTTCTCTAAAAACCTTAAGGGTCCTGTCCCTTGTGCTGATTTTTTGGCTGGGATAAAGTTATTTCTCCTCATAATAGTGGTCTACCAGGGGGGTGAGTGACTGTCTGGGTAGTTCTTAGTTGTCAGCTGGGGTTAAACCACTACATTCTTGACAACCCAAAAATTAATCAGTTATTGTGTAATAACTGGTTTTGACATCATAATAATCACCACAATATGCCTCGACTTAAATACAGGATAGATGTATATTACCAGTGGAAATCTGAAATCACAAAAAAAGTTATTTTGGACATACTGGGGATATGTTATCAGTTATTATCAAATCTTGTTTAGAATCACTTTTGAAAGTAAAAATAAGCATCTGTTAAAATATGGCTACTCTTGAGGTATGATGCATCTCACCTAGACTTTGCTGTTAAATTCACACATTTTTGTTCTTAATGCCACAATGTAGGTTATTCCAGTCCCTCAAGAAGCTACTTTCAAAAGATCATTCATCCTACCAAAGAGACATAGGTTAGGAAAGTATGAATCAAGATCTGGAAGTACCTGTGTGGCTTTGTCTACTTTGGAAGGAAGACAGATATGCAGCTGACACAACAATGCAATGGCTAAAGATGTGACATGCGTGCTATTTCAAGTGGCTGTTCTACACTCCCAGGACAATCAGACTTTGCAATATATTTTAGATGATATACATGTACGTGAGTCAACCCCTGTGTCCTGGTCTAAGGAAATTGATCAGTTTTGTTTTTAAATCCTGGATGGATCATTAGTTAATTTAAATTTAATTTACCACTTAATGTTAATGCTTACAGCTACTGACTTTTCAATACATAGATTTCTTCTTTCTCAGATTCAAAAATGTGTGTCCTGATCATTCATATGCAGTTCTAAATGATGCAATTTGGTTCTACATTTATGGTTCAAGGTTTAATGTTTCATTCATTTTCTTATGACTTGCATTACATTGTATGGCAACTGCTGCTGTTTTTTAAAATAGTAATTATTAAAATCACATTACCTGCCATTATTTGAAGAAGATAATGCTATTAATATGGTAAGTGATAGTTTGCTAGCAGTAATTGAATGAAAACTGATTTCTGACTTTATTTCTGAAAGATAGCTCAGGTTTTTGTTTATGACGATAGAGAAAAACATTTTAAGAAATCCATGAAAATGTTGTACTGTAAAAATTTCATAAAACCGAGCACAAGTAGATTGCAGTTTTCCTAAGTCAATAAAATAGTTTTCTGGTTCTATTCTGATCTACTGTATCAAGATAATAAAATCTCGCACAGAAATTTCCTCATTCAACCACTATCTTCTGCTTGCCTTTAGGGCATAGCTTTATGACATCCAGCTTGGATTTAATGTGGTCTGACTTACAACAAAACAAAACAAAGCAAATCCCCAAAGATATTTAACTTTTGGCTGAACTTCAAGGATAAAATCATTAGTGCAATGGAATGAACTGGACTTTCACCACTGATACCTTTCAGATTAGCATATCTACAGAGAAGATTTGGACATGCATAAAACCATGTCCCAAATCTGAGAATCAAGCAATGAAAATTTTATGGTGGAACCAAATTGGTTCAAAAATCTGCTTTCTACTTCGTTCCAATTTATATATCAGACATTCTGATAATTCTTCTGTAATACTCTCATATACACTGAAATTTTATTATATCATGAAAATGAATAGTGGCTTTTAAAACTCTGCAGAAGAACATCAGCTTTTACTAAATTTCATTAGGATTTACTATACTAGGTGACTTATACAACACTGTGTTTTCAGTTGCTAATGAAACATACTAAGTATTTTTAAGTGAGATGCTTTGAGACAGATTTTTTCTTTGCCTTTCCTGTGCTCTGTTTAGTGAATATTGAATTTCTTCTACAGAGTTTCTAATGAACTGGAAGACAACCTATCTTCCTTTATTTACCTTTCTTGGCTATATAGTACATTAGGATCCTGAAATTACATGTAGATATGTGTAGTGCAAAATATTATTTTAATTGAATTCAGAAAGGTTTCGAAATCCTTATTAACAACAGAAGATACAGTAACCCTTTTTTAAAAAATATAATTATTCTAATCCCATATTAATTGTTAAGATTCAATGACTACTACTTTGGATGTAGTGTTTTTATTCCCTACACCAGCCAGCATTGAGGATATCTTTGTACCTTACCACAAACAATTCTGTAGTGCAGACATATGAGTTTATATTGCTAACTCAGATATTATTAGCAAAACATCATGAGCAGTCTGGATCTCAGTGAGGCACAAATGATCAGACAAGCTACACAGGAAATGCTGAATCCTGAGCTGTCACAAAATATAGAGAGATGTATCCCAGCTCACTATTTTAGCTCCTGTCTTATATATTTACTTCAAACAAGCAACATGGCAAGGGCAAATGGGTGTTAAGAGATAACAAGAAAGCAAATCTGCTTACTGATGTAGGATCTGCATCAAAATAATCTGTTGTATTATAGAATCTTAATAGTATTTTCAGAAGTCAATGCTGTCAAGAAATACAAATTTTGTTTATTATTTAAGGTGAAGAAAACACTGAAATTTCCAGAAAATGGAAATTCCAAAAAAAGTTAAGTTTGTAATGCATACAAAATTTTATGTATTTACTGACAGAACTTAATCCTAGTCTGAGAATATGGACAGACATCACTACCTGCATCACTCTAATGGTAAATAAAATCTAAACACTAATAAATATTAAATGAAGCAAAGAAGCTTCAAGCTTTAATTTTAATAAGCTTCATTATATTATTCACCTCAAATAAAACAAAAAAGTGGAGACAGGAAACCTAATTGTATTCCTGTATTTTTTGCTTCAATAGAAAAGAGAGAGAGAAACTTCAAAGTAGAAGAAAGAATTTTGGGGACAAACCCCAAAGAAATGAAAAATATATCACTAAAGAAAATCAGAGTCCTGAAGACAAGTACTGCTGTGTTTGTTTCATGTGTACTTCAACAGTCAGAACAATACCTGATAGAGCATGTCAGTGTAGGAGATCTTCATGAAACCAGTTCCAGGCACATAAAACTGTCATTTTTTAATAGAAACAGTGGATGACAAGTATGGAATTTTGAAATGAAGGAAATAGATTTATTTGAGTTTTAGTTGTTTTTTTTCTATTTTTCTCTGCTTTGGACAGTAACAGGAATATGACAGACTACTATTTGAATATCTTGTACATTTTTGATAGTAATAACTACTCACTTCAAGAAGAGAAGTGACCATGCTTACCTTCTGTGTCTATTGAAAAAGCATGTATCAAGCAATTTCAGAAAATGGCTACTTGAACTTTGTCCTAATGGGATGTTTTTCTACACAGAGAACACAATTTGGTTTTAGACAAATAGGAGTTTCCTATTATTGCCAGTGTGAAATCAGTGCTGTGCAATTACAGGAGGAATACCTTTCAGCACCTGGAGTATTTAAAATATTGCCAATGTTGTACAGTTGTGCACACACACAGTGTGTTGTGCAGTGCACACACTTCCATGGTTAAGCATTTTTTTAAGGCAGTAGACATTGTCAAGATTACAGATTAGCACTAGGTCCCTGAGGTCCCTCTACTTCTTTTGTTAGTCCTAATGCTTGAAGAAATAATTACTAAATTTCCTAAGGAAACAGGTTAAGATATTTAACTTGAATTTTAACTTTCAACACATGCATGTAGTTTAGTTTACAGGTTTTATACTTAATTAAAAAAATATCAGTATATAATTTCCATTATGTTGCACTTAGATTTATTCAACAAAGCTTCAACCAGTCATTAAAAAGAGAAAAGACCAAAATTCCAGCCTGCAATACATTTAGTGCCAGGAATTCAAAATATGCCGTTACCACATCCAAGGACAACTTTACGAAGTTAAAACCCATGAATCACAGCCATAGCAGGGATCCAATGTCCATCAGAATTTGCATGTGGAAATGAGAGTTTGGATTAGCACATCTAGTTATAACATTTTAAAAAGACAAAAAAAAAAACTTACTTAAATCCCCTTCCTAGAATTTATCAAAACACCTCATATGTGTTATATGAAGAATAAATTCTTCGGAAAAATCACATATTTAACATTAGTCTTCATATTAGGAACTCAAAGCTTAAAACAACATGAAATTGCTCACACCATGAGATGAATAGCTAAGATACTTAGACGAACAACTGCTCTACACATTTATCCATTAATGCACTTTCCACTGGGCTGTTCAGAAATAGATTTATTGTAATTAACATGAAATAAGAAAAAAAAAGTGTGTCAATTTTCCAGTTGAGAAAACAAGCACTCTTCAAAACTTCTTTTTTTATTGAAAATGTTCTTAAATTCTGTGCCATAATCTTCTGTAATCTTAGTGATGGATATAAAGTTGTCAAAGATAAAAACAGACAGAAAGAAACAGGTTTGGAAGTCTTACAAATGGTGTTTTCATACCAGCATCCATGGGTTTTTTTCCCTAAAATGAATGAGAGCTGCTTGCAGTATTTCTACAAGCTTTGCCAGAACAGAGTATAAATGTACTTATGTTACAGTCAGGCAGACAAGAGGTGAGGTATAAAGAAAAACCATATGTTTTATTGGACAACATGATTTATTGACTTCTAGAAAAAATGATTAAAAAAAAGAAAAGGGAGAAGCAAAAAGTAATGAAGACTCAAAAGCTTGGAAAAATGTTCTTTCTCTCTGTTGATATAAGAAACTTGTGACTGTCTTGCTATGAAGAGCTTTCCTGTGTGTTTGGGTGAATAATCTGAAATAAATAGTCACTAGACTAACCACTAATAGTTGTTTGGATTTATTAAAATTAAATACAATCTTAGACATTTTTTTATTAATTATTTAAAGATCTGTCAACATCACGTCCATGCAGGAAATATCTCTGAAATCAGGACAAATTACTTGACTCTGTCCTCTTCTTTCTTAGCATTTTGTTTTGTGAAACAATTAATATCACTCTCATATAATACCACAGACTACATAAACAACATACCTTGTTCCTCCTCTTCCATTATAACATCACTTACAACTTATTCTACTATTTTGATTTCAGAAGTTTGATTCTAAAAGCAACTGCAACAGTTTTAAGTTCATTATCTGAGCATTACCCAGCAAACAAATAATTGGAAAAATTTGTGAGCAGAAACACAAAGCAGTTTACAAATGGTATAATGGAGTTTATTAAAAAAAAAAATTAAAATTTGATCTTTTATAAGTGTGAAATTTCTTTGCTATATTGTGTGCACAATTCATTTTGAGAACTACACAGCAGTTATTAGTCTACATTTATTAACTTTTCTATTTTTCAGTTGTTTCATTGTACATTTTAGAGACTGTCTTGTGGAGAAAAATCTGTTTCTTTTTGGCATAAAAAGTACTTTTTCTAATACTCAGAAACTTCAAGTACTAGTAACTAAAACAAAAACTATTATTCTTTTACACAGTAATGAGACCACTTCAATGAAAAGAATACCAGTGGTTTGATTTTTTTCCCTGTTTTGGGGACAAATTTTGCATTTGTTGTTAGTTTTCTGGTTAAGATTTATTGAACAGGATCCAATGCAAAATGTTTTCAAACACTGAGACTTGAAATTATTTGTATTTGACAATATTGAGACTGGTGCAAGAAAAAAAATGTATATACAGAATATTCTCACAGGCTGCTGAGATTATTGGATAAAATACCCTCCATAAAGCAGTATGAAAACACATTTTTTTTATTCAGGATTCCAGTTGTTCTGTTATTCCCAAAGAAGCTTTGTTAGGTCAGATGCCTTCAGCAATAACCATTGCCTGTTTCAGTGTCAGCAAAGGCTGTGCAATTCCTGTGGCCATAAAGGCTTTACAGTATCGCAGTTAACAGGAAAGGTTAACCACAAGGTTTTAACGAATTTGCTCTCTACCATTGTGTTTGCTGTTGTACATCATTGAATACTGAAGAGCTTTCTACCCAAGGCAATGCTGTCAGCTGATTTGGGATGGCAGACAAATGACTGAACGAGTAAAAAAATAACATCACACAACGAGTGACCTATACAATAGAAATTTAAAATTTGTAAGATAAAATTCTTTTGCTTCACTAGGCTTTGGATTCACTGAAGGACACAATGTAGAGGCTATCATGGGAAACAGAAACAGATACGTGTTGCAAATAGTGACACTAAACAGTTAAAAATTTATGTATTTTTTAACTACACTGATACGACACTCTTAGCTGAAAAATATTCAGCTGTCTATTCCATTTATTGAATATATCTGTGAAATTTAATGTATAAATACTCAATATTATTGCTTATTTACATTAGCAATTATTGCATAATTATTGCATAATTCTATATTAATCAATCTGCTAAATCAGTCTGGCTTAATCTTCATGCCTCATGAAGTGTAAGACAGAAGCCTGCATGCTACTGACATGTTCAGCTCAAAAGATCATGCTAGTCCTCTTTAACAGCAAGGAATGCTAATGGAGTTAATCATTAACAGTTTTTAATAGGGTCAACTGCAACTATGGAACGAAAGAAGAATATTAGCTTATACTTAGGGGATATCACATTGCAATCAGCCACCTATTAGAGCATCAGCAAGGGGCATTCACCAAAGTGATTGAAAAACAGAATTTTGCTGAAGTGTCCACAATTTCTTCTATGCAGAGGCTTTTTGACAAATCCTTAGATCAGTTTGACCCTTGACACTTCTCAATTGAAATTGCAGTTTATAAGAAGAATACTAAACATTTTTTTTTTCACTTTCCATTTTTTATTTCAGTTGAAGTTGTATAGTTTAACATTTGAGATGCAATATCACAGTGCTGGCTTTGATACACAGGTGCATACTTTCAAGCATATGCTCAGAGAATGGAAGGATATATTTTTTAAAGTATTTAAGACTTTCCATTTGTTCAGAGTTAAAATTGATATTCAAATTGATAAAAATGGAGAGCCATAAAAGGAAGAATGAAAGGAAGGAAAAGTGAAAATTTAAAAACTAAGCTCAGTTATTATTTTAGCTTATTTTTCCTCTTTTCCCTTTCATTTTACAAGAAAGAATGCATTAGCAAATGTCTCTAGTGTATCCTTGGTTTTGTGAAAAAGTTACTATAAACAGATTGTACTTCGATGTTGTTCCTGAAGTTGAGTTTGATACCTTAGGTTTTAAGTTTTTCTGTTCTGCTCCGGTGTGCAGCTTTAGCTTTATATTGTGTTACTAAGATCTTTTCACAGGGTGGTGAGGACAAAACAATCCTATTCTAGCTGGAGACTCAAAGACAATCCCTTCAAACTTCAGGCCAAAAACATAAACAACTTGAAAAGAGGAGGGCAGGCAAGCAAGCAGGGAAGATGAAACTTCATAACTTGAAGGTATTAATTGGACAGTTAACTCCTACATGCAAACGGTCTAAAACTCAGAAAAAGGTGAGATCTCATGACCAAGCCCTCTTTTGCTTCCATCTTGGAGCCATCCGGGCAGAGCCACGACTGTGGCTCTGGTACTTCCAGGGTGTGGCCTTTGAAGTCACTTCAATAAATATCACTTTATTCCTCTTAACTCTGTCTAGCATCTGTTCCAGCTCCTTAAGGCATCAAGTTCATTGTTCATTCTACTGTCTTGTGGGAGAGCAGCGCCTGCAATGACTCTTTTAAAGGCTGTAACAAAGAGTACAATGCCAGCGATGTGCCTTGAGATGTCCATAGGTGCAAAAGCTCAAATCTGCAAAATGCTGTGGAAGAAAGGACCCATTTGTACTGTAATAATGCTTGGAACACTCAGCACATGCCAAAGAGCACTCAGCACCTAGCAGGATTATCCCACTGGTCAGAAGATTAGATAGGATGAAAAAGGCATCATCTAGCATATACATTGTCTGCAGCACCAAGTGCTACCCAGTTGCTATTACATAGAGAATTCTGCTTTTTTGTTTTGGAAGAAAATAGAGGTTTTTTTTTTTTTTTTTATTCTTTGACCTGTCTGCTGTGTTTCTTTGATAGAAATAAGGCATTAGCAGTGTAATTCTTCTAGAACTATACAAATGAAGCAAAATACTTCTTTGTTCCTTTTTTTTCAAAGAGAAAAAAATTGAGTCTGTTTTTGCTCCTGTTATATCCTCTGTCATCTAAAATATCTGATAAGCATCAAAAAAGCCACATGACTATATATTTGGCTACCAGATCAAAAGAACCTAGCAATCTGTTTTACAAATTCTGGATAACCAGTGCCTGTCAGTGCCCCCACTATGTTCTTGGGACACTGTTCTCAAATTCTTATTTAAATGGTAGACATTAGTTAAATAAGTAAATGTGTTTATCTGTACTACCTTTGCAGTTCTATGCCATTTACAAGGATTATTCAGGTAATTAAAATGCTGTGTGTTCTTAAGTAACATGTAGAGTCTGAGTTTAATCTTCGCTTTCAATACTCAAGTGGCTGCTGAAAGAAGGTTTTGGGTTTACATTATTGTAAAAAGTAGTGAGTAGTGGCAACTTTAATCCTTGATTAATCCTGAATCCTAATTTAAAAAAAAAAAGGCAAGATACAGGCCCACAATGCTCTTGATATAACTATCTTGAAAAATACCTCTGAGCAAGATACCACATCCACACAGCAATCCATTCCTCTGTTTTATCCTTTTGACTTTGCAGGTGAGGTTAAGCATTCATAATAACTTAATCTGCTCTTGCAGCTCCTTTTTCTTTTTTTCATTCTTTGGATAAGCAAACACTGACTAAAGGAGATTTACAGTTAGGTAGTCTTGGTCTCAAACTGCTGAAAGTTATTAAGTATAAACTTACTTTTTCTATCCTCTTTTATGGACCAGTGATCAGAATAATTGAGCTTCATGAGCAGAAGGTGTCTGTATTCTTGCCTCCAAAATTCATGGATGTTCCAGCCAGTAGAACATTATTCATCAGAATACTTTGGACACTAGTAGTAATCAAAGAACAATGGTTATTTTCAAAATTTATTACCAGGAAAGTGTGTATCCTAAAAATATTCTAGTTTAATAAGTAAAGCTATAAAGGTTGGAAGACAGAAAGTGGAAAGCATGGGTTTAACACTGAAGTGCAGTGGCTCCCTACTAAGGAAAGGATTTTGTAGGCATTCAGTCAGCAATGTGTTCTGAAAAAAAAAGAAGAGAAATGAGAATCAGTACTTTTATATTTCCTAGCCATGGAAGGGTACTTCTTTATAAAAAATAACAGGCTGGAGTGTTAGAGTAATAAGAGAATTGAAAATCCCTGGGATTAATTAAATTAGTTAAAAGACAGTGCAATTATAGTGTGTAATGATATCTGAGGCAATTGGAAGTGACCATTAACATGCCTGGAATAACAGATGCTTAGGCCTGAAAATGATCAATAACATGACTCTGAGACAGCTGGTTTCATTAATTGAAGAAATTAGCTAACTGGTTAGGAACTTGCTTCAGTTAGATCAATTAAAAACAACTAATTGAATAGAAGGAGAATTGTGTTTCATTGGTTCAAATAAAATAAGTTTGGTAAAAGATTTAAGAAATCACAGATGGGTGTCTAAATAACAGCAACAATGACAAGAAAGGTCTTCAGTGGTTAAATGAGGGAAAAAGACATAAGGGATCGACTGCATTGAGGGCAGACACCTGTGGACCTTAGGGTAAGGGTTAGGTTAATTGAAATCTATTGGATCAGACTATAGAGGAAGTGAATGGCTGTCTCATGTGCAGACTTTGGGGTAGCTAATTCCTCATCTACTTGTCCAAGAAAACAGGATTTGGGAATATGTATCACAAAAATAATGAGAGGCATGTTTAAAACATCTGCTAGGGTGAAAAAAGGAAATGTGGACACCATCAGTTTCTAATTGGAAAAATATGATCCACAAAACTTCATACCATGGATTTCCTAGGAGCACCAGAGTTAAATAACAATTTTCACTTCGGTGTGAAAGCTGTTTAAAACACAGAAAAAGCTCCAGTGGGAGCTTAAAGGAGCCTGCCATACCTAAAGAGGGCTACAAGAGAGCTGGAGAGGGATTTTTTAAAGGGATTTTTTACTGCTGCCTTGGGCAGTAACACCTTTCACTGGTCCAGGCTGTGTAGCAGGCTGGTCCAGTGAAAGGTGTTACTGCCCAAGGCAGCAGGACTTGGAACTAAATGATCTTTAAGGTCCCTCCCAAACTAAACCATTCTATGAATTTTTTAAATGTAGCTGTCTATTGCCCCTATGAATAAGTAGTGCCTGTGTGATATGAAAGTGTTTTCCAGATATTATTTAAACATATATAAAGAACACAAATAAAATATAGAATACATATAGAATACATTTAAATATATATGGAGTATAATAATATGTTTTGAGTATAATATAATATGTTTTGAAAAGTGCCATTTTTTCCCATTTTCTATGTAAAACAATGACTAAAAAATAAAAAGAACCTGTTAAAAATAGTAATGTGTAGAAATTGCAAGTAGCTGCTTTCAGCTTCTTGTTTGAGACTGGAGGATGGAAAAAGTGCACAAGTTTATTACTCCTCTTACTCTAGAAATAATTATACTAATTAATTTAACAGTTGTGGTATGCTGTGTTGATGGCTCTATAACCAGCTTCCCATTTGCATTGATTCTCCTGGTAATTATGTTTATTATAAAATTATATATTTACAACAGCATTACAAACACCCATCTCCTGAGGCCACACCAGTAGAATAAAGATGTAGTGGTTTTAGTTTTGCCACATTGAGAATACTTGACTCCAGACCTGAAAAAAAGCATTTTGTATTCAATTAACCCTAATGATGAGCTATCAGACCTGTAAAATGCTGCTATATGTTACATTACCTAACAGAACAAATGAGTCCAAATATTCAGCAATACTGGGGTCTGATTCAGTATATTTGTTCTATATTTGAGCTTAATTCTGATAATTGTTAGAATAACCCTATCATGGCATTCTGTGCAAACATGGCTATATATGAGTATTCCATTTTTAATTCCAGTCTTGCAAAATCATGCAAAAAACAGGAAACATTTCTGCATTTTTACCTCTGAGAAAAGACAATAAGCCCTATGACTCACTGATAAATTTTTAGGTTCTAATGAAAATGGTCTAAATCCTTCAGGTACATCTTCTACAAAAGGCTTGGAAAGTATTCACCTTGTGGAGGATAGAACGTGTCTGCAAAGCAAGAATGGCAAATCTTTTCTACAAAGGGAACTTTTCTCCTTTTTTAAAGGCAAAGGGAAAGAAGGAAGATCTTCATTTCGCTTGAGAATTGCTGTGACACCTGTCTTTGGTATCTGTTTCTAGAACCAACCACTCCCTGTTCCTATGATACAGACAATACTGTATTGATCCCTTTTCAAAAAAATATCATCAGAAAGAGAGGGAATTAAATGGAGGGTCTACACTCAGAAAGTTGAAGTCAGCACCAATTAAGCTCATCAGAAAAGAGTTCTTCCACTCTCCTTAGAGAAACTAGAATTTCATTCCACACATTCCATAATTAAAAAACCCTAAAATACTACCTGTAGAACAAAGAATTTCATCACAGAAATTGAATTCTTTTAAACAGAGCAGAGATCCTATGAATAGGAGAAGAGAATTTATAACTCTGGAATGCTGAAGCTATTAAAAAAAAGGCAGTGTAAAAAGAAATAGACATTATTGTTAAGGAGATTAGTTTTGTGTTTTCTATATATCTAGATATTCCTCCTTTCTGTTCATCATCTTTGCCCTTTTTTGCCATCTGAAAATAATTTTGGTTTTCCTACTGAATTTTCAGATGACGCACCTATTGTTTTAATTGGCAGGGGCAAAATACTTTTAAGACTGAATTTAATTCCTCCTTGTCATGTATAATGGCTTCTTCACTCTCCTGTTTCTGTTTTTGAAGTCTGAGAATATTTGAAAGAGTGGAATAACTCTTTTGCCTCAAGTGTTTAATTTTTTTCCTTTTTTCTTTCTTCCTATTTTTTGCTTTGGATCTTCTCATCCCAAGGGGGATGAATCTCTCAAATTTAAATATGAAGAACATGATAAGTTTTGCTTTCATATGTATGATATTAACAGGCTAATTTTTTATTTTACCTTCAACAACAAAGCATTAATTGCTGCTCTAAAGTTAATGTATTCCCCATGTTCTGTCTGTTCTAATATGTATATCTTAGCTACGTGTCCTCAGACCACTCTGGATACCAATTTGAAGTGTTGTTCATTAATTAACACAGGGTACTAATTACTATTGTTCCAACTAAGTTTTTCATGAGCAAATTTGAAACTTTTTGCATATTATTTTATGAGATAGACCAAGCGAGGGATGAAGGACTTATAAAACATTTTATGACAAACATTTCTATGATGCTAAGCACACGAAAACTGGAGTACTTTAGATCTGCATAACTTCTAATAAAAGTCATACATTTTTTACTATCTGATGCCATTTTGATACACATACATATAGTATATGAATAGAAACTATATAATCCAGTTTCTAAATATCAGTAAAGATCTACTGTTGCCACAGAATGAGGATAAATAAAATTTATGATATTCAGATATGTTGCTGATACTGCAGGGAAAGACCTGGTGGAGGTTCCACAAGTCTCATTCTAAACGTATCTTTGAAATATTATTGGAAAAAAATCACAACATGTGGTCTGCTTGCATCTTCTGATTTGAAATATGAAGTTTGAAGTTCTTACAGTAATTCAGTAGTGTAAGATTTGTTTTAGTTCAATAGTTCTAATCTGTCTATGTATTTAAATATCAATAATTTCCACCTTGGAAATTCATGATGGGTTTTCTTTGCTTTCTAAGGTATATAATTGAAATAAAAAATATTATTTTGATTTCAGCAATCATTCTGCAAAAGCTCCTTATAATGTTCATATTAGAAAAGCCTTCAGTTTTTGTAGTACAAATATTAGCAGGTCCTAGTCTGGATTCTATACACAAAATATTAGCCCCTTTTATTAGCTCTCACCAGCAGCACAGATATCCTTGGAAAACAGTGAGTGAAGTCCTGTAGAAACTTGCAGATACATGTTCTGAAGCATTATGATAAACCAACACAAATCCACTTTCCCCCACCTTTCTCATTGATTGCTTAAACATCAGAATTACCTAATGTTCTCTAAGCAGGAAATTTTATATGTGATAATAGAATTAGATTCACTTAGGATAACATTTCTAATTAAGTAAGGTACTGGGAAATCCATCTTGAGATGATATATTAGGATTTGCTTTCATGGATGTCTCTCTACCTGCTGGAACTATTTGCATGAAATTCCGTATGTATTAAAGGATTAATGACATTACATGACAGAACCAATAGGAAAAGTCTTCAAATATATATTTATTTATAAAGGATTTTCGAAATTTCTATATGTCTTTATAAGAATAATAATAGGTATTTCAGCTGGGATTTATATACAAATTGGAGCAGCATCTAGGTGGAAACTACAGAAAAGGAAAGATGCAGACCAAATGTTAATCAGTGCCATCACAGAAAACTAACTGCATAAGGGTTTTTTGTCACTCCAGATAAAAGGGCATATAACCTCCTCCTGGGAGGAGGAGAAATGTATCTAACTCTCCTGGTAGGCCAGACTGTGTAACACATTGCTGCTTAGCCTAAACCTACTTTCTATCTTTCACAGTCCTTTGAAAAGCAGTTCAAATTTTGTCTGAGTAAGGAAAGCAGAACGGATCTCATAAGTCCTGTAGTCACTTTTATTCTTCCATCTGATGACAGTAAAACAAAGGTATTTTGAATATCCTGTATTGCATTTAAAATGAAATAAAATGGGGTGATTATTTTTGATAAAGCAGCTAACAGTGGAACCTAGCAGCCTCATAGGATGGTATGAAGCTTCTAATTTTTAAATGTGATTCAGAAAATGGAATATTAATCTATTCTAAGGTTAAAAGAGTAACTAGCTATGAGGATACTCTGTAAAATTTCTTTGCAAGTTATACATAGCTACTGTGAATTAGCTCCTAAAAATCCTTTTATCCTCATGGCAGAAGTTATTATTTTGGTCACATGAAGAATGAATGATACCAGCTTTCTATATAAACTGATCTAAGCCCTATTGCACTGCAAAAATAATTATATTTTAATAATGAAACATCTTTAATTTTTTAATTTTTTTTCTTCCCATTTGTTGATGAAGTACCTCTTTATGTACAATCTCTGGTCTCAAAATCCTTATATGATTTCATTCAGGCTTTCCACACTTGAATATTTACTGTTAAGGATTTGCAAGTGGGTTTTTCATCTTTTTCTACTCCATGTTCTTGGGATGGACAAAAAATTTGACTGTACCACCAAATATCTGTATCCCAGTGTTACGTTCTCTAATGCAGAAGTGGCCAGCAAGTTTTAGATGGGTCTAGAGTTCAGTGCAACATTACTGGACACTACAGTCTTCTCACCACTGCACAGAGGCCACAGCTGGGAAGATAATTTCACAGATTTGGCTTTCCCATTTCAACATGCACTAAAATGCACTTAGCTGTCTGGCTCTGTCTTCTTTTCCAGTCTTTGGAGGTGAAGTCAGTTAGTGATTTTTATAAGTATATATGGTAGTTAATGATTATGGTATGTATCTCCATGAACCAGATAGACAATCTGAATTATTATCTGGTACCAATCTACCAAATTGACCTGGTGATCTGTCCAATCACCATTAGGTAAGAAGATTCATACATAAAAGACTTCTGTATTTTTTTCTTCATTTAAACTTTTTTGCTGGTACAGCAAGATAATGTTATTATGGCTAGTGGTCTTGAAATTTTTATCAAGTTTACATCTCAATTATAGAGTTTTACAAGTCATATTTCATAAAGTTTATAAAGTACTCAGGATTTAGCACTGGAACACAGAAAGAAGAGTATGAGTTCTATTGATAGAAGAGTGACCATGCTCTGCAGAAAAAAGTGTGTTATACTTTGATACAGGTAAAATCATGATTTCTGTGACTTATGTCACTCAATACGCACAGATATCATAACATTCTTTGAACAAAATAGGAACTTAAATGAACAGGTAACAAATACACTATTTCATTTATTGACAGTCATTTAAATCTGAACTTTACACTTTTTTTTAAATTCTTACTACAGAACTGAGTTAAGCCATAGGGTGTAGAAGTTGAATTAAAGGCACTGATTTATTTATCACAATCTAAACATCCTCTAGCTTCTGAAGTCCAAGCCCCTAAGTTTTCTTCTACACTTGAAACCTTTTCCTTCAACAGGAAGCAAAAAGAAGGCAACAAAAAAGATCATTCCACAGTTACTACATCTGCTGTTTCCTCTGTCAATCAAACAAAATCTGAACCTGTTTACCTAAATACCACTTATTTTCCCAATGTTCAGAAGTAGGTTGAAATGAATAAGCATTTTTACTGTATGTTTAGATACATAAAAAAGTAAAAGAGAATGTGATACCCATGCCAAAAATATTTGATAACCCTTGGAATATCTGTTGCAATAATAAAATTAGTATGAATCTGATGGGTTTTTATGTTATAGAACCATATATATATAACTGTTTATATATATTGTCCACATTTTTTTTTCATTTTTACTTTCTGCTCCTGGTAAAAAGTTGCACATCTCATAATTTCATTTTTATTTAGTTTTTCACACATTTTATACAATAATTCTAGTTTTAGAGAATAAAATCATTACATCCATAAATAGTGATTTCAAACAATAAATAAATATCAAGAAGGATCTAGGCAAAAAAATGTATCATATGCAACAGATGGCATACAAACTCTTGAAGGCCCTAAAGTCCTTCAGGGAACAGAAAATTATACTACCAAATGAGCTTGGAAAGGTGCCTGAATGACTGAGCATCTTCATGCTGCAAAACATAAACCTCACTGATTTAAGGCATCCTATCAAGCTCTCAGTATTATGTAGCAATATTTTTTGATATATCAATACATATTTAAGCGCTTAAATTAAAAATATACCAAACAAATTTTTTCTTCAGTTATGTTTATTTGTGATATTTAAAAGGTTTGCACTAACATATGCTACACTATTTGGTGTAGACGTCTTTTAATGTGTTTCTTAGATGTTTTCCCACACAATTTTTTGTACCTGGGTCATCTGTGTTAGAATCACACAGTACTACACAGAATAAGGTTGACACCATCAGAAAGGGGTTCAGGTCCTGTGATTCATTCTTTATAGATGCCTTTCTCTTTCCATTTTGCTAGTTATACTCATCAGGGTAACTAGAATCTTGAAAACACTAGGTTCTTACTGAAAGAGTCCTTAATAGCAGTATATTGGGTGAAAGAGGTTTACCTAGTTCTAATTATTACTATAAAGCTTCCTCAGTGTTGATATCTGTTCTAGGAAACACAAAACACAAAACCTATCTTTCTTAAAGTCATGATGGTTGTCATTATTGAGCTACATTTTTAGCCTCCAACTTATTATTATAATTCCTCAAGACTTAGAAGTGTTATTAATTACATTAAAATTATAAGTTACATTAAAATTCAAAACAGTGGTTTCCCTGGTTTGCCCTTTTACCTTTTTTCTCCCTTCTGTTTCTGTTAGTAATACAATGGCAAATACAGCACTGAAAGATTTTCACTGGCAGAATAAACATTTTTAGTCACTGGCAAAACAGTACGGGAAAAGCCCACAAGTTAAATGTTGATTTCTGTTTCAGACAAAATAAAAAGGATGTATTTACACAATATGCTTAAGTAAATAAGGAAGAAGTGATACACTATTAAAATTTCATCCCATTAAGTCAAAAATCCCTGTTACTTTAGTCAAGAATCATAAGGCAATTACCTTGGGAGCTCTTTGCACAACTCAGTTTTAACAAGTCTTAGCAAACCAGAACAATGCTAAGGAATAAAAGCCTAGTAACATATGCTTAATCCTATAAAAAGACAAAAAAGGATAAACCAGAGGACAGCAGTTTGGTGTTACTTCTGTGTAAAATCCCCAAACGGTTGTTTTTGCACTGTAACTAATAAAGATTTAAAGCCAGCATGGTTTCATGAAAGGAAGGTCTCAGGTTTTTTGTAAGATTTTTTTTTTTTTTGCAAAATTGCACATTCATAAAGATAATTCTGTTGTTTTGACTCACCTGCTCCTCAAAGACATTTTAATTCTACATAACATTTTTATTAATAAGATTTCATTAGGGATTAATCAGTACACTTCAGAAGGACTGAAAATTGTCTCACTGATATATCTCCAAATATAATTGTAACAGATGAGGTAATAATGAGCAGGGACATTTCTGCTGGAGATCCTTAAGTGACAGAATTTGGTTAACTCCTTAATACTTCCCGTTATTATCTAAATAAATATAGAAAATCTTTATTGAAAAAGTTTGAAAATTGCACACCAAAGATTATAAAATATTGAGAGGGAAAAGTTAGTAATGCATATTGTGGGGTCATTGGATTCACTGGCATACTCATATCCTTCCTAAAGTCATAACTCTGTTCTCAATGTATAATCTGTCTCTGAAGTGCATGGAAAGACTCTGTGAATTACTTAAAATTGTATTTATACTTTTTTATCCCATCCAAGAAAGAGAGGATTCAAGTTTTGAGTTAATACTTGTACAATATTGGGGTTGGAATAAGTTTTTGTATTCCTGACAGATCTTTCTATAATTCACCACTGTGAATGGATTTGTGTCCCCCTTAGTGTTTCTCTACATGGCCCCCAGGGAGTATATTATCACCTGTGCTGTCAGTAAACATAACATACACATGGGTATAATCAAACCTTGTGTTTCATGGCTTCAGCTTGGTTCTTGTAGGAGTCAGGATTACTTTTTCCTTCTTTTCCTGCAGAACTGGCTTCAAATAACCAGCTTTTCTTTCTTTCTTTTCTTATCCCGATGAAGCATTACAGATTTTAGACTAAATAAACTATCCTAACGTTTACAGAGAGAGTAGACAACAGTGTCTCAAGAATTTAATTCCTTTAAATGATTCAGCAAGTTATGATCATAATGAAATCCCAATCTGGAAATGAAAACAATTTTTCTTTAGATTGGCAGAGAAATCACCATTTCAGTGACAAAACTTGGATCATTTTCTTGAATTTTTTGCCTGTATCTTATTCCAAACCATGATTTCATGGTCTTTGATTTTTCTCTCTCTATAGTGCAATCTAAAAATTGAGCCTAGACAGGCTTTAATCAAGAAAAAGACTATATCGCTTTTTCACTAGCAACATACCTGAAATTAAAATATCCAGGTGTCCTATTCATTTAACTCTATCAAATAGGGATAATCCTTCTTAGTGCCTAGACCCTATAAATTGCCAGTCTTACATCTAATTGAAGTTTTGTTGTTCCAAAGAATGATAATTAAAAATGGGTTTGAAAAAGGGTATTCTAAAAAATTTCTAAAAATTGTATGGCAAGTTTTGGTTATGCAGAATATTTAAGTTTTCCATACAATCACTGGGGAGGGAATTACCCTCTTTGCCTGGCATATCTAACTAGAAGCTACTCTGAATAGAGTATGAAATCTGATTTCTACTCCCCACCTGTTCAATGACCTTGGCCTCATTAGATAATCATGAAACTGCTGTCAACTATACCTCTATAATTGCAGTATGAAGGCAGTGGTATTTATTTTCAGAAGCTTTATAAATACAAAGGGTACCTGTCCTCACCATCTACAAACGTAGCTAGAAAATGTTCTGGGCCAATTTTTCTGTTAGACAAAGAGCTATAGGCTTTAACTCAGAATAAGAGTTTTCTCAAAAGAAGACTATAAACTGTTCTCTAGGCAGTGTGTGAGGTGCTGGTTAGAGAAGCAGTAGTATTTTAAACTTTTACTGGGGCTTCTGTCTGGGCAAACACACCCAGACCAATATTGCACATGCAAGAACTGGCATGAATGATTGGAGATTGGGAATGTGTTTTCTTTGTCAACGGGCTTCGTTCCCAGGAGCCTGATTCCTTGACCCACTCCATATGTAACTTCATTCGTTCCTGAATTCTCTTTGGAAGCAAACCTACTGGTTGCTTTTGGATATAATCTAGACGGAGAACTCTCACTACTTTGCTCCAGCCACTAGTCTGTGTAGGGAAAAAAAAAGAATGGAGCTGCACACAATTCTGCCTACTTCACCCTGCCTTAGCCTATAGGGCCTACTCTGATTCGTCAGATTTCTTCATGAAAGGAAATTAGGTACTTGTATTCTACATATGCTTAATGTTATCCCTGAAACACAGAAATAGCGCTTCTGAAAGCCAATGAAACAATACTAATTTTCAAGCACTGCAGCTTCATCCTGAGGCCAAGGGTGTACCACAGGAAATCCAGAAGAGACTTTTGTCCAAGACAGTGCAGTGTAGCAGCACTCCATGATGAAGGATTCATCACTCATACAGACACAGGAGAATCTGACACTCTTGGCTTGGAGGCCTGGAATCACTCCTAGACAGCACATCTTGAGTAGTTTAAGTATAGTCTGTGAGGCTTTTCCTGAGACAATGACTTCCACAGCTTCTGTCTGTATCTGATGCCTCCATTCAAGAATTGTCAAGATGAGACTTTGCTCATGGCAGAATTGCAGGAATGATTAAAAGAGTAACTAAAAGCCACATTGTGAAAGACTCCAGAAATTCTCTCTTTAGCTTAACAAGAAGGCAAAAAGGCAACCTCATTACAGCCTATAAGTAGTCACAAAGAGACCAGAGATGGTGTGCCAGCACATCCAAGCAGAAAGTAGAATATAGATACATTCAGGTTAGTAGAAAAAAACACTTTTTTTTTATTTAATAGTGAAGATATTAACCTTTGGAACATATTACTGAGAAGAGCACTAGATTTATCGTCACCCAGATTTTTTAAACTGAGATAAGATTTTACTTCAGTTTTGCAGAGGACTTGTCCTCTTTCAACCTGGACATAATTTAGGAAAGTTCTTTCCTTCACAGAAGGTCAGACTACATGACCCTTTCTTGATGGGTAATCTATTAATATAACAGCAAATAGTGCTGATGATAGAACTCAACCAGCCATTTGTCCTGTTGATAGGATCCATCCCCCATAACATTTAGACTTATGATGATAGAACAACATTTACTTTTAATCATTAAGATTCTTCTTATTGGGCTGAATAACCATCTCTTTTCATTGTATAACCCACAAAATAGCAGCATCCCAGTTCTGTCGTTCCTACACATAATCCATATTTATTTCCATACTGTTACTGAGACTTGTGATATAATTACAATATTAAATCTGTTGTAATACTTTTCTACGTTGTTATTTTTAGCTTACTTGGCTGCTGATCACCTTCAACATGCTGCCCTGTTTCAATTCAGGTTTCTGGCCTACTCTGCTGTACTAGTTATGTTTTCCATTCAATAGCACCCTTTGAATCACTTCTGTGTAGATCTAGTCTACCACACTTAGAATCCATATTTTATCTTCCTTTTACATTTTCCTTCCAGCTTGCTAATTTCAGATTGCTCCTGCATGATTGAAAATCATCCTATTGCATAGACACAGAAGAATTGATGTCAATATCAGATCACTACTTAATCTAGCATGTGAAAATAAGATTTTTTATTTGTATTTATGTATATATGTCATTATTCATAACTTCCCTCATCCCTCAGGGAAAAGTTAAAGAAGAAAGATGTCTGAGTTTGCAGCAGGAAAAAATTAAAGTATAAGAAGTTTTGTTTTCGTGATTTAGAAAGGCATGTGTAAAACTGATACAGAGACATTGTTATCCTCCAATTTTCTTTCATTTCATAACACGTTGTGACCACAACAAATCAATTTCAGTGGTCTCTTTACACATCTCTGATTTCATCTGCCATATCTCATAACCCTCTATATAAAGACATTATATATGAATTACTATTCTGCACATGGATTTGCTATTTTCTCAACAACATATATTAGCTTTGCCAATTACAGGTATCAGGGAAAACAGGAGTAAGTTTTGCCTGGCTAACTTGAATACCCCCTTCTGTTTCTTTGATAAATACAACAGTCACTTGACACTTCACAAACAGTGAAGTGACTAGGGATGGAGTGACTAGATTTTGATATTTGTTTTTTCTTATTTCACATTGTTCTATTCAAATAACCATGGAAAGAGGGACCTAAATTCTTGCAGGAACAGCCCATTTCTGTAGCAGAGATTCAGTGCATTTATGTTCTTTGAGTTTCTGATTAGTTTTCAGTGATATTAGTTTTGTCACTTTTTTTCCTATGAAAAAGAAATAGTATTTGAAATTATTTTGATTTTTTGGATAAAACTTCTCTTTTTTCTCTTAACATATGCAAAGGGTCCACACCACTCAGAGTTTTCAGTTATCAGTCTAGCACACTCACCCAGCTCTGTTCTTGAGGAATCTGTGCAGCTGATTTAGGTTTCTAGATTCTTCTGCAGAGACAAAAGACTAATGTGACTCCTATTGTTACCATTTCATTGCACGGTTAATCAGTGCTTACAGAGCTGCATGAAAACAGTTCATTGCAAATTATAATGTGTTTTTTTACCTTTATTTCCTAGCTGCCATCATTATCAAGATTCTCTAATGTCTTGGCCATGTAAAAAAGATTCTACATGGAATTTTGTTTAGTGCTTGATTTGGATGAATTATCTCCTGTACCCTTTTAGTATCCTGCTCTCATCAACACCTACTTAGGTTTACAAGAAAAAGAAACCTTGTGTATTCCCAGATGTCCAGTTCTACCGAAGTAAGAACTGAATTAGGAACAGAGTAATTAAAATATTCTAGAACAATCAAGTTAAAATTATATCAACTCAATAGTCGTGAAGCCATAGGAAATTACTTTAACGTTCTATACAAGATCTCAACCTAATAACTTAAAACCAGATGACACAATTATTACTATTTCTCATTTAAATGTATGATATCTTTAATATTCTTAAGTATTAAGTGTTTGAGACATTAAAATGTACAAATTCAACCGTATGTTGTATGCCTGCTAGACAGAAAATTAACTGTTTAGGTTATTTTAATGAACATATTAATGTTTCTTGGTTTCAAAACATCAGCTATAACAGAGAACACCTTCCTAAATGTTCACAGAACTCATGTCAAAAAGCTTAGAGATAAACTTGACCCACTTCCTATCACCAAAAAGAAATCACAAGTACCTACCTTCCCAGAAGAGAAAGGAGAGAGGGATTGCTATTCAGTAGAGAAATAAGTATTATCAGTGCAACCAATATAATAAAGAATCTGCAGTAGATAATTTAATTTCTGTCAAGTTCAAACTTTCACATAAAATTGGAGTACACAAGCGTATCTTCTGTCATACTGGAAAACATAATGCAATTTTTCCTGTTTTGGGCAAGCTTGTGACTTCAGCTATTTTACCCAATTGAGAAATAATTCTGCTGCCTCTTTTAAGTGAGTTTCCTTGCCCAGTTGGAAGCATATTTTTAGGGCCCCACTTGCTATAGTATTAGAAGGTCTTACAGATTTTATGTTTTTGCCTTGGTTACATGCATATAGAATAAAGAAACATGACTCAGTCCATTCTATGGTAAAAATTCAGCAGATAATTCCACAAGGTTTTCTAGGTCTTTAAAATCAATGGTTTAATTCATTTTAATGGTTTAATTTTAATTTAATCAATTTTAAATCAACTTTACTTTCAATAAAGCAAAGTTAGCATAAGCCCTTAAAGTCCCAAACTAGTATTCTAATCTCTGTGATAGTCCAAGATCCAGTTGCACTTTGCCTTTCTTCCCTTTGGCATTGTGGACATCTCAAGTACATGAGCATGTCCTTGATGAGGCATCTCTTTATGTAGTACAGTAAAATACAAGTAAGTGTGCAACTCCTAACAGGTTCAGTAGAACGACTTGCCTCCTTGAAATCATGTACATATAGATATAAGTAGTTTATGCTATTAATTTATTTTCCTTAATATACTTACTGCATTTCAAGCTCACTTTTATGCACTATCAGCCAATTAGCTGATTTCATTCTTAAAGGCTTTTCTTCCACGTATAAAAAGTATTCAGATTATGATCCTTCAAGGTTTCTAAAGATTTCATAGTTACTTCAGATGAATAAATTAATGAATTAATGAAATTGGCATGTGAAGAAGAATAAAAAAAGCCTCATTGCATACTCCATTTTATTTTGGTAAAATCTCTCAGGATCAAGCTCTATTACAATCCCAGCTTTTAACCTGAACAATTTGAAGTCAGTCTGTTACTGATATTAGCTGTATATTACCTTGTGCTTCAAAGCTTATCAACAGCCAGAAATATTGCTGATATGTATTGCTGTATTGGTAGGATTTTAATATTGGTTTTAGACATGAATTCCTGCAGACTATAGAAAGAAATCATTCATGTGTTACTTTCCTATCTTTGAAGGCAAATTCTCTTCCATATTTATTCTTTCATGACAATATTCCCTAGCAAAACCTTAAACTAAAAACTGAGGCAAAGTCCAGAGACTTAAACCAGTCTTACGCTGCCAGCAGATGTCTGTTCTTCTGTTTATTACAGTCAGAAAAAAAAAAAAAAGGTTTTAACAGAAAACTTGCCCAAATTTTACAAATATTTGCTAAGCTTTAAAGATATTTACAACTTATTCTTCCCAGGAATAAGCCCATTGCATTTGTTCGTGTGAAACTACTTTGATTTTTCTAAGAAGCTGTCTATGTAGTCAGTGGTTTAGCTTTTAAAAGGTTGCTTTTGTGTTGAAATAAGTTGGTAAAAATTTAATGGGTAATGTTTCTCTGGATCACTGAATAGCTGAGGTTAGCAGGCATCCCTGGGGATCATCTGATTTACCCCTTTGCTTAAGGAAGGCCACCCTTGGCTGGTTAGCAGGTTGGCAAGCGTGCAAGGGAGGGTGCAAGTGTGCAAGAGTGGTGCAAGTGTACAAGGGGGGGTCACTAGTGCGCAAGGGCTGTCACAAGTGCGCAAGGGCTGTCACAAGTGTGCAAGGGAGGTCATGACTGTGCAAGGGGAATCACAAGTGTGCAAGGAGTCGTGCGTGTGCAAGGGATGTCATGAGTGTGCAAGGGGGGGTCGGTCTTAATGTGCAAGGGGGTCACAAGTGTGCAAGGAGTCGTGCGTGTGCAAGGGATGTCACAAGTGTGCAAGGGGGTCAAGAGTGTGCAAGGGGCATCGCAAGTGTTCAAGGGAGGTCACGAGTGCGCAAGAAGGAGGTCACGAGTGTGCAGGTGGGGTCATGAGTGTGCAAGGAAGGCACCAGTGTGCAAGGGATGTCACGAGTGTGCAAGGGGACACAAGTGTGCAAGGGGGGTCAAGAGTGTGCAAGGGGAATCACAAGTGTGCAAGGGACATCATGAGTGTGCAAGGGACGTCATGAGTGTGCACGGGACATCATGAGTATGCAAGGGGTTGTGAGTGTGCAAGGGGGGCACAAGTGTGCAAGGTGGGGGTGAGTGTGCAATGGGTCATGAGTGCGCAAGGAACATCATGGGTGTGCAAGGGGGTGAGTGTGCAGGTGGGGTCACAAGTGTGCGAGGAAGGCACAAGTGTGCAAGGGGGGTCGCAAGTGGGCAAGGGCTGTCACAAGTGTGCAAGAGGGGTTGCAATTGTGCAACAGGGTCACGAGTGTGCAAGAAGGGGGAGAATGTGCAAGGGCGGGCGCGAGCGTGCAAGAGCAGGCACGAGTTAACATGGTGAGCGCGTGCTGAAGATCATGTTCTAGTATGGTCCAGCGTGTGGCTTGCACTGGCGCTGGATGTTGTTTGTGCCAGGATGATTCCACTCTGCCTTCCTGCAGAGGGGCAAAGGCAGAAAATGCCCCGTCTTCCCCACCTGCTTTGCTGTGTGGTCAGCATCCTACCAATCCCTGCTGCATCCATCTGACAGGGGAAGCTCAGGTGGCAGAAGGGAGGTCCAAATTAACCTTCTTGGCTGATGGAGATGCACAAATCCTCCCCCTCTCTGGGCGCCTCTGAGCTGTAAAGACTCTGCACTACACTCAGCCCTTAAATGACTCAGGCCTCCACTGAAGGGTGCAGCCCAAGTCTCCTCTGACAAATGAAGAGGTCAAGTTTCCCTTCAAATCCAGACCAAGCGATTTGAATCAAGAGTTCAGCAGTTATGAGATTTAGATAGGCAGTTGTATGTAGCAGACACGGGGCCTGCTAGGGCCCTGTGGCAGATGAAGGCTTAGAGATAAGGAAATTCCAAGTCATAGGAACTGTCAGAAGTCCTCACTCAGGTCCTCCAGGCCTGTTTGTCTTTCTGTGACCCCATAGGCTATTCCCCCTAACCCCTACAATTGGTCACTTCCTAAGCCCCCCTAGCCCTATATAAGGGGCTACCTTAGCTCACTCTGGGAGAAGAGCTGCCGTCGGAACCCTTCATGGATTCCTCAATAAACCATCACTGTGGAACCAGCCAAGGCTGCCTTCTCATCTCTCTCGTCTGCTTTCCTGAAAGTCACTACTAGCCAGAGGACCTTAGCCAGCTAAGAGCTGAAACCATCGAAGAGCTGTGATCCCTAAGAGCTGAGAATCACTGAGCTTCCTAAGGTTGCCACGGCTATGGAGCAGTTCGGGTTCGGACACCCAGCCTCAGGAAGGCTGAGCCAACCGACCCGAGCCTGCCTGCTCCCTGGGCACCCTGACCCTGCAGGAACCCAGCTACCTGGCAAGAAGCAGCCCCCGTGGCTTTTTCAGTTGTATACCTGCATCCAAATTTTTTCTGGTTTTGACTGGAATTAAATTCACATTTTTGACTCAGTGAGGTCAGTCTAAAACCATTAAGCTATAATATATTTTTAAAAAGAGATAAAGCAGATGTTTTTCTTTGCTTGGCATGTTAGAGGATTAACTGGAATCAGAGGAAGAATGAACACTCATGAGGACAATCGATTCCCTGACCCAGTGATAAAAGCATTTTTTGGAGAGTGAACTATGTTCTATTTGCCATTTTTAAGAATGATTCAAGCTTTTTGTAACCCCTCTCTCTATTTTTATTCAACAAAAAGTGCATTAACTTTTACTACAAAGAAGCAGAATACCTACACATTGAAACACAAATTTGTATCCTATTTTATTTCCTTACCTGGCAATTTGGGTGAGCTCTAGCTGACCCAAAGGCATGAAAAAAATATTACTTTAACAAAGTGGTGGTTCATATTATGATTACACAGGAGTATGCAAGATTCTTGTAGTAAGAATGTACATTCAGTGGAATAATAATCATTTTTATTTGAAATCTTGATCCATTTATGTGTCTCCTCTGTGGTATTTCTGTGCCACATATGCTTGATTTCACTTCTGAACTCTGCAGATACAGCAGGCCATTTTAAGTATCTATTGCACATAGTCCCCTCATTATGGTGAAAATGAGAACAGATACAATGCTCCTAAAATGCAACTGAGCATTCTCTCACTCTTAAGTCAATTGTTTGCTGGAAATCGACCAAAATACCTACTCCAAAATAAGGACTTCTACACTAACTTTTGCTGAAATAATGAGTAGACATTTCCACACCTTGTCTAATGCAGAAATCCTGAGACATATTAATCTCAAATTTTCTGCTTCCTCATTATTATTTTTAATCTTTACTCCCTGCCTCCATCCCTATTTTCTCCAAATGATTTATTGGTGAAAGCTTAATAGGATAATAGAGGTCTACAGAAATCTGAAAACCTGCTCTAAACAGTAATAACTTCAGGTTGTTTTGAGTTAGGAGGAACACAGGAATGCAAAGAATTTAATTACCAAGTTTTTTAATAGTGCTAGCAGAATAAAACACCTTTAAAAGAAATCCATCAGTGATAATTATTTTCCAGCCCGAGCAAAAGCTTTGTATGTCAGAAAAGGTAAAACAGAATTGTATATCTATTATGATTATATGGAGAAATAGAAATATTTTCAGTAATAGCACTCATCACTTCTGTATGGATAAAAAGGCAAAATGAATAAAAAAAAATAGAAAATATGTGGGTTTTCTTACTGAAGTAATTGCAGCAAAGAGTTGACTTTAACTAATAAGCTATAACACAAGTCATACCTAAAGAGAGGAAGGAAGAAAGGAAAAAACCTCAGAAATCTCTGATGTTAGTTGATAAGAACAGAATTCAGACACTCAGTTTTCTTTTGTATTTTCCCTAAACAATGTGTCAGTTATATAGAACTGAACTGTGCACAAAAGCAGAGGACTTCTAGGCCTCATTATATCTCAAGCTTCCCAGTTGCCAGGACACATATTCACTAGTCCACCCTTAAAAAAAGAAACATGCTTTTTCTGTTCTCTTAATTGGAGCCACTGATACTTTAAAGAGCTATAAGGTGATTGCAGCAGCACAAGTCCTTAGGAAAAATTCTTCCAGCAGGTGACTTCTCTGTGCTCTGTCTGAGGAAGTTACAGAAAACAATGAGGTTGCCTCCTGAAGTCTATTTTCTCAGTCTAGTAGATTCTCCAACAGCTACAGGATTGTGATTTATCGGGAATCTCAAGTCCATCTGCTTTTTGAATTCCAGCAATGAGATAACATTTTCCGAACTTTTTTTTTTCCTTTATTAACTCTTCCAGTGTTTATTCAATCAGTACTTCTTTGTCCCCTCTCCCTCTATTTTTCAATTCCTTAATGAGGAACAGTTTGCTGCTTCTGGAACTTACAGGTAAGCTAGGCAGGAAAATACACCAATCTCTTTTCATCTGAATCACCTACCCAGAAACTGGTTCTTGTAACTCAACTAGTTAGTGTTGCTTTTCATACTGTCTAGAGCAGTTGGTTACTCTTTTGAGTTCAAGACACAGAAGAATTTGATGCATTTTAAGCCTCCCTAGAAAAGAATTTGGAGTGAGAGGGTAAATGGAAGGAGAGTCAATTTCACACCCTTATGTTCAACATAATACACAAAAGCAGGAAGTTGGGAATTTTAGCAGTGATTAACAGTATAAATAGCCATCCTTAAGCACAAACACACACATCACCTTTAATTTAATGAAAATAAAAATATTGTTTAGTAATTGTAAATCACACCTCAAATCCTTCTAAATCCTGCTACGTCTTCTATTATTCCTACACAGGAGCAATTCTTTTTTTAAATTGAATTTGGATGAACTAAATCTAATATATGCCATTTTTGAGTGTTTTTCTTGCTATTTGCAGTACTTGCTCTGCCACTCAAGATTCTCCCTCTGACCCAAGTGACTTCCTTCCTTTGTGTCTGAGTACCAGCTAAGCTCTGAAAGTTAACCACACGGTGCTGTACTCAGGGAACTGGGCAAGTCAGTACTTTTCTGTTGTAGTCACTACTAAAACACACTTTAATTTCTCTTGTGGACAAGTCTGCCTAGTGATACACAACCAGAAGATGCACATCTCTGCTAGAGTATCAAAATTGGCTCTTCCCCTAAGAAGATAAATAAAATATGCTGTTCTGCCACTAATGTTTTGGAGCGCAGACAAGCAACAGTAAGCAGTTAGCAAGAAAACAGCAATTGGTGAAAGCAAGAAAACAGCAATTGGTGAAACCCTCTCTTACAGATAATGAAGGCTTAAGATCTCCCAGGAAAGACAATTGCTATCTGGGGGTTTATCACAGTAATTAATTTTTCTAGGAAGAAACAAAGTCCAAACTCTCAAGCCTGCTCCACAGAAGAGATGTCAGAGTATTCTTTGCAAAGCTAATTGAAAAAATACTACATAGCTACAGCAACAGGATTAGCAATGTCAGAAACAAAGTAGGGTGAATGGATGAAGTAACCTATATTTATCAAGCTCTTTACAAAGACTGGAAAGGCTTCTCTTCAGAAACAGTGCTGTGGACTTTCCTATTTCTTCACAGTCAAACAAAATTAGCTTATGGTTAAAACCACGAGAAATTATAGGCTTTGCTGTATATATGTTCTTCTGCAGCCTGGCATCTTATAGTTTGCCACATGGCTTAGGAGGAATCCCTCATGGCGTTCTTTGTGGTAACAAATGCTAGCAGAAACGTCAAATGAAGGATTGCATCACGTGAAAGGAGGTATTTGATTTGCTGTACTGATTTGTTTCTGAATAAACACAAACTAGTTGTTATTTTAATGAAAAATATGAAGTAAAATCCCAGAAAAGTAAAAAACTTTGTTTTGTTTCAATGAGCTTTTGATCTACATGTGTTATGTGTGCACACCCACTATTATGCTGAGAAGAAATAACCCCTTTCAACCTGTTGATGCCCCCTTTTTGAACTTTCTCTAATTCTACTGCTCAAAAATATAATTAAATACTTAATGTTGTCACAGAAAACGCATTTTTAAATGAAAAATAATCTTAAGGTGTTTACACACCTTTGTTGTTGCTTTCTGGCAAAATCTGTGGAAAACATCAATATGGCAGTGTAAAAAGAGAGCCTTTACAAACGACTGTTGGACAAACTTGCAGCATGTTCACGTACATAATAAGTGTTTAGGTACCTAGAAAGAATGGATGCTATATGGGGTTTCCAATAATTTTCTGATTTTCACTGATTTAGAAGAAAACTCTCTTCATAGATTCCTTTGAAGACACATTTTTTTAACTCCAACTGCAATTAAACACTTTTGAAAATCCCTTTAGATACCAGTTTGACACTTTTGGCACTTAATTTATTGTAAATTCTTGGTCTATACCTCTAGCTAACTGCAAAGAAAAGGAAGTGGGAAACAAGGATGGAACAATCACCAGGAACTCAAGGCTTTTTCAAAATGTTACCTTTGTTGTATACAGCACCAGGGTGCTCATGCTGGGTGTTGAAATGGGGATAAGCATTGATACCACTCAGTTTTGGCCATCCAAATTGTCCATTTCCTATGTCATTCACTGTAGCCTTAACCATCGGCAGGTTGGTGTAAGTTCCTGTAGAGGGTTGATGTGGCAAGGAGGGCTGGAGAGAAGCGTTGTCCCTCTAGGACGCCCGGCTAGCATCCAGCACCACTATCAGTGTGGGGCACTATCCTGGGTTGCGTGACCCTGGACAGCACCTGAGGTGACTGCCCTGGGCTATGCCAGCAGCAGCCTCCTTGTGGACGGTCGTGACTTGTGGCAACAAGCAGCAGAAGAAGAGACTGGACTTCAGCTGAGGCTGCAACCGGATTTACATATTCCCAGAGGAACCAACAACCAAAGACCAGGATTACAGTGCTACAGCAACTTATAAAGGGCACAGGAGACAGGGGAGGGGCCAACCTCTGGGCGAATAGGAGCCCAGGGGGGAGTGGGATACAAAAGAATGGCATCGGGAATAAACCAATAAGGATACATTGAGGGAGGGGCCCCAGCCCCTGAGCCCATCACTTGACACTCTGGCTAGAAGTTTCTAGAGGGAAGGGAGGGAGCGCCGAGTGACAGACAGGGTACCAGGGAGGGATTAAAGGTGAGATAAAATGGTTGTCATGGGGATTTGGGAGGAGTAGGGATGACAGGCAGTGCGGAGGAGGGTGGAGAGAACCAAGGCTAAACCATTATAAACTGAGGGGTAAACTCAGGGGGTAACAGAACAGTTTAACGCAACCCCACAGAGGGTGGTTCAAGGGATCCTGGGGTGGGTTGTTTTCAGTGCTGGGATCCTGGCTGGCTACCTTACCTAGCTAAAGGAGGTAGTGAAAGTTCCACTAAGTCAATAAACCCTATAATATTAACTATTAGGTTACAATACAAGACTGCTATTGTAATAATAGAAACAATTTGAGAATTTCCAATTGTGGGCAAAGCACTTAAGCATAGCATGGTAATTTTTGATGCGTGATTTAATTATTAAGGAGCACCAGCATTATAATACCCATTAATATAATTGAAAGCCTATTTTGACTTCCTCTCAAAATAGGAAAATTCATTTTTGATTCCATCAACACTAACTTGGTATTCTCCGTTCACATTTAATATATTTTAGATTTAATATAAATTCCACTGTGAGAAAACTCAGCATTTACAATAGGGTTCCGTGTTTTATATAACACGCAGAAGCCTGTTGTCTGTCCATGGTTATAACCATTCTATTTCTTCTTAATCCCAATTCTTTCATTGCAAATTAAAATATGGACCACATTTTAAATATGAGTTTAAATGCATAATGAACTGAAAACCTAATCTTACTTCTACAGCTTTTGGCACAAAGGCCTATACATCTCTAGAACTTTTTTACAGACAGAAGTAAACAGCCTACAAGTGACCCTGTGTTTGCCTCTGCTGAATTCCAGTAAATTCTTTTAGATTTAGTGTCTTGAAAGCATACCAATTTCATCATAAGTAGAGAACTGAATGAAAATTGAAGACATCCAAGCCCTGAGTAGATAAAACATGTTGCTGACAGATGGGAAAGGAGAATTTTATTTAAATGCCAGTAATGCATACAAGGGTCCAGCCAACTTTCTACAGGTATCAGAATGACTATTTAAGTATTTCTCAGAACAGATAAAACTCCATGAAGAAATTATTAAGGGTGCTCTCTCTCATAATGCTCAACTAATTTTACTAGAATATAGACAATGTAAGAAAAAATATATTCTGCTCGTTCTCCTGCATTAGAGGGTGAACAAATTTGAACTTAGATCTTTTGCTTTAGGTGAACGGCTTAACAGTCTTTCCTTTCAGAAAATTTCAAATTAGGTATGTGTGAGATGTCTCATATGGAACAGTGAACTATCCTGGAGATTAGAACATGCTAGAGAAAAACTGAGTTCCAATTTTTATGCATTCAAATTATTTACAGAAAGCAGAAAAGCAATGCCTTCATAGAACCAACAGAGGTGTTGGAGCCACTAACTCAATCCTTGCACAGAAAAAGAAGAGCAAGACAAGGTGGGACACATTTGGGTGAGGTTGGTGGGGTGAATTAAGTTTTGATTAGAAAGGTAATTTTTTAAAAAATCCTAAATTGAGCAAATATGCTGCCTTCTGAAATGCTGCATAAAATACAGCTTCAATCCCAGCAACTTTGAGACAAGCCAGACTCTTTGTTTGATAGAGTGTTTTGGTGAATTAACCATTCACTAAGGAAAAACCAATCATTCAACACCCCTGTGGCTGCCTAGTATCCCAAGAATACTGATTTTATATTTTCTAATACTGGTTAGCTGTCATGTGTCTTGGGATAGCTTTCAATGAGTGATGCAACAGTGAATTATGTAAACAGAAATGCAGAAACAAATGTCTCTTGCTAATGTTGATTTTTTCTCTTAGCAATTGTATGTATAATTCCTGTAATTATAATGTTATTTATTATGTTAATTTACTACAGGGTACCCATTAATTATTTCTAAATGTGATTGGACTGCTTGCTATTTCTGACACTTGATGCAGTTAGGAATGACGTGGACCACATTTTAATTAATGTTGCTCTTATTTTCTATTTGCTGTACTCTGCGCTGCTTATTTTACAAGTTTTTGTTGTTTTTTTCTTTTTTTTTTATTTCCTGCCTTTCCTGGTGAAATAGCTTGTTGTAAAGATGCAGCATAGAACAAAGGCATTTGCCAAGGCTTTTTTTAAGCAAGCAAGCAAAGAATCAGATGGAGCCTTTAAAAAATGCATATGTATATAGATCTATTTATCTCAGAAACCAGATATAAATTACACATGTAAGGTCTTACTCTTGAGTTTGAAAATGGTGAATTAACCTCTTGCGGAAGGTACTGGATGTGTTACTGAGCACTCTACTAAAAGGGGAGGGAGGGACTGCACATCTTGATTGATTCTCAGATAACTGGGAAAAGAAGTAAAAAAGAGAAACTGCCTAAAGGCATTGAATTTTTCCATGTCTGATCCTGATTGTTCTTCAGGAAGTTATCTGGACAAGAAATGCATTTAAAAAAATCAAGAAAGAAATCAGCAAGGCTGGACAAGCAAGGATAAGTGCAAGAGGTGAATGACAGCTAAAGGTAATCTGAATGACTACAAATGGAAGTTTTAAGTTGAAGGATCTTAAAGTGTCTTACTAAGCACAAAATATTTCTGGCCTCAAAAGCCCCAGAAGACCATCTCCATGGCAAGCCAACCTATTTAAGCAGAAAGGTCAGACTGTCAAAGAAACTGAACTGCCTCACAGAGCTGTAGAGCAGATGATGAACTGGGAGGTAATTTAATGAACTCCTCCAACCTCCCATCCTTCGACATTTCACACTTGGCTCCACAGTTCGCAGTACAACAGATATGGGTTCACTGAGCTGCAGGCACAAGTAATTATCCTGAGAAGTACAGGGGGCAAAGCAAACTTCAGCCCCTTTGTGCTATTAGGAGAACCCTAGTTTCATAAATAGTTTACTTCCATAATCTGTTCCCTTTTTCAGAGTTGCCTGGTAATTCCCTTGAAAATAATGACCTTGGAGGCTGTGCTTCCTGCTGATGCACAGGGAAGAGCAGAGTCCTTGGAGTAGAATCTTCAGCTTTTTCTCCCATCCTGTAATTTCCCTGGTCAGGGACTGTACCTGGTCACTTGGGACAATGAACATTACCTGGCATTTCCAGATACAGCTCACAAGCAATCATGTTTTTTAGCTAACTGCATAGTCCATTTCCTCATCAAAAACAATGAAAAACACACAAGTCATTATTTTTGTACAAAAATGAGGTCAGTGACCAATTTTTTTGGGGTTTTTTTTAACTCTCTCCTGTGAACTCTGATGCTTCTTTCAGGTTAAAAATTTCTGTTTCATCAAAAGTAAAAATTATGAAAGTTCAACTAGAATGCAGATTTTTATATGCTACCACACTTTCTCATTCAATGGGCGCAAATATACTTAAAAAATATGTATGATTATAAAAAATCTCTGATCCATTACTACTATGCAATTGACAGTGACATATCATCTCATGAAATAAATATCTGCTGGAGTGCAATAGGTAGCTACTGTGATGAAATAAAAAGCATAGTTAGGAACAAAACTTCCAAATACTTTCAGCAATCTCAAACAATGTTACAGGCTCAGATCCCTGTATAATTTAAAATATTCAAAACTTTTATTGAAACAACTGAAAACATGTATGTATTTGTTTTTAAACTGACTCAGCATATCCTCTCCTATTTATTGCTTGTTTGTAGATTTTAGCCATTGTGTTTGTTTAGGAACTATTTAGTTTCTAAGTAAAAATATCATTAGTGCTACCCTTCAAAATGTGAACTGGGAAAAAAAAAATAAAGAAACATGGGATTGATTGTGTTCTGAACCTTCTGACAAGACCTAATCATAAATGCTACAAATATTTTGGTACCTTATGAAATTGTGTAAAAGTTAGAATTCAGAACAGTGAAATAGCATAAGAAGTTGAAGCTTTATATATTCTTCTCCAAAAATCTATACAATTAATAAAATTTGTTAAGAAAATAAAACCAGTTTACATTTTCTTTCATGAAATAGAGAGAGTCAAAATGTAATTAGAAGTGATCCAAACTAATAAAGTTAATTATTTTTATTATGTGTATTAATGTGGGTTGGGAGCCTGAAACTATAGCACAGTTTCATGCACTCGTGTCAAAGCAATTTTCACCATATAAAAAAGGATAAGGGTATCCAAAAAGAAATCTACTGTTAATTAGAAATTGCAGCATTATCAAGGTCAGAGCCACCAAAAAACAAGTTAAGTGTTATATGTTTCAAAGCCAAACTGGCCCTGGAATACAATGGGATCTCCTGCCTTCTGGAAGAGCCCATGAGGGAAGCTAGAGCTTTACCTCATGAGATTGAAAGTTTGCTTTCTGAAGACTGGTTGGTGTGCAACTCATCTCTGTTCGTTCTTCTGTCTGCTGACAGAACCTTTATGAATATTTTGATCAAATAACCAATTAAATAATGAAAATGATTTATGAATATGAGCTATGATTATAAGCAGAAAACTGTGACGTATCAGGCATGAAATATCAGGAGTGCTGTGTTTGGAATGTGTAACCGTAGAAACCTTGCCAAGAAGTTACTGGACCTTTATGTTTCAGTTAAGAAACTATGGAGATCATCATGTTCCCCAGTTATGCTTCTTGGAAACCCATTACTCTTCCCATCTTGATTTTTATATCAAGGATTCCAATCCGTAGACCTCAGAAGAAATAGCTAATGGTTGTTTTAGGATAAGAATATTGATGAAGTTATTAACTATTGGAACCAATCAATGTAAAGCTTAAAGAATGGGCATAGTATGCACAGTATATAGAAGAATTTACATAACAATGATTTACCAGATAAAATATATAAAAGGGGTGGGTTTAGTTTGTTGAGTGGGACAGGTTTTAGAGGAGCTATTCTCCCCTGTCCCCAGTACCCTCAATAAAGAAGTATCTGCTTATTTGCACCAAATTTGTATTGGATTTCTTAGGTCCTGTTTGTTGACAGAGCTGTCTATAAAACAGGTGCCAAGAAGTTCATAGCCAAGCATTTTAAAATCAACCACAACAGGTGTACTCCACCAATCTGGCCTCAGAAACTCCACTTCTCCTAATCACTAAATCCATTAACTAACTTCCAGTTCACTTAGCTGTGGCAGCTCTAAAGCTACTTCATGTGGGCAAAGGGGTAAGGATAGAAGCTCTATTATCCACCTCAGGGCAAGCTATTCCCACCTGCAGAAAAAAAAAACTCTATAGTGATATGTCTGCATTCTTCTTTTCATATCTCATAATGGCTATTATAACAATCTACAGGGAAACATGATATTCAATCAACAAATTCAATTTTTCCACTTGCAGGGAACAGGGGAGGGAATTAGGCTATACTTGCCTAACACAGTGTGATGACTATGAGCTCTGAAGGGATTTATAGGTCCTGTTGGCCACTCCTGCTGAAGGTTTTGTATGAGATACTGATTCTGCAGCTACAGGTTCCTCTAAACATGTTAACTTCTGCTCAGTTCAACATGACCATGCTGCTCATCAGTTTTCCTAAGATTCTGGTTGTAGACTTGCATTCCCTAAGAGTCTTTGCAACACATCACAATCCTACCTAATCAGTAGGAAATGGTATTATTCAGACTGTGTTGTAGGATCTGAAACAACAGGCCACAGAACAGCAAGGTACAGAAGAGAGAGAAACTTACCTTGTAAAAATACCTCAATTTCATTTAACCCACATTATTATATAAACTACACAGACAGGTGGGAAGGCTGCAAGAAGAAGGAAAAATGGAAGGGAAAGCTGGCTGACCCTGGTGGATGTGATAAAGCCTCCAAACCATAGAAGGATAAGTTTTGCATGTCATCTTGAGTGATGGAGGGGAGTCCAGGAGTAGAGAGGAAGACAGAAGATGACTCTGACACATGAACCACAAACCACTGAATCACAGAATCAATGACGTTGGAAAAAGCTCCAACCTATGTTCTCACATCACCATGTCAATTAAATAATGGCACTAAGTACCACATCCAGTCTTTCCTTAAACACCTGTAGGCATGGTGACTCCACTATCGCCCTGGGCAGTCCATTCCAATGTGTAATTACTCTTTCTGTGAGGAAATTCTTCCTAATGTCCAACCTAAACCTCCTCTGGTGGAGCTTTAAGACTACATCCTTTTGTACTATTGCTTGTTGCCTGGGAGAAGAGGCCAACCCCCACCTGGCCCTAACCTCCTTTCAGGGAGTTGTAGAGAGCAATAAGAGCCTTCTCCAGGCTAAAAAATTCCAGCTAGAAATTTCTCCTAGCTGGACTTGTGTCCAAACTTTTCATAGGACTTGTGTCCAAACTTTTCACCAGCTTCATTGCCCTTCTATGGACATGCTCCACACTTCTATGTCCTTCTTGCAGTGAGGGGCCTGGAACTGGCCACATACTCAAGGTGTGGCCTCAGCAGTGCCACGTAGAGTGAGAGAATCCCTTCCCTGATTTGGCCCCACTATTTCGGATGTGGGCCAGGATGTAGTTGGTATACAGGCCATATAAAAATAATCACATAGGTGTATTCCCATATATTTTTCTGTAAAATCAGGTCACACCTAATTGTAAGTTCACCTGGGCAGATGTAGAGTGAATATGATAGGTCCTGTAGTTGCTGATTTGTCACAGTCACAGGTCAGTCACACCAGAAGTGGCTGACAGTACTATCTGTTATTATTCTCTCGAATCATTTAGTGCCAAGGAAAGTTTTAGTTGCCACCATAGTGCTCCCTTGCCACCAACTAGGAACTGTAGGAACTGACTGGTGAGCTGGCAGCACCCCTTCCCTCCCTCAGCTTGCTTCTCTGAGCCATGAGCACTCTCAGTGGTGCTCAGGAAGGGGGAGACTTCAGCTTCTGTAGACCTAGTACTGGCCCACTGACATGAGCTCTCTTGCCTTGCTGTTTGTTTAGGATAGGTTTTAGGACAAGATATTTTTACCAGCATGTCTTTTTGACAGAAGATGAGATTAAATGTTACAATAAGAAAATGTGCAACAGAAAGCCTACTCCCACAGTGCTAGATACACCATAATATGGTTTATGAGATTTTCTTCCATCTTTGTACCATTAGTATCTTCATAGAGCTAGGTACCAGCCTCAGCTGTATTGTATGTAAGACAGGTCAATTTAAGTGACTAATTTATTGCGGAAATCTTGTAAACTACAGATACTAAAAAATAAAATGCCTCTTAAAAATTAAGCAAAATTATAAACATCTCTCTAAGATATTGTAGCAAGAACACTGGTAGATAATGAGGAAGGTATTTGTTCTGTCAGACGCATATGTTTGTTTACTTCTTAATTAACATGAAAATTGCATTACATACAGAACAGAATGTTCTCATACAGAGCATGTGGAAAAGCAGACATAGAATTTTCAGTTCACATGTAAATATCATTGGTATACTTCATGTGGATTATAGAGTTTGGACAAGCAGTAGGCAACAGTATATAGCCTATAGCTGGTTGCTTTACAGTAGGTTCCTCCTACAGGCTCTCTCCCTGGGCTCTGAAGCATCAGCATCCTCATTTAAACAGGTGGAATGGAGACTTCCTCTCTCTTGTGTTACCTTATTGCTTTGTATTTAAACAACTTTAAAACTGGAATATGGACTAACATTTAAGCTACTGTATAAACTCCACTTCTTATTTACTAAAAGCTATGCTTGCTCCTAGAAAAGATTTTGCACTCTGATGGGGATGGAATGAGTCCTGTCTAAACTGCTGAAGCAGAGGAGGAATTTGCCCAGATCTCATCCTGTGCCAGTTGTTTCCCTTCTGATTTGTTCTCAGCAACTCACTGGTATGCATGCAAAACCCATAAATTGTCCTGTGCAAGCATTTGGCACCATGAAGGAGGATGAGGGAGGCACCTCCTTGCTGCATGGCGTGCTGCTGGGACGGCAAGCATCTGGAACTGGCTGGGCTCAAGGATCAGAGCTCTTTCCAGGAGGTACAAGAGGAGGGTCTGAACAGGGCACAGTGCCTCATACACCAGTCTGGATTCCTTAATGGAATGGATTTTGTTGTATTTTGTGCATCCTGAGAAAGAAATTTGTAGCTAGGTAACACGGAGCACTGATCAGGATTTGCACCAACTGACAAGGAGAAATCTGTGAAAGCCAGACACCATTGTACCATTCTTCAAGGCAAGGGGAAAATGGTGTGAAAAAGTCATCAGGCAGAGCAAGAAGGAAAGTAAAAGCAAGGGAAACCTTCACTAGGATACATAGATATATGTAGCTATAGATATATAGGTATATAGATATAGGTATAGGTATATATATGATAGATAGATAGATAGATAGATAGATAGATAGATAGATAGATAGATAGATAGATAGAACACACCAAAAAAATCACCAAAAATGCCTCACAGAACCCAAACTTTTTGGTAGGTACCAAGGCTTTGGACAGTCTTTAAACTAAAATAAATAAATTTATTCTAGAAACCTATATTTGACTGGATAAATGTATTTCTAAGTTAGGAAGACTGCAGGGAAGACCTCTGCCAAATCACAGTGAGTGGATTTGTCATAAAACCTTTTATTTAAATATTCTTACTAAAGAGGCCTGAGGTCTTTTTCCTTAAAAGGAAGAAAAAAAGTAATGGAGGAATAGATGTTTTTAGTGAAGAGCTGTGTTTTAAGAGAGGTAGAGGAGGAAACAGAGCCTTTGATATAGGATTTTATCTGTATCTGACGTCCATATGAGACATTTGGATACAAAAATCTGCATTTTTCTGCTGTAAAGCTCCTGATCCACCCTCCTCCCCAGGAGGTCACGTGAGGAATAAAGCATCCATTATGAAATGGTATGTGACCCTTATCTCTGGGTGCATGTATACTTTATGTATCTCACAGCACATTGAAGGGGAAGAGATTTCACTCAGTCATATAGAAGGACATAATTTATGCAACATAAATAGTGCAAGAAGAGAAAAAAAAATTGCATGGAAATAACCCATTCATACTATGTGAGCATAGGATCTGCCTTTTGACGTATTTTCATCAAAGAGTGTGTCAGTGAACAGCTAATGCTTTGAAATATCAATATTTTCTAGCCAAGAGTTCAAAACAAGAAAATGCCTTTAATATATTCAAATAAAAGGCTAAAAACACATTAAGTTACTAAAAATTCAGAGTTTAATACCAGAAAGGGGAAAATAGTGCAAAACACTGATTTTTCAAGCCTTGAGGCAAAAAACCCTCACTATTAAATCAGAAGAGATGATCACCAGTAACTAAGGGAAGACAACTTACTAAACTGATCACATAAGAGTATATTTCTGTCTTTTATCATCATTAATTACCCAATAATCTGAAGTATATGGGTGAAAGGTTTCACTCCTTCAGTAGGCAAACTTCTGATGCATCATTTTCTGAAAATTTAACAGTTTCACAGCTCTACTGTTCATTTCTGGCAAAGCATGGACAGACTACAGATGGAAAGGGGGATTGAAGGTACGAGTTAAAAAATGCAAACAGGGCAAAAAATATAGATTGTATCTAACTTGGTTTAGTGGTAATTGAACTTACCAGGTGTTGCACTTTGGGCCTGTGTTTCTTTCAATTAACACAAATGACCTACAGAGCAGTACTACAGGAAACAAATCAGACCTGCTGATAATGCAAAAGTCCTTAAAACTGAGAGCCCAGGTATTTTAGTAAGCAAAATTAAAAAGCAGTAGTAAACAAGCAGGTGAGGCAATTTGCACTGAAATGATGAACATCAGATTTAAAAGCAAACAAGCAGACATCTGTAAGTGGTCTAAATCCAAACTCAAACCTCAGATATGTACTTTCATTGCTGTACAGGTAGGGAATACACAAAAGTTCCAACAGAAGGAAAAAAATTCTTGCTCTGGAGACAGACAGTCATGCTGGAGGTAATTTCATTCTAGATGTGCAAAATGATGATGTTCTTTACTTGATGTGCATAGTTAATGGATTTCTTGCAACTCAAAATCCTGAAGCTATGGTAGGGACAGGTTGCTTTCATTTTTTTCCTTTGTTTGAGTGACAAAACCTCCTCTGAGTGTTTCTCTTCTGAGCTCCTCAGATAGGGAGCAGGTAGAAGATCCACCACAAAATTATTTTAGCCTTTGATGAAACTGAAGGAAAAGCAACTTTCTGACCCCTCTTCAACACAGCTGGATTGTGGCAGTCTCAGTAGATACATCAGTTGTTGTCACATAAGTTGACATAGAACCCCATGCACTTCAATTTTCAAGTGGCTGGAGTATTTTACTGCCATAAACCAGTACTTTCTGTGTCTGATTTCTTTATTTGATATGCCAATGAACTATAGTAAGCTCTTATATCCTTGACTATCTGACTATTTACCAGAAGACCTAATAACATGACTTAACTGCTTAGAAGATTGTAAATGTTATGCTAAATGACAATAAAATACATGCAAACATACTGTGATAAAAGCTAAATAAATGTTGTTGTTATTATATATTCTTAAATACACCGAGCTCAAGGATTTGATTCTGCTTTTATCATGTTCTACCTTTAAAAAGGAAGGCTTAAGAATATTAATTCTGAATGAGGTAGATAGTTTCCAGCTCAGAAATAACACTTGTGATCATTATTGGGAATAAAATGAGAAAAAGTATAATGCAGCTGCTCTTCTATCTTGCCTTATTTCAAAACAAGTGAAACTAACACTCTGGACTCATCCATTTAACAACAGCTAGAAAATGTTCTGGGCCAATTTTTCTGTTAGACAAAGAGCTATAGGCTTTAACTCAGAATAAGAGTTTTCTCAAAAGAAGACTATAAACTGTTCTCTAGGCAGTGTGTGAGGTGCTGGTTAGAGAAGCAGTAGTATTTTAAACTTTTACTGGGGCTTCTGTCTGGGCAAACACACCCAGACCAATATTGCACATGCAAGAACTGGCATGAATGATTGGAGATTGGGAATGTGTTTTCTTTGTCAACGGGCTTCGTTCCCAGGAGCCTGATTCCTTGACCCACTCCATATGTAACTTCATTCGTTCCTGAATTCTCTTTGGAAGCAAACCTACTGGTTGCTTTTGGATATAATCTAGACGGAGAACTCTCACTACTTTGCTCCAGCCACTAGTCTGTGTAGGGAAAAAAAAAGAATGGAGCTGCACACAATTCTGCCTACTTCACCCTGCCTTAGCCTATAGGGCCTACTCTGATTCGTCAGATTTCTTCATGAAAGGAAATTAGGTACTTGTATTCTACATATGCTTAATGTTATCCCTGAAACACAGAAATAGCGCTTCTGAAAGCCAATGAAACAATACTAATTTTCAAGCACTGCAGCTTCATCCTGAGGCCAAGGGTGTACCACAGGAAATCCAGAAGAGACTTTTGTCCAAGACAGTGCAGTGTAGCAGCACTCCATGATGAAGGATTCATCACTCATACAGACACAGGAGAATCTGACACTCTTGGCTTGGAGGCCTGGAATCACTCCTAGACAGCACATCTTGAGTAGTTTAAGTATAGTCTGTGAGGCTTTTCCTGAGACAATGACTTCCACAGCTTCTGTCTGTATCTGATGCCTCCATTCAAGAATTGTCAAGATGAGACTTTGCTCATGGCAGAATTGCAGGAATGATTAAAAGAGTAACTAAAAGCCACATTGTGAAAGACTCCAGAAATTCTCTCTTTAGCTTAACAAGAAGGCAAAAAGGCAACCTCATTACAGCCTATAAGTAGTCACAAAGAGACCAGAGATGGTGTGCCAGCACATCCAAGCAGAAAGTAGAATATAGATACATTCAGGTTAGTAGAAAAAAACACTTTTTTTTTATTTAATAGTGAAGATATTAACCTTTGGAACATATTACTGAGAAGAGCACTAGATTTATCGTCACCCAGATTTTTTAAACTGAGATAAGATTTTACTTCAGTTTTGCAGAGGACTTGTCCTCTTTCAACCTGGACATAATTTAGGAAAGTTCTTTCCTTCACAGAAGGTCAGACTACATGACCCTTTCTTGATGGGTAATCTATTAATATAACAGCAAATAGTGCTGATGATAGAACTCAACCAGCCATTTGTCCTGTTGATAGGATCCATCCCCCATAACATTTAGACTTATGATGATAGAACAACATTTACTTTTAATCATTAAGATTCTTCTTATTGGGCTGAATAACCATCTCTTTTCATTGTATAACCCACAAAATAGCAGCATCCCAGTTCTGTCGTTCCTACACATAATCCATATTTATTTCCATACTGTTACTGAGACTTGTGATATAATTACAATATTAAATCTGTTGTAATACTTTTCTACGTTGTTATTTTTAGCTTACTTGGCTGCTGATCACCTTCAACATGCTGCCCTGTTTCAATTCAGGTTTCTGGCCTACTCTGCTGTACTAGTTATGTTTTCCATTCAATAGCACCCTTTGAATCACTTCTGTGTAGATCTAGTCTACCACACTTAGAATCCATATTTTATCTTCCTTTTACATTTTCCTTCCAGCTTGCTAATTTCAGATTGCTCCTGCATGATTGAAAATCATCCTATTGCATAGACACAGAAGAATTGATGTCAATATCAGATCACTACTTAATCTAGCATGTGAAAATAAGATTTTTTATTTGTATTTATGTATATATGTCATTATTCATAACTTCCCTCATCCCTCAGGGAAAAGTTAAAGAAGAAAGATGTCTGAGTTTGCAGCAGGAAAAAATTAAAGTATAAGAAGTTTTGTTTTCGTGATTTAGAAAGGCATGTGTAAAACTGATACAGAGACATTGTTATCCTCCAATTTTCTTTCATTTCATAACACGTTGTGACCACAACAAATCAATTTCAGTGGTCTCTTTACACATCTCTGATTTCATCTGCCATATCTCATAACCCTCTATATAAAGACATTATATATGAATTACTATTCTGCACATGGATTTGCTATTTTCTCAACAACATATATTAGCTTTGCCAATTACAGGTATCAGGGAAAACAGGAGTAAGTTTTGCCTGGCTAACTTGAATACCCCCTTCTGTTTCTTTGATAAATACAACAGTCACTTGACACTTCACAAACAGTGAAGTGACTAGGGATGGAGTGACTAGATTTTGATATTTGTTTTTTCTTATTTCACATTGTTCTATTCAAATAACCATGGAAAGAGGGACCTAAATTCTTGCAGGAACAGCCCATTTCTGTAGCAGAGATTCAGTGCATTTATGTTCTTTGAGTTTCTGATTAGTTTTCAGTGATATTAGTTTTGTCACTTTTTTTCCTATGAAAAAGAAATAGTATTTGAAATTATTTTGATTTTTTGGATAAAACTTCTCTTTTTTCTCTTAACATATGCAAAGGGTCCACACCACTCAGAGTTTTCAGTTATCAGTCTAGCACACTCACCCAGCTCTGTTCTTGAGGAATCTGTGCAGCTGATTTAGGTTTCTAGATTCTTCTGCAGAGACAAAAGACTAATGTGACTCCTATTGTTACCATTTCATTGCACGGTTAATCAGTGCTTACAGAGCTGCATGAAAACAGTTCATTGCAAATTATAATGTGTTTTTTTACCTTTATTTCCTAGCTGCCATCATTATCAAGATTCTCTAATGTCTTGGCCATGTAAAAAAGATTCTACATGGAATTTTGTTTAGTGCTTGATTTGGATGAATTATCTCCTGTACCCTTTTAGTATCCTGCTCTCATCAACACCTACTTAGGTTTACAAGAAAAAGAAACCTTGTGTATTCCCAGATGTCCAGTTCTACCGAAGTAAGAACTGAATTAGGAACAGAGTAATTAAAATATTCTAGAACAATCAAGTTAAAATTATATCAACTCAATAGTCGTGAAGCCATAGGAAATTACTTTAACGTTCTATACAAGATCTCAACCTAATAACTTAAAACCAGATGACACAATTATTACTATTTCTCATTTAAATGTATGATATCTTTAATATTCTTAAGTATTAAGTGTTTGAGACATTAAAATGTACAAATTCAACCGTATGTTGTATGCCTGCTAGACAGAAAATTAACTGTTTAGGTTATTTTAATGAACATATTAATGTTTCTTGGTTTCAAAACATCAGCTATAACAGAGAACACCTTCCTAAATGTTCACAGAACTCATGTCAAAAAGCTTAGAGATAAACTTGACCCACTTCCTATCACCAAAAAGAAATCACAAGTACCTACCTTCCCAGAAGAGAAAGGAGAGAGGGATTGCTATTCAGTAGAGAAATAAGTATTATCAGTGCAACCAATATAATAAAGAATCTGCAGTAGATAATTTAATTTCTGTCAAGTTCAAACTTTCACATAAAATTGGAGTACACAAGCGTATCTTCTGTCATACTGGAAAACATAATGCAATTTTTCCTGTTTTGGGCAAGCTTGTGACTTCAGCTATTTTACCCAATTGAGAAATAATTCTGCTGCCTCTTTTAAGTGAGTTTCCTTGCCCAGTTGGAAGCATATTTTTAGGGCCCCACTTGCTATAGTATTAGAAGGTCTTACAGATTTTATGTTTTTGCCTTGGTTACATGCATATAGAATAAAGAAACATGACTCAGTCCATTCTATGGTAAAAATTCAGCAGATAATTCCACAAGGTTTTCTAGGTCTTTAAAATCAATGGTTTAATTCATTTTAATGGTTTAATTTTAATTTAATCAATTTTAAATCAACTTTACTTTCAATAAAGCAAAGTTAGCATAAGCCCTTAAAGTCCCAAACTAGTATTCTAATCTCTGTGATAGTCCAAGATCCAGTTGCACTTTGCCTTTCTTCCCTTTGGCATTGTGGACATCTCAAGTACATGAGCATGTCCTTGATGAGGCATCTCTTTATGTAGTACAGTAAAATACAAGTAAGTGTGCAACTCCTAACAGGTTCAGTAGAACGACTTGCCTCCTTGAAATCATGTACATATAGATATAAGTAGTTTATGCTATTAATTTATTTTCCTTAATATACTTACTGCATTTCAAGCTCACTTTTATGCACTATCAGCCAATTAGCTGATTTCATTCTTAAAGGCTTTTCTTCCACGTATAAAAAGTATTCAGATTATGATCCTTCAAGGTTTCTAAAGATTTCATAGTTACTTCAGATGAATAAATTAATGAATTAATGAAATTGGCATGTGAAGAAGAATAAAAAAAGCCTCATTGCATACTCCATTTTATTTTGGTAAAATCTCTCAGGATCAAGCTCTATTACAATCCCAGCTTTTAACCTGAACAATTTGAAGTCAGTCTGTTACTGATATTAGCTGTATATTACCTTGTGCTTCAAAGCTTATCAACAGCCAGAAATATTGCTGATATGTATTTTTATTGGTAGGATTTTAATATTGGTTTTAGACATGAATTCCTGCAGACTATAGAAAGAAATCATTCACATGTTACTTTCCTATATTTGAAGACAAATTCTCTTCCATATTTATTTATTCATGACAACATTCCCTAGCAAAACCTTAAAGTAAAAACTGAGGTAACGTCCAGAGACTTAAACCAGTCTTACGCTGCCAGATGTCTGTTCTTCTGTTTATTACAGTCAGAGAAAAAAAAAGAGGTTTTAACAGAAAACTTGCCCAAATTTTACAAATATTTGCTAAGCTTTAAAGATATTTACAACTTCGTCTTCCCAGGAATAAGCCCATCGCATTTGTTCATGTGAAACTACTTTGATTTTTCTAAGAAGCTGTCTATGTAGTCAGTGGTTTAGCTTTTAAAAGCTTGCTTTTGTGTTGAAATAAGTTGGTAAAAATTTAATGGGTAATGTTTCTCTGGATCACAGAATAGCTGAGGTTAGCAGGCATCCCTGGGGATCATCTGATTTACCCCTTTGCTAAAGGAAGGCCACCCTTGGCTGGTTGGCCAGTAAGATGTCTAAGGTGGGAGGCTTCACAACCTCCCTGAGTAACTCTCAGCTGTACTTGGTCACCATCCCAGTACACAAATGTTTCTTGGTGGTCAGAGGGAGCCTGCTGTGTTTCAGTTTGTGCTCATCACTTCTGCTTCTTTCACTGGTCACCACTGAAAAGATCCTGGTTCTGTCCTCTTTGCCTTGTGTTCAAATTGGTGCTTTCTACAACTTCTAGGTCCCCAATTTTCTGAGATAATTCAGAAAAGTTGATTATGTGATGTTGGAAAGCAAATTGAGCATTCTATTTTACCATGAATTTTAATATAACTGAACAGAAAAAATGCTAAAGCTAAGATTTTAAGAAAATCTTTAGCAGCAAATAAGCAAATATCTCTAAGTAAATGTAGATTACTAACAAGTTTGTGGTTGTGCTATTATAATTATCTTTATTTTAAATGATTGCTTTCTTCTTATTATTAAAGAAACATTTAGACAGAATTTTTAATCAACATTTAAACAAAATTATAACAAAGAGGTTTTTGAGAAGGTGGGTAACTCATTGTGTAACAGCCGTGAGATTTCAGATCTAATTGCAGATAATCGCCTTCATAAAGAAAACCTCTGTACACAGTGGGTAATTTCAGGGGTTTTTAGTTCATTATTCATTTTTGTAATTTATACATTTTGTGTAACTTTTATATCCAATGGTGCTTTTAGTTTGTCATTATTAACATAGTTGTGATACATTAACACACATTGTAGGTGTGCAAATTGAATCAATTTCTGGATTTTTGTTCTATAATCAAAGTTCTTGTGAAATTTAAGACTTTCTTATCTGTGTTTTACAAGATTTACATTCTTAGCCATCATTTTATCATGCAGCATAATTATAATATCATTTTCTTATCCTTATGCTTCTCTATTTACTGAAAGAATATCTTATTCTGTTCCAAAGAGATTTTTTTTTCTCTGACAAGTTCTATATAAATTAAAGATAACTGTATTCACAATGGAAATATCTGTCTGCAACAGATTTGCTCTCTGGATGCCTCTCAGTCTACAAGTATCTATTTTTACTGAACAAATGATACTTCAATTTTGTCAGTGTAACTGAAAAAATGCAACTGTTTGAGATTTGAACACTATTTTACAGTTTCTTGATAAGATTTGAATTGCTATACTAGTCACAGGGTTAGTAAAGGAGCATCTACAGAAATTTTTGCTTGTGAGAAAGGTTTTCCTTATGGAACAGAAGTGTGTATGCACACAGAGAAAGCATCCAAGCCATCTGCCCTTGGAATCATCATGGTTTTAGCTGAACTATGATACTGGAGAATTACTGCAGATTTAGCTTCAGTTTGTGTTCAGTCAAGAGCTTCACTCCAGTTCAGAGCATTTAAAAACAAGTTTCAGGCTGGTTTTTACTGGGCTTTAGCAGTTTTTAATTTTCAATATGCTCCTTTGACTGCAGCACAGTAACACTTAAATTTCTTTGTGCATTTACCTCAAAGCAGCAGTAACTCTGTGGCACTGCTGCAGGTACCAGGCACTCTGCCCAAGTCATAACCTCCATCACAACTCCCAGGTATTCAGTCCCTTTCTATTTCCCAACTCTTCAGAAAATATTGCTTCAGGATCTGGATGTGGCAGGGAAGCTATTGTAACAGCCAGGTTTATTTTTTTAGACACTGATAATTTAGTGACCTGGAAATTATACCCTTCCTGTTAAATTTGTATCCTGGACATTTCAGGGAGAACTAGATGCCTTCATCTCTCAGGACGCACCGATCTCTCACAGAAAGCCTTGGATTAGCTCCACAGAGAGAAGAATTCAGTTTTTCATAAATGATAAAGCTAGTTGCATTCTGGAAAACATATTCCCATCTGTATAAGAATTCTCAGTAAATCACAATCAAAAAAAGTGACATATCCATAGAATGAAAAATTTCAATTTTTCTTAGCTTCTAGAAATAAGCTTCTAAAAAAAAAGCAAACTCCAAGCAGAAACTACAAAGAATTTTTCATGGAAAAAATTTAAGTATACGGAGCATCCTAGCGGGCATTTCTATTAAAGCAAAATCACTGAAGCCATCCAAAAAACAATTACATTGAATGGCTCCCTGGGGGAGACTGGAGCTCTGAATGGGAATAAGTTCCTGAAGGATGAAAAGGCTTCAGTCCCTCAGCTTCATGTTGCATATTGTAGTTCAAAGTTAGTGTTTTGCATTATCAAAATACAGGCTACTATGGCAAGGTCAGTTAATAAAAGTCAGCTGCAGATAGATCATCGTGGCCTGACAAGCCTAGGTTGTTCTAAAGAAAGGCAGGCAGACAGACACCTCTAGTCCAACCATACAGCATTTTTTTGGAGAAATTCTTTAGTCCTGGATTGTCTTAGAGTTTCTGATCCCAGACAAGCTAAACAGATAGCACTGTTACAGAATGGAGCTGATGTTTGCCAATCACTTCTTTCCTGTTCTCTACGTATCACGCACAGGAAGTTTGGCAAATCCGTTGTCCCAGTTGCAGGCTAGAATGCTTCCAAAATCACGTAAAATCACAGATTAGCCTCAGAAAGTGAAGGGACATCGAAACACAACAGCAGTGTGAATAGTGGGAAATGATCCGAGAGTCTCAGTACTGTTACAATTATCTTTAAGAATAACTCACCACTTGTGCAAGCGCTTCAGATACTTTAGATAACCTTTCAGATACTTCTTCAGATACTGCTGATAAGATACAGATTAATGTATAAAAAGTTCTGGTGAAATATAGATTAATGTTTATAATAATAATAATGAATTCTGATAATTAGAATACATCATCCTGCCAAAGACTGCCAACCATGAGCACCAGCATCAAAAAGTAAAAGGTATACTTCACTGGTACGAACAGTAGATGCTTCATTTGAAGCTCCTCTTCAACTTCTTATAGGCTGTATTTTCTAGAACAGATTCTATGGATTTATGTGCTTTGGTCAGCTTCTGAGCATGCAGACTGGGAACTCATTGCCAGACCAAGACATTTTGAAGTGGTGATGGAGATCCTTTTACAGAAAGCAAGAACCAGCTTCTGATACCTCTAAACTCATGTTCTCTTGGAGGTCTCTGAGGGCTGACTTGCACTGATTTATCTTGATCCCTACATACAGGGAAGTAACTGCCTGAAATTTTTCTGCTCTGTATGGATCAACTTCTGCTTATGTCCTGGGCCTATGTTAGTGTCAGTACTGTCATTTGCTAAAAGTTTGTAAGTAAGGAGTAGAATTATAGTAGGAAAAGAAGTTGCCAATTTATTGTGATTAAAATATTCATCAGGTTCAGCAGAATTTTAAATAAAATATGGAAATTACCATGTACAAAATCCCAACAGCCAGCAATTCTTTGTAGGATATTCTAATTATTTCACAGAATGTTGGATAATTTGTTTTATCTTACTGCAGGAGACTTTATACCTTTTTATTTCCAGGATAGTACCTCTGCTGATTCATTTAATTTTTAAGTGAAGACCTGGCTTACTGAATACTTTGATCTCTTTGCATGTCAGCACATTTCTAGTTGCATTTTATATTGGAATAGCAACGAGGGATACCTGGTATGTCAGTCAATTTTTATATTTTTCACTTTCTTTATGAAAGCCTGACTCAGTCTGCCCAATGTAACATTTGCAACCCTGGCTGTGTATTACAAAGCTGATTGTGTCCAAATTCAGATTCAGTGGAAAACAGACAAGAATGAAGACATTGCTGAACCCTGATAATGACTTGATACCAGTCTCTTCAGTTTAGTGTCTACAAGTATTTGTGAGTTGATTTATTGTAAAATTAACTTCATAAACTCCCCTGTGAGGTTAGAGGGGCTTGTCTATTGGAAATTTCATTATCCCACTGAAAGAAAACTCATGATCTACCTTGTACTGTCACTTTACCTGATAAAGAATAACATCTACATCCTGAGTCAGGATGTGCTGCGAGTCCCACATTATGCAAATGTTTTCCAGATGACTCGTGTGGTTTCCCACACCAGAGAGCTGTGAGTCTCATTTGCATCAGCAGCACACCAGCCCTTTGGCCCTGGCAGCTGGTAGTTCAACTCCACTGTACCAGGCAGGAAAGCTGACATTACACTTTTGGTCTCCAGAAAAGGTCTTGCTTTGATCCCTAACTCCATATCGATGGGAAATTCACCCACGTGGGAAAGAGTTTCAGTGATGTTTTCCTACCATAAAAAACATTCTGCTGTCATTAGTGCTGCTTAGGGAAAACCTGGCTTTCAAGCAAAACCTCATCAAACACAGGTCCTGAGCTGTGTCAGGTGTCCTGGTGCTAAGAGATAGAATACAGTGGGATGCAGTGATGGAAAAAGTGCAGGCACCTGCATCAACAATGCGACTTCAAATGGACACACAGGGCTGTCTGCATGCAAACAGCTGTCCCTCCTTGTTCTTTAAAGGAAAGCATGATGTATTTTAATGAAACTTATTACAAGGGGATCATAAGCATGATTCCTTCAAGAAAAAAGACATGGAGGAGGTCATAGGACTTTAAGTATGTGTAGCTGTGCTCTGTGTGTAGAACAAGCAGAAAGCATGGTGTGATTATTTTTCACAAGTATATTATCTATACTGTCTCATTTCTGGATTTGTACAAAGCAATATATATAATTATAAAACTCACTGAGTTAATGAGACTGTAATGCTTATGGTGTTGCCAGTGCTGTTGTTTCTCCCTTTTCTGGTTTTATGGGTGGTCTGTCTCCTGAAATAACAGCTCAATTCTCTTAAGTGAAACAACAGGTTCTAAACACAGACATTTGAAACTATCTCTGGGACACACTTTCAGGCATCTATCCTAAACTTTCAGTGTTTTAGACAGTTGTTTATAGTGTACCCTCAATCTGGCATTTGAAATAATCACATTATTATTATATCTTGCAAATTGTGTCTTCCATAGCTGTCATTCAGTGAATAATATCCTGACTTTTGTATAAAACTAATCTTTCTGTCATTCCTTGTTCAGTGTCACACAGCAAACAATGACAAAGGATGGAAGCTCTCATCAGAAATGGTAACCTCTATATCAAAATGAATACAACTCCTGTATTTTCAGCAAGTGTATGAACCATAGAAATGAAGAAATAAATAACATATTTTTTCAGAAGTGCTTAGCACTTCTGATGAAAAACTATGCGGAGTTAGCACAGAATATATGTCTACAGTTATATTTACTACTTTGTATCCTCCCAGAATTATGCACACAGTAAGAACTGAACTTCTGATTTAAAAAGAGTAGACAAGTAATATTGAAGTACTTTTTACAGCCTGTAATATGTGAGAGATGTAAAAAAATTGATAGATAAATAAAAGTATTGATAGGTTAATCTCTGATTTACTATTTTAATTATTTAATTTTTATTCTTCTTGTAACAGGCAAGTTCTCAAAAATTTGGCAGTTCAATATATCTTATGCCTCTCCACCATTCATTTTCACCTGTTCACTCTCTCTCCTTTTTCTTTTTTTATTTTATTAAAATTCATGCAAAAAAAAAAAACATTCTAATCCAGTTGATACGATTTTCTAATAAAACAGCTACTGAGGAAGACTTCCAGCTGCAGCCTATGGAAACTGTCTTTAGATGTGGATGCTTATTCTGTTCCTCAAAAGAAAGAAATCAGTTGTCTGCAGTTGTGTTACCTTCTTCAAGCAGTTTTCACCCTCTTATTCCTCATATTGCTCCTTTTCTTGATATTTATTTACTCTGTTGATATGTCTTCTTCCACGGTACCAAAGCAAATACTTGAAAAAAAAGCTCTAATTGGAGTAAGACAAAACTACTAGAAGCTGCATTGAAGAAAGATTTTGACCAGTCATAAATCAGACCATATCTGTTGAAAAGTTCATCAAACTTTCAGACAAGATTAGGAAAAAATAAAACTTCTAAGTTAAATAAATATAGTTTATTTTGTTAAAGGTCATACTTATTTGATATTGATGTGATCACAAAGACAGTAAAAACACTGCAGCCAACTTGAGGAATACAGTAGGCTTCCAGAAACAGAGCAAATGATGTATCAGGTAAACAGGAAGCAAAAAAAGGCTTTCAAAATAGCACTGTATATAGCACTTCTTAATAACACCAATCTTGCAGAATTTTTTTCAGAATAATGTTTAACTTTGGCTTGTCACTTATTCAAAGAACATCAAAGACACCTGTGCATGAAGCAGGATGTGATACCAGTCACGCAATTTAAATTTTCCTTCCTTTGAGATGAGGATGAAGTTAGTGCACTTGCAGTGTTGTTCAATATATTGGTGACCTGGAAATTTAAATTTAAATTTTAAAAATTCAGTTTTACAGAGAAATTTTCCCTTTATTTTGGAAAATGTCATCTGATTCCTTCTCAGACCAAGTTATGATGGACCAGGAAATCTCCAGAGTTTTTCTGAAATCCTGGCACTGAATTAGTCATTGGCAAAGGAAAATGAGCTAATTCATTGGTGGAAAGACAGGTGCTGTCTTATTTGTGAGGTTACAACCTTTGATGACAGCTTACACCTTGTGAAAAAAATGTTAACATACTTATTTGCAAAAGTTGTGCCTATTCCTTGGGCAGCATCATAACATCTGCTTGAATTTTTAAGAAAAATGAGTCTATGTTATTTGCTACATCATCCAACATTAACTTTGGTGGCTTCCATTGATTATTTTGTCATGCTTTCTCACTGCAGCTCTGGGATGTAAGATAAACACCCACTCAGGATGGAGTGTGCCCTTTACAGAGGTCAGTGTCTGGAGCTGGTACAGTCCTTAGACATTTTTCAGTATTTTGTGCTGCTTATGGAAGGCTTTTGGACACTATGACTCTGTCACTGCTTTTTTTTTCTTTTCATTTCCATACTCCTCTGCATGTCATATCACTCCACTTCTACCAGGAGACAAGGTATTTGTTTAATACAAACAGGAGCTTGGTTTGTCATTAAGGACACTGCATCTTACTGTACTTCCAGCATTGTTTCAGCATTTGGGACAATGCTGTTTTATTTTCCCTGCTGCTGTACCACTTAAAATAATAAGTTCCTGGCAGTTAATGACCTGCTGTCACACTATAATGTCAAATGAGAAAAAGTATTGCTCTCCATTATTTTAGTGTTTCAATGTGACAGAGGAATTTTCAGTTATCAAAATATATTAAATGTGTAAAGACTTCTACAGCAACCTTTTAAGACAACCTGGAAATGTTCATAAGATGCTGCTGAAACAAGCTAAGCACACTCCTAATTTGTAGTTAATTTCCAGATAAAACTTTTAATTTACTCATTAGTAAGTTTTCCAATTTCCTTTAAGTTATAACCAAAATGTTTCCAGATTAATTTGTCTTTTATGTCAGCCAGCTTATTTTCATCACACAGATGCAACAGATTATTTCCACCAAAATATTTTTCAGTTCTCATGATCTTACTAGTAAATTTAAGCAAAGAAAGAAGCTAAATTTTAAGCTAAGTAGGAGACAATACAATTTACGTATATTCAGAAGTATAGGATGCAGTCTGCAGATAAGATCTGTTCCTTCTTGTATTTGCTGTAACCCATTTATAACAATAATTTACTTGCCCAGGAAGCAGAATAATTATTAGTGATATGCATACCTTACTCTCCTATTAGCTACTGAAATTTCAGGAGAAAGTCTGAAAGAAATGACTTCTTGCTGAGAAAAAGACCTTTTCACATTTAGGCTGCAAGAGGTAATAATCCACAGCAAATGAAACACGCATGTAAAATGGTGTTTTCGGGATGCAAATAATTGCAGTATCACAAGAGCTAAAGGTGCCATTACATTAGATACTATCAAAACTGGGAAATGTTTCCCTCTTCTGACATTGAATTTTGCTCTTCAAAATTCAACCAGAATATGTCATTTCCTAATTATGCCACATGGCACATAAGTTAATTGAAAGTGTAATAAGTTATAATTTTATTTAATAGCTGATGTGAAGGTGAAATATACTGGATCATTTATGCACATTTTCAAAACAAAGCCTACTGCTTCCTACACCACTTTAAGTCTTCTGCCTTCACATTCTGCCTTGAAGTAGATGCATAAATTAATAAATTGTCTTCCAATAAAATAGATTTACAAACTGTATCTCTTAATAACGCTTTACTTTATTTGTTTTCTTGTTTAGTAATAAAAAATATCTATTAATTGGAAGAGAGGTAATGTTATTAGTTAAAAACCCTTCTGTGGAAATTGTTATTTGGGCATTTCTGGAAAAGGAGATTTTAGATGCTTTGACTCATTACTCTTTCTATAGAATAGTTAAAGTATTGTCTGTTCTCTTTGATTCCTGGTTCATTGACCTGATACACAGAGTCATTCAGATCTCATTGTGTCTATCTTGCAGTCACAAAACAACATTAAGGACTTGTTTCTGCTGTCAGTAAAAATAAGTTGTGCACCCTGATGGAGTTGCTTCAGCATAATCACACACGAATTATCAGAAATAACAATTGAATAGCCTGCTTCTCCATGAGCAGAACTAAACCCTAACTTTGTACAATAAAAGCATTTTATAATTTTAGATGGAAAAAATTACTGTACCTATGCAAAAGCTTAGTTATTAAACTTCAAGGTCTCAGCTACTGAATGACTGTGAAATCTGAGTGGAATATTCTGTGCATTTTCATGAACTGCACATAACCACCCTTGTTGAAGGGAAACCTGTGGACCAGTGCTGTTCTGTAATTCATACTGTGTGCTCATTTATCTGATTAGTTACATTAATGCCAGTGGGACTTACAGCCTTAATATACTCCATGTTTCAGAGAGAATTACACAGAAATGCACATACTAATTTACATTCCATTTTTAACCTACTATGCAACCAGAAGAAAATGTATATTTATCCTCACAAATCTGTTCTCAATAACATTTTCTTCAGACTACTGTGAAACTGGATGATATTTATATATCATATATTAATCTTTATGTATATGTAACATATGTTTATGTGTATATGAAATGTGCTTTAAATGCAATTCCCATGTGCAAATGCTTTTTCAAATGCATAGAGTTATGCTTAAGTTAACAGGTATAGATATTTCAAAGTATCTGAAACTTTTTTTCATTGAGTATTGAAAATTAAACTTTTCAAAGGCTTCCTGAAAAGAAACTCTGTCAAAATATTGCTTTTCAGATAAAACAGATTTTCTTTCTCTTTTAGGAAATCCATCCTCAGCATGAAAATCTGTCTTGTCAAAAATTGATCTAATCAATCTATTTCCACAAGAAAACTTCAATTTTATGAGATATTGGCTAACAAAATAGAACTAAAACTGGTTTATTATTTTTTGCAGGTTTCACTGCATTACCTGCATCATCTATATGCTTTAAAGTAAGCATATGTTAGTTTATAGTTTCGGCTTTGATGTGCTTATGGCATAGTCACTAGAGGAAATTTCACACAAAATATCACTCATACCAAGCCCACAATGCTATATAAACCAAAGCAATCATCACATAATTCTTCACACATGTAATTTCTGGGAAACACTATGTTTTATCAAATACTTTGCAAATGGACACTCATTGTCATACAGTTGTCAGCTACACCAAAGTTTAAATGCTGGCATTGGAATAGAAAGAGATTCAGTTTCAGATATTTCAACTTTCGTTCATGTAATTTAGGACCCACCACAGCTCCCTTAAGATATGTTATAAAAAGACATCTGCTGTGAGGATAAAATCACAAGGAGCCATCCAGGCTAAGTCAGGAGACATAACATTTAATAATGAGCTGCATGTGAAGACCCATTGACTTGATGAATGGTAGGTACTGTATGGAGCAAAAAAGGCTTACAGAACATCCATCACAGCTGGAGTAACAAAGGGGACACTTTCTATCTGTATTTTTTAAATAATTTGGAGGGGTTCATTCACACGATATATATAAATGTGATTTCCTCTTTCTCCTTGCATAGTTGTTTCTAACCTCACACAATGATGGGAATTAGAAGATGTGAAGAAGATTAGATTGTAGCTTGGCATTTATTTCTTTGATTTGTGTTTATAAGGCAATAGTACATATATTCACTAGGCTACTGCTTTCCAAATTCTCCATTGATTTCTCTTCTGTTATTTCAAAGTCACCTTTATTGAGAGATGCATCTGCTACATTCCCCTGTCAGAGACAGGATACTAGGCTGAATAGACTTTCAGCTTAATCCAGTCTAGCTGTCATAAAGTTTTACAAACTGTAAGTTCCAGAAATGGAAAGGATCAAAATTATTAGTGGAGACTCAAAAATATAATACAATCATACAAAATAATTACTATCAGGACTCCTTTACTTTACAAACATATAAAATGAACTTACTTTGAGGGTAAGAAGAGGGAAAAAATCCTTTCATTAGAAAATATAGTCACAAAGCTTTGAACAAATAAATTCACACACTGCAGAGTACGCACACACACGCATGCAGGCAGGCATGCACGTATGTACACACACAGGTGCACACATACATGCACACATACACACATGCTTAGAGTTTACACTGCATTCTTCTGATGCCATGATTATTATTTTATTTGTACACCCACCTTTACTGCACATTCTAAACAAACAATAGACAACAGTGTAAGGACTTTTTTTCCTTAAAACTGCAACAAAACAAGTCTCAACATTTGCAAAACATTCCTTTATTATTAGAAATAAATTATTTTGTATAAAAATTAGCATGCATTGACCATTGCATTTTATTTTAGCATAACCCAGGACTTAATTCAGTCGGCCATCACAAGAAACAAACTCATCCTCTTTTACAAGTTGAACAATGTAGGACAGGAAAGGAAATTGTCACAATCACAAAAAAGTACTTACAAATATAACATCAGACATGATTTATTTCAACAGCATTTTTTTCACAAGCTAACATTTGTTTTCCTTTTGTGATTTGCTTCCATTTGTGATTTGCTTCCTTTTGTGAGTGAAGAGTTCAGAAGATTGACACTCTATGTTATAAAACTGGATTTTCCTTCCCCTGTCTCTTTTTGCCTTTTGCTTTTGTTTAATCCTTGTTCTTTAGGAGACTGACTATTGATTTGGATGTAGACTACTGATATTTTCAAGACTGAATTCTGGTGGTGATAAAGTCTATGTTTGCAAGATCCAGTCCTGCAGATCTTCCAGTGAATTTCATCCCTGCTCAGTTTGCCTGATTGCTGTAACTGACATATGTTGTCTTGGTAGAGGAGGCTGTAAATCAAAAGAAAAAGAAACAAACCAAAACCAAAAAAAAAAAAAAAAAAAAAAGTTCAGGATTTTTAAAATCAAAAGAGGAGGGGAAAAAACCATATTTAGCATTTGAATTCAGACAATGTCTTACTATATTTCCAAACAATATGGTCCATGTTCATGGAATAAAGAATGTTTGAGGATGTATATAAGCAGTGTATAAACTGGATCTCAATTTCTGTGTTCATGATGACTTATTTTTTCTATGATTTGGGAAAGCATGTATCAATAGAAATGAAAAATGATGAGTGGTTTCAGCACACCCACAACAGAATTTCAACACCTGGTATTATTTTGTTTGAATTCCATATAAAAAATTTTTACTTTAGAGACTGGATTTTTCTTTCTCTTCTACTGTTTGAAGACAACATTGCAGTTAGTGATGGTTTGTCCACCCAAAATGAGACTTATGCTCCTTGAAAGGAGCAAAGCCTAACCCTCTCCAAATTAGAGAAACTGAGTAGATAGCCCCTACAGAACATATGATCTGGAGAAAATTATGGTCTCCTTATGCTGATGGTCAGCTTATCATGTCTTCTTTTGATCAAAGCCGATGCTCCTTGTTCAGAATGAGGCAATATATTGAGAGAATGAAACAGCTCTACTATTGCAAAATTGAACAACTAGGAATTTTTTAAGAAAGTTTGTTTCAGGTTCTAGCCCTTACATCCTTGCTGTTAAGAAATATAAAAAAATATGCTATAAAAATATGACTCAAGTCATATCAATCAAGGCTAATTTAACACTTGGAGCAGAAAAGTGATTACATCAGGTTTCATAGTTCTCTAATTTTAAATCAGTTGTGTACATGGAAAATCAGACTGATGGGGGACTGAGTCTCTTATTTCTCTATAATATGGTCTATGTTACACTGCATAAAGAGGAATTTTAATTTCTAAATATGTTTTATATTCCATCTGCTACAGACATGTTCTGTTTATGATAGTGAAGATTGCAGCTGGCAAGATGAAAATAACAGGATGGCAAAAAGTTTCCTGGTCTATAGATTCAAATTTCTTCATACCTTTCTTCAATTCAAATTTCCATACCTTTCTTCAATTTGTTTCTTTTTTCTATATAGAGTCTGGTGAGAACAGCTGAGATAGATAGGAAAAGCATTCTTCATGCTAACACCTAAATTCAGCCCAACAATCTGATGGTTTATCAAGAACAGACTACAGAAACTGAGAAATGGCAGTTTCTCTCCTTTGCATCATGGATTAAACTAAATAAAGGAACACTAAAATGGATATAAATTAATAGTGGCTAGTATAATTAAGCTTACTTCTTGATTTTTGTCATGTTTTCTTAGATTTTCTGAGCAATTTGAATCTAATACTGCATTTGCCATTTTTTAAGACACGACAGGACCAGACTATTTAATTCACGTATTCCTATAATCATTTTCCCTAAGAGTATATATATATATATAAGCATGAATAATCAAACAAAAGCTGAAAAATGTAATCTTTCTTACTTTTACTTGCACAGGTAGCTCCAGTACTTTGTGTCTAGAAAAAGCTAATGCATGAAAGGACTGCTTTTGGCACACAAAGCAAGTCTTTCTCATAGTTGATCACAGTATTCGAGCACCAACATGAAATAGCTTTATTTGCATGTATTGGGACACTTGAAGCAAGTATAGCCTAATTTACATCTCTCAGATCTTTCAAATGGGTTGTACTGCTCCCGTCTGAACTCTCTCATGCTCCCACAGCTGGATTTCTGAGAGGGTTCTATTTTTTCTTTTGGCCTGCTGAGTTCCTACTCAAAATAATGCAGGACTGATGAAATGGCACCAGGATCTTCAAGCATAGAAGGATTTTTTTCCCAGCTAATAAATAACAGATAAATGCTCATCTGCAAACTCTGCACACTTGGGAACAAAAGGAAAGAAAGATCAGAGCTTATTTTTTCCCCTCACTTTCAGAGTAGGGTCAGACACATGATCAGGTTAAGTTAGATTATCATATTATCCTGTATGAGCTGAGTTGAATTCTGCGATAACTTTACATGTGTATGTATTTGGCCCACAGCAATGTAACATAATCAGATTTATCACAACTCAGTAAGCTGAATTATGAGGACATTTGCAAGAATACAATACAAAACACAAAAATAGTAGTTACCACACCTCAGCTGATATAATTCCTGTAACTTTGTTGTGTACCTGAGAATTAAACGGTTTTGATAGAATTAATCTAGAGCTGATCAAGAAACAAAAATTATCCAGTTGAGTTCTGAGTGTTGTTACTTTAAAAAATCAAAACGCAGGAATTTAATGCAGAGAGTAGTTTGAAATATGGTAAAACTAATCTCATATCCAAACAATGTTTGTGGTTTTTTACTTTATAAATATTGCATGTGTCTTTTTAGTTCTGTGGAATAAGTCTAGAGTTCATGTTTGGGGACCTGAAAGCTTCCGCAGCTGGTGTCCTGCTCTTTAAGACTGTTAGCATTTCACAAAAATAACGTGATCCACATTTGGCAAGCCTAGATGGCCAGAAAAAGTAACGGACTTGCCTCAAAATATTTCTGAGAATAAACACTCCTTTACAGCTCCAGTTCCTACTTTGCTGTTGAAATGAAACAAAAAAGAAGAAGAAGAAAAAAGAGCAATGTAGAATGATTATTATGATCTGACCTATATTCATTTAATGTACTTGTCACTGCCTTCTGTAACTACACCTGGATGGTTTTTTTATCCGGTTTCCAAGAAACAATTTGTTTTTCACTGAAAATGGACCTATTCCCACAAATAAACCCGTGAACGTATTCATGTGGAAGACAACATAGAATAACGTGTTACATGAAACAGGACAAACTAGATAGTGCAGAGCTGTCTCTGGATGGGAAGCAAAAGGGATTACGTGACTATCTCATCCTGTTTCTCACCTAGTTATGAGCACTGCATCATCATTTCTAGTGTTTCTGCTTGGTAAATGGGGGAAATAATCACTGCCCACTTCTGGTATACTAAAATAGACTGATATTTTGCAATCAGTTTCATATGCTATCACTGAAAAGAAAGATCTAGCTCACATGGAGTGACTGCAAGAAGAAATTTAGTGGCGCTGAGGAGTTGTTACAAGTGACACTGTGAAAAGGACTTATGCTGCATTGTGCACTCAAAATTCACAGGAACATTCAAATGCTTTGACTATAACTATTTCAGGGAAGAGAAAAAAACATCTTGAGGCCTAGAGCTCAATTACATAGGGAGAGCTTTCTGGAGTGCAGATGACTTGACTGAATTTTTGCCTGTGAAGCATTATGACGGGTGAAAACCTAGTCAGGATTGACTGCTAGTGAGCTCAGAATTATATAGATGTGTTACTGTTACAGCACAGTAAATAAGCATTACCCTGCAGTATTGGACTATTTGAGAAGTAGACTTGCTTCCAGTAGCATCTGTTTCTATGAATTATGCATAATCATAGTTGAAGGAATATCAATCACAGCATTTCTTAATTAGGTACAGTAGACAAACATCAGATACCCAAGACTTTCTTATTAACATTATTTCTCACCCTATTGCAAAAACTCTGCTTTATCCTCTCCTTGGAAGTTTATAATTTTTCACACTCAGCAAAATCCATGTATCTTTTCCTTTTTTACTTCTGAGTTTTCTGAAGAGTTGCAAAATTACTGTCTTTCATAGTCCTATTCTATTATTTGATCCACAAATAATTTCTATGCCTTTCTTGTTTGTCCTTAGTTACATCTCTCAATCTGTAGCTCTATAAGCCCATAGCCCACTCTAGCAGTTCTACACATTTTGAAGGGTCATGAGTTTTTCCAGTGAAACATTTTGCACTCAGTGTCCTCCATGCATCAGCAAGCATAGTATAGTATAGTATGGTAGAGTTATGGACTACTTTTATATAGTCTTCAATCTGGCAAACCCTGATAGATTTCAGTAAGGGGTTCATTTTTCAGAAATTATTACAATATTTTAATGCAAACTTGGTACTGCCTTGTCTCAATGTGCTTAACCAAAACAGTACTACTTAAACACCTATATAATTCAAAAGCAATAAAAATTAAAAATAAACCATATTGTTTGTAGCAAAATGATTGAAAAGCTTAGCTGTCACACCTGCTGCCCATCTAATGTGACATCTAACTCCTCAGAAGAAAACCATTCTCCATTTCTCAGCACTGGGTGTAAGGTTAGTATCTTTTCTCATAGTTAATTATTATTGTTATTATGAAGTCCAGTTTATAAAATGGTATGTCACGTGGTGGAATGGGAACTGTAACTTCTGTTTTCTCCTGTACCAGAGCAACTTTGAGACGTAGCAAGATTCAAGCACTTTCCTAACATGGGAAAGAATTTTTTTCCCATTAAAAACCTACAGTGTATCAGAACATGTTGTAATTAAGCTTCACATGAATTATCATGATTTTGTACTGAGGTGAGTGAGACCAGAACAAAAACCTGGATGGGAGGCATTATGATGTGAAGTGTTACTCATGAGTTGTGACAAATGAACAATCCAACAAATATTAAGGTAGAAAGGTAAAAAACATTATTTTCACTTCTGTATCTGACTGCAAAATAAAAACAATGCTAGCTGCTTTCATTATAGCTTGTTTTTTCAACAGCCTTTAAGTTTTGAATATACAATGATGACCATAAATACACCTCATGAGCTGTCAGGACATACCACTGGCACAGCAATGTACAACACATCAAAATAGAACTAGCTAAAACAAACAATTTTTAACAGATGTGGGATTTCAAAATCTGCTTGTGCTTTCTTTTTTTTTTTTTTTTCCTACTAGCCTCCTGTGAAAATCAATTTGTTTGAAACAGCTCTAGACATTCCTGCATTCAGCAGTACATGAATTCTGACACATCTCTGGATTCATGCAGAACAAGCAACAAAAATAATTAAGTTTAATATTAAAAGAAAGTGCGTTCTTGTGAACGTACATCTATTAAGATGTGCTGCCGCTCTTGACCAAGTCTACAGAAGACTTACTGTTGGTTTCAAGACTCTCACACAGTTCAGTCTTGACTTCGCCGTTTGGTCTGTCGTTTCCTTTTTGTGTCAGTTTGCTTTGCATCGTAGCAGCTGTCACCACAGCCTTGAAGCTCCGCTTCCGTTTTTGAACATTCTGCTCTGGATGAAAAATGATAATATAAACCTTGGGCATGTAGAGCATGCCCAGAGACACGGAAGCACTTAAACTCATGGAGATAGTCAGTGTTGTTGTCTGGATGTACATCTGGGGAAGAAAAGAAACAACATAAAAATCATTGTTATATCGATTTAATATAAGAAGGAAAACAAAGTAGCTATCTTAAAAGTGCTAGGTGGAAGGAGAACATCAAAAGGACCCTTGGCTTTGGTTGCTTTTAATTATAGCTGAGTATGGCTGTTTCCTGTTGGGTTCATAACCTTAACAGTAGGTGATAGAAACAACATAATCTTTATGAAACTTCATTCTCATAAAAGTAAGAAAGATGCTGCAGCAAACACATTTTTAGGAAAAAAAACAGTATGTCTGGGCAAGAAGACAGGAATGACAATAGAGTTAGCCTTGTGTCATCTACTTTAACAGACAGAAGCCTCTACACCAATATGCCACATGGTGATTCAACAGTGTGTGCAGCATGGCTCAACTGACAGTAGCATAATACAGAATCTAATGGAATCTTTTATTGAGTCTGTGAGCTTCAAGCTGGAAAAAAAAAATTAGTTTTCCATAGTGATGCTTGAATATTCCCAAGGGTGCTGAGGGGTTGATTTTTTTTTGTTTGTTTGTTTTCCATCCTACTTTTGAATTCTAATCACAGTGCTCTGTTGGCACACAATAAAGTTATTATTATGTCATATTCCTAACTAAGAAATCAGAAAATTGAGGAACCGTGAAATTATCTCACAGAAGACCTCAGTTCCCTATAGATAGAAAGGAAAAATCTGGCATTTCAGAGTGCGTCTATCTATTTTTTGTTATCACCTACAAAAAGAAAGTAATTCTGGTATTCCATAATGCCATAAAAGAAAATGCCAATAAACACTCCATAAGAACAGCAGACAGAAATTCATTTGACGAAGTATTTAGCTAGTATATTACCAATACTAATTGTAGTTTTGCTCAACAGTTATTTTTTCTTAGGAAATTATTTTTTTATTAGCCATATTATGAACAAAAATTACTTTACAGTTCTGTGTTAAGTAGGAAATCTCTTAGTAATCCTGGTTATATTGAAAAAGATACTGAAGTAAAACATGCTCAGTGCCTTCTCAGGTGATTCAGTGACGTTGACAGGCATGATTTTAAGCACTGGCCAGCACTATCACATTAACCTGAAGATAAGGTGGTAAGTCTGTCTGCAATGTCAGCTTCAGATCATCATTTTTTATGAAGTGCCCTTGGGTGACTTGGCCCTTGGCAGAAAAGTAGAGATATAATAAACTGTTGTGCACTGTTATAGCTGAACATTTTAATGTCTTTCAGCCTACAAAGTTTTTCCATTAGATACTTTCTCCTTAGGGATCACAAATAAACAGTGGTCTCTCACTTGAAGCAATGTTAGGTAAGAAAAAAACATGGATTCTGAATGACCTTATTAAGTAACTGTATAATTGTACAGAAATACAAATACTATGCCAAATACTTCCATAAAAAGAAGCATAGCCTAATCTAGTCTTCAAGAAAACACTACCAATTCCTCAAAATCTCTAAAAAGCTCAACTTGCTTTCAGGGACAGCACCAGCCTGAAAAGACAATCAGGACTGTCTGTTGTGCTGAGGAAAGGTACGGGAGTAACACCTTCCTTCATTTGAATCATACTTCAATTCAGTACTTGAGGAAATAAGATACTCTTTTTTTCACACCAGTGAAATAATTCTATTCCTATCAATCTCCAAAATGACAGTGCTATTTCTGAAAGCAGAGCTATATTGTGCATGAACATTTCCAATGAAAACATTACATGGTCACACTAATAAAGCAGTTTTTTCAGACTTCTGTGGAAGGACCTCTGTGCAGATGCATGTTCACATGCAGACAGCACCAATACGTGTCTGTTTCTCCCTGAACCAAATCGACTGATCTCCAAAAGACCAGGTACAGCACTGTCTTTTAGGGTTAAGCATTTAATTAAGCAGCATCCAAAAGCAAAAATATTTTGGTTCCTAAACATGAATATATTTCCTCATGGGATTTTCAGAACTGAAATCATTGTAAGCAATATGTTTTGAAAACTGTATTGTGTATGAAAGTTCCAATAAACATAAAAATTATTTTTGAAGCCTTACCATTTTTTAAAATCCAAGTCACGGCAGTTAAGTGCTACCTAAGCCTCCCCCATGCATTCTATAACAATGCCTGGCATTTCAATATATTTTGGGGTTTTTATTTCTTATAAAGTACTCAAATTCTAAGACTTGTCTTTCTCTCATGGTTCAGTGTAAGAGTGACAGGACAAAAAGGATAAAGCTCCAAATGTTACAGGATAAAATACATGCATTACTTTATTAGTAACAATCACAAATTTGTACATTATAGTAGATCTCAATGATCTTTCTAGCAATAAGAGGTTCCACAGTGCCAAGATCTTACTAAAGAGGTTTCTCTTAGTGTGTCAATGTCCGTTTGAAGGTTTACATTCAACTGAGCTACCTAAGTGAAACAACTCTGAATCTTATCATACACTGAAAAATTAAGGTCCTACAGGTTTCAGCACAGATATTTTTCATTACATATATCATTACATCTGATCTATTTTCTGTGGACTTAACTGCTGACCAGCACAACAGCCTATTTTAGAAAATCCAAATCACAGTTTCATATTGCCAAATACAGTTCATATGCAGTGGGGTTTAGTTCTAATGAGTTCTGTGTTTCTGAACCAGCCACTATAGTTATTGAAATATCAACACTAGGGTGAACTGGGAGTTTTCTGACAGGGCAATTTTCAAAGAGTCTTTAAAGAGCTTCAGACTCAGGGATCCTCTTTTTCATGGATCCCCCTTACTACTTCGTCTTTAATAAAGCCAGTGAGAAAGAAGGATTTTGAGACACTTGCTCAACCTTGAGGGAAAGGCTTTGAACATATCCCTACATGTACACATTGTGTGTGTGCATATATCTATCTGATTTCATAGGCTAATGCAATTGCATTCTCGGCTGGAGGCTGAGTTGTCCATGACAGTCTGAGTCTGATTCCTTTTCCTACTGTAATCATAGAATAATTTGGGTTGGAAGTGACTTTTAAAGGACCTCTAGTTCAGCCCCCCTGCAGTGAGCAGGGATATCTTCAACTAGATCAGGTTGCTCAGAGCACCTGACCTTGAATGTTCCCAGGCATGGGGCATTTACCACCTCTTCTGGCTAACTGTTCCAGTGCTTCACCTCCTCCATCATAAAAAAATCCTTAGTACCAGTCTGAATCAATCCTCTTCTATTTTAAAACCACTACCCCTTGTCCTATCTCAACAAGCCCTACTACTTTTTGAAGCGGTCATTTGAAGTCTGAGAATCTGTTTATAGGATAGGAATACCTCTTGCATTTAATCCTTCCTTTCTTGGGAATCCTCATTCTTGCAGCCTAATGAAGCCCAAGTCTAGCAAACAGGATAACACACACACTTGGTTTGACTTTTGTCTGACTCTTACCTTCTTTTATTCCTGACAAGAGGACAATGATGTTTTATGGCTGTGCATTCTGGGTACTTTTATTATTCTGGGAACATAACTACCTGTAACTTTTACAGAATTAGATGCTCTAAAAATAAGGAGCAATGGAGCAACACAAGTAGTTCAGTTTAATAAGATATGAGGTCTGAATAATTTTTCATGTGTCTCACAGTGGTAGCTCACTCGAAGTTACAGGGGAATAAAGGTCCCTTTTTACAGTGATTCATAGTTACACAGAAATGAATTTCAGCTCTTCTCACACCAAAATCCCTTCTGAACTACAAAATTTTTGTCTGATAATGCCTTTCACAAATGTAACAAAGTCTGCTATGTCTATTCTCCTTGCTCTTGACAGTCAAGAGGATATGCAGGAAAACTAAAATCACAGTAGTGCAAGGAAAAACACCCTTTAAACTATGAGATATACTTTAAACCTAAAAACCTTCATGTCTCTATCCTCCACCTCAGAACTGATACAAGAGTTTCTGTGTACAATTTTAGCCTCCAAAATTGACAAGGGATTTGTCACAATAGACAGTCCCTCGTGCAAAAGATTCAGATCCCTGCTCAGACACTTGATTTCTCGATCCCAAGAGTGCACACGGGAGTGTGCGCGAGAGTGCGCAAGCGTACATGAGAGTGCGTGAGTGTGCACGAGTGTGCAAGAGTGCATGCGAGAGTGCATGAGTGTGAGTAGTGTGCAAGTGTGTGAGCAAGTGTGCAAGAGTGTGCACGAGCGTGCAAGAGTGTGTGTGAGTGTTCAAGGGGGCCGAATGTGCAAGGCGGGCACAAGTGTGCAAAGGGGGCACAAGAGTGCAAGGGCGGCACGAGTGTGGAAGGGGCGGCGAGTGTGCAAGGGGGGTGCGAGTGTGCAAGAGTGGGCACGAGAGTGCAAGAGTGGGGCGAGTGTGCAAGAGTGGGCATGAGTGTGCAAGGGAGGGCAAGTGTGCAAGGGGGTGTGAGTGTGCAAGAGCGGGCATGAGTGTGCATGGGGGTGAGATTGCAAGGGCGGTACGAGTGTGCAAGGGGGGTGAGCGTACAAAAGCGTGCATAAATATGCAAGGGGAGGGCATGACTGTGCAAAGAGGGTGAGTGTGCAAGGGGGGTGAGTGTGCAAGGGGGCCCGCGAGTGTGCAAGGGTGGCAAGGTGGGCGCAAGTGCGCAAGATCTGGTGCAAATGTGCAATGGGGTCGAGTGTGCAAGGGGGGGTGATTGTGGAAGGGGGGTGTGAGTGTGCGATGGGGGGAGTGTGCAAGGGGGGTCGAGTGTGCATGGGGTGAGTGTGCAAGGGCAGGGGCGAGTGTGCAAGGGATGGGGTGAATGTGCAAGGGGGCTCGAGTGTGCAAGGGGGTGAGTGTGCAAGGGGAGGCATGAGTGCGCACTGGGAGTGAGTGTGCAAGGAGGGTGTGAGTGTGCAAGATTGTGTGCGAGTGTGCCGGGGTGTGAGTGTGCAAGGGGGTGATTTTGCAAGAGCAGGTGCAAGTGTGCAAGGGAGGTGCGAGTGTGCAAGGGGGTTATGAGTGTGCAAGTGGTGATGCAAGTGTGCAAGCAGGGACACGAGTGTGCAAGGGGGGTGAGTGTGCAAGAGCATGCACGAGTGTGCAAGGAGGGGTGTGACTTTGCAAGAGGAGGCACAAGTGTGCAAGGAGGGGTGTGAGTCTGCAAGAGGAGGCAAGAGTGTGCGTGAATGTGTGCAAGAGTGTGAGTAGTGTGTAAGAGTGTGAGCGATCATGCAAGAGTGTGCGTGAGTGTGAGTGAGCATGCGAGGTTGTGCGCGGGTGTGAGTAGTGTGCACGAGTGTGAGGGAGTGTGCAAGAGTGTGCGCGAGTGTGAGCGTGCTCTATTACGTCTTGTAATGTGTATGTCAGTCCTGATATTCAGGAATGCTGAGCTCCAAAGGATCAAACAGAAATGTGGTACTGATGTTTTGTAAAGCTAAGCTAGAAGAATTTCCAAACACGAGTAAAAAAAACACCCAAAAATGTAAAAATATAATGGAAAAAGACTGTGCTTTGTGGAAAACCTGAGAAATGAAATTCATTAAATGAGCTCTTATTTATACATTAATTGAATCTTCAACATAATGTACAAGTAGGATTTCATGGTATATTGTGTTACACTTAAGACCTTCTTATTGACAAAATGCTAAACAAAGAATTTATTGTTTATCTAATTAAAATCTTAACAGCCTACTGAAAACCATAGCAAATATTATTATTAATCCTGTTACAATGATACCAGCTTTTCTTTTCATATTATTTAATCACTGCAGGAAAATCTCATTAATAATATAGCTAAATCAGTATACACATAACCTTTTGAGCATCAATGTAGAGGAATTCTTGGCAGAACAAGGGCATGCTGTACTCCTGCAAGGAATGGGCAACCCTGGCCTGCAGATTACAGGGTTACTTTGAAGACCATCCCGGAACCATCCCTGAGCACATAGAACACGTGCCGTCCTCGAACAAGATAGAACGAGGAAGAACAAACATTGTGCAAGGACAGAGTCGGATGCCAAGCAAGACATGAAAGCCACTAAGTTAGCACACTCCAGCTAAAGCACTTACAGCATGGCAAGCAACCAGCAAATAACATGTACATGTAATTGCAGCCACTTAACCAAAGACCTTTAGTCAGTAGTGGCGTGAAGCAGTGCACAGAGAAGCATAAATATGCCATAATTGCTTCACAAAGTAGAAAAAAACGGAGCCATATTGGTGCGATTGTCATTACTCGGCCGACTCTCCGTGGGACCCTCTTCATATCAATCCCTTTTCTCCAGTGACACGCAGCTGGTCCCTACTCCTCTGGCTCCTAAGACCAACAGATTTAGCCCTCCACAAGACAAATAAAAAGAAGGGGAAATTACATATCCCAAGTCTTTGATGTTGATGTCTGGTATTATTCTTCCTTAATTTTGGATCTGGATGAGGTGGTATTCACACATTTTCTACTACCGTGTCTTTATTTCCTCTTTTTTAAAACGAGTTCTCCTCTAAACTCAGTCTAACTGCACCCAGTACCTGCTTATTGATTGAAATTAAGTCCCAGTTACTTTGTTAGTGAGTGGTTTTGCAGGTTTGTTAGATCATTGCCATGCCCAGTGTTCAGAGCCCTGAGCTGGAGCAAGTCCGGCAGTACTCTCCCCGCTGCTGGACAAGTGCTACCACAGCCACCATAAACTCCAAATATTAAAAAGTATATTCCAAAAGCCCACACTGACACAGCAATATAAAGCCTGCAGCCTTTTTCTACTGACAACACACCCCCCCCTACATATATATATATATTTGGAGGAAGAGCTGGGTGCTCTGTAAAACATTATTTCCAATGTCATTTGATAAAAAATACTCCTTTATTAAAAGATTTCCAAAGAGTCTTCAAATGACTTTCATAACACTTTCAAATACATCAAAATTAAAATTCACTTTTGCCAAATACATTCTAACTTGAATAACCTATCTAGATGAGATGCAGCAGAACTTAGAAAATAATTTTACTTTTGAAATTTTATCACTTTTACAAAAATTTATTTTATAGAAGTGGTTTATTATTAATTAGGTCTTCAGGCATCTACTTTGAATGCAGATTGAATTCACCCTAAAGCTAAAAAACTAGCAAATGTGGCAGATAGACTATTTAAAATAAATTCATAACAATTCAAACATTTTCAATTATAATCCCTTTGAAAACATGGGAGCTGCATTTCAGAACACAACATCCAAGGACCCAGTTGGCAACCCCAGAACTGTCACTTTCATATGCATAATTGTATTGTGATGAAAAAGGGAAAGCAAGAAAACTGCCTTATAGTGAACTAAGGAAGGATGTTTCCAATAAAATAAAAATATATTGTCTCAATTTAATTCAAATGCCAGGATTAAAATAAGAACTAATTGTTCTGTATAACACAAAGGCCATTGATGTTGACTGACACATTCTTATGACTAGGATATATCACTGAGTATGAATTTTTTCTTGTCCAGGTTTGAAATACAGAGTATTACAATTCTTTCTTTTTAAAATTCCCAATGCTTACTGAAGATCTATTACCTATGCTCATAAAGCATAGGAAAAGGTTAACCTTAAGTGCTGGTTTATTACGCTATTAACTACATTTAGTTTCTTTTTTTTCTGAAGTCTCTTAAATATGCATAATATCTGAGCTTAAGAGATAACTGTGTCTAGAAATACTGCAAAACATCCTCTAACTCTGTAATAATTAACTTGTGCCAGGTTTTGTTTTAAAATATGTTTGCTTCTTTAGCGCACATAGCTTAAGTGTCAGAGTTTAAGTACCTGATAGAGACAAATACTAAGTGAAGTACACTTGCTCAGAAGATAATTTTATTTAGCATCTTCAAGCAGGGCATAATTAAGTTGCTCTGTCATACAAAATGATGGAGGCTTAAATAAGTAACAGCTGGTTACCCCAATGGCTGTACAACTGAAGGGCAGCCTTTGGCAGGAAAAGCTGTGCAAACACAATCAATACATTATGCTAATGGGAACAATGTAATGAGCAAGGAAGGAGCTAAAATGGAATGACAAAAAGAAAAACAAACAATCAAACACGTCCCTGCAGCCCTTAGCAAGCATTTCAATTGCAATTTGTGAACAGAAATCTTACAACAGTTGTACTCAAGTACTAGTCTTATCTAGAAATGTTTGCTGTGTTCATTCCTTCTGCCAGAATAAATTTAATGGCAGCCAGATGAATCCAGTGATGGCTGTTTCCTTGGCTTCAGTGAATTTACACTGTATTACTCCAAGCAATGAATTGATCAAAACTTAAAAACTAATAAAAATATTTTTCATTAATTTTCTCTCTGATATTTTAGCAAAATTAAATTAACTAAATTGCAGTATAAATTAGACTTTAAAATCTGCCTATTATAAAACTATTTCCTCTCTGTTGCTACTAATCTCTAAAGGTCTCACTTGAGTGTTTACTTGCCTTGGTGTCATTCTGATTTATTTTATTCCGTAATTGATTGTGACATTACTCCAGTACAGATTTTCTGTTAGATTTATTCACTGCAGTAGACCCTTGTGAATTCCCTAACACACTCTGGAGCAGGAAAAAACACCCTTTAACCTGAACTGGATTTTAGAAGCAGACACTAGGTTCTTAGATTCAGTGCAGAGGGCAGGTACGTTCCTAAACACAATACATTCTGTGCTACAACCAACCCACAGCCCTTTCAAAGTCCACTATAAAAGACTTTCAGAATAAGCGTTTTCAAATAAGACTTTTGAATGAACCTGTGTTGCATGCTAGGCGTGTTTTTTTCTGTGCTAGTCTGATAAGCTTTAAATTTCTTCTTTGTCTACCTGGAGGATTCTTAGGGCAGAGCAGGATTCTGCTGACTCCCACAGAAATGTTCAATATTACCTTTAGGACCATCTATGTGCAATCTCACAAGAGAATCTCAGAAGGGCAACAAGGTAGAGCAGTGATGACATCATATACCTTCCCCCCTTCACTCCTCTGCCCTGCCCATCCAAACTCTGCTGCTAACTTTCACCTTCTTTCTGCTATTTGTATGTTCAGGATAAATTGAATATACGTTTTTTGGGTCAGTTTGGGGGGGGGGGGGGGGGGTTGTTTTTT
>JAYDZK010000056.1:19892549-19943363 GCA_034509185.1 Euphonia xanthogaster | reverse complement strand
TGTTTTGTTTGTTTGTTTTGGTTTTGTTTTTTGTTTGATTGGCTGGTTGGTTATTTGGTTTTTTGTTGTTTTTTTTTAGGTTTGTTTGTTTGTTTGTTTTTGTTTGTTTGTTTGGTTGGTTTTTTGTTTGTTTTTGGTTTTTTTGTTGTGTTTTTTTTTTTGTTTTGTTTTGTTTTTAATTTGGTTTTGTTTTATTTAACTGCAGCCTTCTCTGGTGAGGTTTCAATTAGTTTATCCCAGATAATAAAAGACAATACAGGGTAGTTCTTCCACAATTCTTATATGTTATTATTATTTATGTATTTGAACCTTCAGCAACTACCATCTCAGTTACCAATTACAATGGGTAATACTAGATAATAGGTGCAATAGGTAATTAAAATTTGTAATGCTGCATACTAAGTTCAACATTAGAATATCTCTGATATCAGCATCCAACTTTTGCTTTTCCTCTGTCATTCCTACCTGTCAAGAATATTAACCCTGAAATAAAAACCCTAACATTTTAACTTTTCTGGGAGCAATGCCAGAAGATAGAAACTTATGTCTAGAAGGTATGCAGCAGTAAATGTGTATCAATTCCACTGCAGAACCAACAACAAGGTGAGCTTGTGACTGATTCAGAGCTGACTCTAGAGTGCCTTGGCTGTAGTATACTCAGGGGAAATATGAGTGACCCAAACATCTATGTTACTCTCACAAATGCAGTTAATCATACAAGGTGAATCTGGCACACCAGCACGCTCAGACACTTATCTATTCTTGCTATGGTTAACACTGTACAGAGAAGATAAGCCAGAGTGTTTCCCTTCAGAAATCTGAAATACTTCCTGTACAGTCACTGTTATCAACTGCCACAGGCCTAGGAGATGTTTGTTGTCAGCCTAAAAAGATGTCTACGAGTGCAGAACAGACTTAGGTTCAAGCAGAATGTGAAGTATAGTTACCAATAGATTTCAGTTTCCTGAAATCAGTTTCCAGCTGTTCCAATCTGAAATATAAACATGGGAATAAGTTGGCCTGAGCCATGAGAAGTTGGTGTAAAATAATCTCTTAGCTTCTTAACATCTGCAGTGTTCTGATCTACTGTGTTATATGATGGTGTCAGCATTATTGCTGGGAGGGAAATGGCTCATCCCTTGTGTGAGACTTCTACTAAAAAGAGGCTTTGTTCCAAATCAAGACCCTGGGCTTAAAATCCATAAAACCTTACAAGAATCCAAATCAGTTTAACTGAATAATTTGATTGCATTCTTTCCAAAAAGACTGTTTCATTTACGAGTATAGTTAGCTCTGGGTGGAAGGGCCCTTGGGTCTCTAGTCCAGCATTCTCCTCAAAGCAGGGTCAGCTGTGCAGTCAGACCTGGTGTCTCAGGTCTTTATCCAGTCAGGTCTCTCAAATCCCCAAGGATGAAGAGAGACTGCATAGCCTCTCTGGGCAACCTCTTGAACTTCACTTTTCCTTTTTGCCAGAAAGGCTAACATTTTTCCTTGAACATTTTTCCTTTTAGCCAGACTAAATTACTTTTGTTTCAATTTCTGTCCATGTATTCCTGGTCTTCTATCACCCCTATTGTGAAGGGACTGGTTCCATTCTCTCAGTGACCAAAATAAAGACACAAGGGGCTGCTGTTCATTCTGTCCAAAGCTGTCTCTGCTCCAGGCTGAACAAGCCCAGCTTCATCAGTCTCTCGTCACAGAGCAAGGACTCCAGCCACCAACAGTCATGGTGGTCCTTGTGCTGATCTTGCTCCAGTCTATTGCCATGTCTCTTAGGAGGCTCTAGAGGCCAGTATTTCAGATCTCTCCTGCCGAGCACCAGGTAGAGAGAGGTAATCCTTGCCCTCAATTTACCTATCTGCTTCTGTTTACAGAGCCCAGGAGGCAGATGGCTTTGTTTGTGACCATGGGTCTGTTAACTCAGGTTTAGTTTGTGAGGCTTTCGTGGCCTTTTCTACAGAATTTCTACCCAATCAGTCAGTTTTCACCCTGTACCATCACAAGGTCTCTAGCTTTCCAAGTGCCAAACTTTGCATCGTGCCTCCTTAATTTTATATGGTTTCCTGTTGGTTCATTCCTCCATCCAGTCTAGGTGTCTTTGTATGACAACCCTTTCCTTTAGCAAATCAGCAATTATACCCCAATTTATTACCATCTACTATATGGCCATCGATAAGGATGTTAAACAGGTCCCAGAGCAGACCTGCTGTGGCCTTCAAATAGAGCATGACATGGATCCATGACTCTCTGATCCCTTTTATCCAAAATGACTCTTACCTATCTGATGCACACCCACCAAGACTATAACATCCTAAACTTAGGTACCAAAATGTTGCAGAATACAGTGTCAAAAGTCTTGCTAAAATCCAGGTAAACTACATCCTCAGCTTTCCCCTCATCCACAAACACCCATGTTCCATTGAAGAAGGCAATCAGGTTGGTTAGGTATGTTGACTATTTCCAATAAATTTCTTCTCCTTCATGAGACCAGAAATTTGTTCTGAGAGGGCTTGCTCAATGATTTTTCCAGGGACCAAAGTGAGACAAATTGATTTTTTTATGTAGCTAAATGTCTTTACCTTTCAAAATTGCTCTTAAAATTGAGTACTATCAAGTTACTTATCTGAAAATGGGAAAAGAAAAAGTGTCACCACAAATTAGATAATAGTAGTAGTTATAATTAGGTGTTGCTTCACAAGTCCTGTAGTAGTAGTAGTAGTAGTAATTAAGACATGCTGCTGAATTATCTGAAATAAAAAAAGAAGTCATGGTACTGAACAATCTAATGACTTTATTAATACTTCTCTTTCTTTGTCTCTGTGGTATATGCTTGACATTTTGACCTTTCTTCTGTCTTCTTGAACAAATGAAGACTGAGATAAGAGCATATTTTAATTTGCTTTAATTGTATTCAATTCACTAATTATGGATATTTAAGTAAGCTAAATAAAAATTATCTCAATAATTGTATTATAAATTAGTATTCAAATTAAAACAATGAAATCTGGTGAAACCTGTGTAAAGTACATGGATTCTGATCAGTTCAATTAATTATCTTTATTTTTATGGTATATCTTAATTGAATACTCTACATAAATTAAGGGTTTCAAGTCCTCAAAGAATTTTATAAACATTACTTATTAATGTAAAGTCTTTTGTTCAGTACTGCATATCCATTGCTCAAAGCCAACTCAGAATTCATGAGATTACATATTTTAAGATGCTGCCAATGTTTTAAACAGAAAATCCCTCTGGTTTATATTCCTATATATTCAGGCTGTTGTTGCCCAGCTGCTGTAATGATTAAATAGGACATTCGATCTCTGGAGGAAAACCAACTCAATTAAGTGAAAGAACTAAAAGGTAGTTTTCCTTCCTCTTCCTTAAAATAAATTTTAAAAGGCATTTTTGTTGTTTTTTTTTCAACTCCTAAACTATAAGTAATATTTGCCATTGTATAACAAAATTACCAAGAGCAATCGCATGCCAAATGGAACATGGCCATGCAATTGCCGGTCACTAGATAGCGATTTTCTGTCATTAAAGAAAAAGAAAGAAGCATCCCTAGATTTGTTAGTTATGGTTCCAATGCATCTAAATACAGGGATCAACACTCTTTTTTTCTTTTAAACTAATGAGATAATCAATTTGCTTTCAGTGAACCTGATTCAATAGGCTGGAATAAAACCTGCAGCCTGCAAAATGGTGTCCAGAAAAAAAGAGCCAGCCTTGTTGGTTCCCTTAACTGTTGTCTTGGACTATACTGACTTAAATACTTTATCTTGCCAGATCATCCATTTTCAATGCAAAATTTAATGCTTGTTTAAACTAAAAAGCCTCTGCCACTAGCCAGTCTGCTGGGGCTGCGCTGTCAAATCCCCTCAATGTATGCCAAAAAGAGATACTCTCCTGCCAGCACAGTTACATCACCTCACTGAACGACAGATGCAAAACTAACATTAGCTTTCCTCTTTTGGCATAACCACACTTTGGGATTTTGCCTTTGTAACTATATTAGTCATGTTTGGTATGTGAGTGTGGGTTGGTTAACCTTATTTTCTGCTCTCCAGATATGTCAGCAACTCTTTGTAGATCTGGCCTAAGAACACTACTGTTAATGATCAAAATGGGAGCTAACAACAACTTCCATCTACAAGGTATTTAACCTACTAAAATTTCCTGGAAGATTAAAAAAGTATGCTTAAGGACCACAGATTTCTGTTTGATTTGGTCAAAAACAGCTCACTGGAAATGCTTCTAATAGCTGTTTGATGAGAAATTACATGGTCTTTATCTGAAGATTTTCCTATATTGGACTATTCATGGGGTTTCTTTTCTTCAGTAGAGGAATAATATCCTATAATATCTTGTCAGGTGTAGCTCACACCACAGCTTGTTTGTCTCTTCTTTAGCTGTCAGCTTAGGAACTCTACTTCTACATAAAAGGTGGGTGAACCAAATTTTGTATTTTTTAAAAAATTTGTGGTGGAAATAAGTTAACTAGGGCTGGCCATATGTAAACTCAAAACGTTTTTGATATACAACTGCATATACTTTCCAAACTTTATTCTATCTGGCAGAACCTCACCAATCCCTGTGTTAGGCTACCTGATTTTATTGTATTTCCTTCAATCATTGGCATAAACCTTGAGAACCAGCTAGTTGTTGTTGTTGTTATTTTATCAATGGTTAGTAAATCCAGCCTGTATTTCAGGTATCTACAATATTAATTTTCCAAATGAAATGGAGCTCTTTTTTCATGCTTTGGCAATCACCACAAATAGCAAACAAAGAATAAACATGGTGCAGTAAGATGTATGTAGTTATTTTATTCATTATTTAGCCCTATAACTATATAAATAATCTGGTCTGGAGTAGGATCAGTCCAGGCAAATTTAGCACACCATTGTTTTTATGCAGTAGTAGTTTGTGTAAATTGTGGTTTTGACAGACTATTATAGTACTAGGCAATATTTTGTATGGAAGTAACAGAGGACCCATGACAACTCTAACTAAAATATATTTTTAGTTGTGTTTTTTAGTTGTGTTTTTTTAGTTGTGTATTTTTAGTTTAGCTGGTGTTACATAGCTAATAAGCCCATCATATTCTATCCATTGAGCTTCACTAAGAGGTAAAATAACATAAAGTGCATGATAACATATCTATGAAAAGGAAAGCCCTGTTATTTACCAGCTACACAAATAGCCACCAGTGATCCTAGCCACTGTCTCCCTTGTGAGCGTTTCAGAATGAACCCTCAGCTCAGGACACTTTCTTTGTTTCCCTGTGTCCTACCTCTGGTTTTATCTCTGAAGGCTTTTTTAGATTGTTATTATCCGACGGGTTGCCTGCATCACTGACATATTATCCTGCCTTCACTGCATTCCCTGATTGGGTGGCCTAATTTTTGCCAACAGGAGTGCTGAATGAAATCATTATTAATGCCCTGAGACTGTTCAGGTGAAAGTTAAGAGTATTTTGGAATGAAGGATATAATAAGAGACAGGATGTATGGGGACACTTAGAAGATTAAAAGTCATTTCCTGTCCTTCCCCACAGCCTCTCCCCCCACCCCTGCAACAATACTTTTTTTGCTTCTTTTGGGCTGGAAATAGGAACTCTGGAGTTTATATTAGCTGTGTTCCTACCTTCAAAAGGCAAAAAAGAGAGTGAAATCTAAATCAGATTCAATGTTCAGCAAATTTTGCAGACCCTTTCCCTTATCACTTTCTTACCAATCAGTTGCTATTTCTGCCACCATTCTCAGCTTTCCTTTTCCAGTGTTTTTCACCCTAATCACTGGCAGCCCCTGGCTTTTACTCCTTGAATATTTCCAAGGCATGTCTAAAGCATAATCAAAAGTGTCCATGGGGCATTTGCCCTCAAGTGACCAGCTCTTGCACCATAATACTGAGGAAAGAGGTGGTATGCAACTTTTCTCTTCACAAGTAATTTTTCTATTGTTTGTACATACAGAAACCTTATTTGATGTTGTGTTGCAGATATTTTTTTCATCAATCCACTTTTTATCCATATTCCTCATAATTTTCCTCCACTCATATGAAAATACAAAATCTACAAAAAAGCAGGAATGCTAAAGAGGGGCTGAAAGCCTGCTTAGTCTCCATGTATACACAAGCAAAACTGCAGCTTTTGTAGTTGTGACTGAAATGTAAGAAAAGAGGGAGAATGCTTACTGAATCACTAGTCAAATTGTATAAACGGAACCATAAATATATTATTCCACTGTTTACTCAGCTCTAAACCTGACACTTAACAAGAAACGTTTAGCCACATGAGACAGGAAATTCAATCTTCTCACTTATCCACATTCACGCTCTGTCTCTTGCATTTGATTTGTGCCAGATTAGCAGAAGAGAGTGAGGGATGAGGCTAAATTGTTCCTCCCTGTGCAGAGGGAATGCAGAGATCTCCCAACAGCAAGTGGCTTTCCTCACCATATGTGCTTCTTCATCTTGGCCCAACAGGGCAAGAAAATGAATTTGAGGATTTTTAACACAACACATTATGTAAGTTTTGGCTGCAGTACTTTGCTTCATTTTTGCTTTCAGTGCCTTATTAACATGCATTTCACAGAGAGTAGTTAAGCTCAGAAATTGAAAAAGATTTAACAGTGTGGCAAGATCTATGGAACTCAAATAATTTTGTTACATGAGGGTGAAATTCAGGTTAGTACTGTACATATAATCGTGATGTAGCTCAGTAAGCAGGGTTTTGTTTTGGTAGACAGGCAGCATACGTAGTCATCAGTTCCCAAATAGTCCAAAATCAGCCTTGCAAAATGGAAGAATTTCATTAACTTGCTGAAGACGTGAATCCAGAAAAAAAATAGTTCAGGGAGCCTTTTCCAAACCTGCTCACAATGCCACTGCAAGGACGTAGTCAGTGACAGACTGTTCTGTTTGAAGGACTGTATCTCCACATGAGCATCACCCTCTGCAACGAAGTTCAGCCAATTAGTGGATTCTTTAGCAAACATTCTGTCTGTGAAAGTTTGCAACACATGACCAGACACCCCTGATATTTTTTTTTAATGCAATAGACTATCATGTTGTAATCTCACTTTGCCAACATACGACCCACCCTAATTTCAGCATTTCAGAAGCAGCATTTAAAGTTGTTTCTTTAAATTCTGGATGTTCCTGTCTAAACTGTTTACACCACATTGCATGATGGACAGCTTTGAATGGAGCACGAATCAAGTCATGGTCATCCTTCTTTCTTGACTTCACCATATTGATTTTTGATGATCCCTGTCACAAGGATATATATAGTATTGATACCAGAAGGGATGAGATGAGGAAATGGCTGTAGTTTTGCTGCCAGTTGTGAAGTCAATGCAACTCAACCAATGCCCTTTAAACTACATGATGTGCACTTGCCTTCTGGAAAAAAAAAAATGGTGTGCTAGTCAGACAATGTGACGCATTTTACCTTTGTATCCTGATTCAGGACACATCAGCCTGCAATAATAGGAGATGCTGAAGCCTGTAAACCTTACCACTGATTTCTGAGGAAACAGTAAACTCTTTGCTACCATTTTTTTTTCAATTGTGTAAAGAAAGTTTCTGAGAACAGAAGAGATCTAAGGGAATCTGTAGTTTAAAATGTTGTCTATAGGTATTTTTACATTAGTATATCTCTGTACCTCTCCATTCTTAAAAAGCAACATGTATTTTTTAAGTGGAACAAAAAAGCCTTCTTTCATATTTTATCAACACGATTTATAAAGTAATCAAATGTTTGAAAAAGTCTTTGCTTCTAATCTACGGGTGGAGTTGATTCAGACATTTCATTTCTTCATGATAGACTTAGGGCTTTCTTCCAAAGTTCAGACCTATATCAGATGACCTTTATCACTTATAAACAGGTCCATGAAACAGAAACAAAAGTACAGTTCTGTTCAGAGTAAAGGAATTCACACATTATATTTGTGAGTTTATGCTTTAAGCAACCAATACATTATAAATGATCCCACTAACAATACCTTCTCCCCCAAATAAATAATCTATGTCTACTCATATTTTCACTTCTATTCAGAAAGAGAAACTAAAATTCAGACAAACAGAAGTACAAAGTAAGGCTTAACAAGCTACATAACTGCTGAGCTAACTAGATATACCCCTTTAATTAGGGATTCCAAAGTTATATATGAAGAGTCTGAAATTTGTTATTTTTGGTTCTGGAAAATACTAAAGATTTTGATGACACTGATTACATGAAAGAAGGGAGTGTGAATATAAAGGTTTTTATTTGAACCAATTAACTGAACATTGAAATCAATTTAAATAAAGCAATAAAGAAAAAGTTTGTCTCAGAACACTCCGAATCTCAAAGTTTCAACAGAATAGTGGTGCTATGTTATCATAAAACTCTTTAAACTCTCAGTCGTGGCTCTCAGTGTACCTTCAAATCACAACTGTCTCCTTTCTTCTCAGTGAAAACCTTGCAAGTTAGCTGTCATTTGAAGTTTTCATTTTCCTATGAGTACCACACTGTGAGGGTTTTCTGAAAATGCCTTTGGGGGGTGAAAACCTAATTTTCATTCTGTCAGAATGCTGTGACTGCAGCAGTCAGGCCTTTCTGAATGCACAGGTAACAAAACTAGGAGTTACTTCCTCTGTCACACTCTGACAACAAAATATCTTCTCAGCAGCATTCTGCCACAGCTTACCCATATTTCTGCCACCAGAATTCTTCCCTTATTTAATTTTCTTTTTGATTTTTGTTTTTCTTTCTTGTCAATACTAAAAAGTGAGATAACTCAGAGCTACAAACTATTGGGAGTTACAGGTTGTTAAAGGACCTAGCAATAAAAAACAGGATTTTAAAGGGACAGATTATATGTGTGCAAATATGATCGACTGAAACTATGTGTGGAATAAACTAACAAAACACTTATCATAGCAAAGTAATACAGAATATCAGAGACATGCACAGACACAGTGATGTCTTCTGGACATCACATCAAATCATATGTCTTCTAATAATCAAAAAAGGAAAAAAAAATTGAAATATTCCTTAAAGTTAATGGTTTTTTTCCTGTGAAAGAATTCAACAACCACAGTACTATTCTCTATAAAAAAATAGAAGATACAGAGTTGATGCTTATGGCTTATGCAAATGTTAAAAAATTGACATAGCTAAGACATTTAGTAAAATCATTGCACAATTTAGTAAGTATTTGCCTGGCTAAAGGTCACTATTTCAGACCACTGAAGTCCTATGAGTGTAAGGACTACAATTTTTACATATATATATTTTTTTTACATCCCAGGTAATTACTGTATAGTAAACATTTTAGCAGATATAAGAGGGTAGTTTCTGTGCTATTGGAACATTCATGTTTAGATTTGAAAGCTTCCATACTGCATGTTCAGAGACAAAATGCTTGATAAATACTGCACTGGTAAATGTAGAAGATGACAAACAAGCCATTGGCAGGTGGACACTGACATTTCCATGGTCATTCTAAATGCACTTTCTAGTAAGAACCTGGACTTGGAACTTAGGATAGAAACCTAGGGTGACTGTGCTCACATACCCTACATGTCTGCATCCTGGCAGATAAGTCCCAGTTTATCTGTCTGGAGAATAAGTATTGCCATAAGGAAACTGCATTATCTGGCTCCCTTACAAGGGGGCCACAGTGATCTTGCAAACATTTCTTTATTCATTGAGCTCTATCCACCAACTCTGTACAAATACCCTGTGACCATTAAGCACAGTGGAGGTTATCTCATGTACCTTTTTTTTCATTGAAATACTCTGCAAATTGGTTTTCCTCCAGTAATTATACATCTTTAATATTTTTAAAAACCACAGCACTGTAGCAGCTACTAAGAAGAAATTATCTCTGCCTTAGCTGAAACCAAGACACAAGCCCTTTAAGAAAAAAACTTTTCTGAGACAGACACAGCCAGAAGAAAGGCCAAGTGAGGGAGGCTAACTGTCCCCATTTTACTTCCAAGGCAGCAGCTAAGCAGTCTGTCACAAGCCACACAACACTTTTCTGTCAGAACAGGCCCCCTGTAGATTAGGAGGCTCCTCTAAAAGAAGAGGTACTTTTTAAACTGTTGGTGCCACAACAATTATGTCAGATTAGGAAATCTCATGAACTGCATAAAACCTAAAAGCTTCCACTAGGATGAAATGTCATACATTATGCATTTGAAAGGTATTAAACACAGTGGTTTGCATTATCAGATGAAAGCATCTTGGAGTAATCACAAATAATTGAGCATTTGTTGTCTCCACTTAAAAAGTATACTGTTGCTATGCAAGTGGAAAATCACAGCATGTTTACAGATGCATATTTTTTTAGCTGCAGAGAATACAAATTTCAAACTTCAGGGAAAAGACATGAAGAAATGAAGACATGATTCTATATGAAGGAATATTTTTTGTAACCACAAATACCTAATGACTGTGGGCGAGGTGATGGTGTTTAGTTTTACTATATTACTTTTAATATGGAATGATTGATCAGATCTCTTACATAAAGTAGGGCTGCAAAAAGCAGACGGAGAACAAAAATTCAAAAGCTCATAAAAGCTTTTTCAGGAGCTCATAAACACTTACAACAACGGCATATAATGGGAAACCAATAAGAGGGAAAAATGGTGACGTGAAAAATCCCCACAGTTCTATTCTACTACAAATAGCTATTTTATTTTTAGAACTATATACTATAAAATGAAACATACCTTATTTTTTTAATTATTAAAGTATGTAGAAGTTACCAGAGTGGATTAGAAGTGTGATCCATGTGGTCAAATACCATGATTTAAAGAGTGGCCAAAGCAAGGTGCTTCAGAGGAAGGTATAAAAGAGGCCCAGTCATAGAAAAAACTATTCTCTGAAGCCCTTTGCATTATTAATCACTAGAGACTACACTAAGCCTTCAAATATGATATTTTTTCCCTTAATTTTTTCCTACCACTAAAAATTTATATTGTGCACTTTTTAAATCACTTATAAGTATTTAATATTGTTAGATTCTTGTTTTCTGACAGATGTGTGAAGTTTTATCGGTGTATCTGCAGAATGAATTTGTGATCTACCTCCACACTTTTGAGTGTATAACATACCACAGTGATGTGCATTGGCACTCAAGAGTTTGGCTCTGACTCCTCTGCATTTAGGAGGAGTCAGAGCCAAACTGACCCCTGCATTTAGGTCTTGTACTCACTATAAAAGTGAAACACTTATCCATTGGATAGACAGAACTCCTACCACAGTAGAATTCCTTCAGAGTTACATCTGAGCAGCCATTCTGTATTTTCATATTCAGGTACATCTGGGGTTTTGATGATGAAGCTGGATCAAATTGTTGAGGAATTGAACTGCTTGGGGACGCCGGGCAGAGCTGCAGCAAACATGAACTGCCCTGGGTGCCGGCGGATTTAGCAAGGGCTGCTCTGAATTCTGCGTGGAATCACAGTAACAAAGACTATTGTCATGCTTAGTGCCACTAATGGATTCAAGGGCAGCCATCATTTCAGTGGAGATATCCTGAGATATCCTTCATCTCCTGGGAAAGGAGCTGTGTAATTTTTCTATGTTAGTCATCAGTTCCCATTTACAAGCAGCTGAAGCTGAAGGCTGTGTTTCCCCTAGAGCTGGTGCAGGATATTGTATACAGCACTCCATGAAGGAAGGATGCAAGATAGTGAATTTAAGTCAATGACAATTTTTTTACCTCTAATTTGGCAAATAAGCTATAATTTAAAAATTGGTTGGGATTGAATCTGATGCATTTATTCTGGTTTTGCTCACAGAAAAACTCAATAATGTTAACCATTTTTAATTAATAAATATTTTATTTATCTCTGCATAACATATTTTCTTTTTAGGCCCTTGAAAGAAAAACAAATTAAATCAAATAGAGTTATGAGAGACAGAAGAGGTGGTGGCATCCTTTTACATCATATATGTTATTAAGATTTTGTTGGTTAGCCTCATAACCATTGTTGAGAATTGAGGGACTTGGTTTCATATTTCCCAGAGCAGTAGCTTCATGAACGTGCTACAGACCATCATGGAATTATATTTTTCCATAGAGACTCAAAAAAGTGGCTTAACATACCTTAAACCAACATGGAAAACTGTTAATTAAACTGAAATTTGAAAGTAGATCTTCATGCCTGGACTTACAGGAGTACTGTCAACAGAGATGAAGACCACTGACCTGGCATTCTCATGTTGCAAAAAAAATTGGGATCTATGTACAAAGCAGGAACATTTCCTGTCAGTGATCATGTGAAAGTCTATCCAAATGGCAACTTTCAGGACAATGACTCCACCAAATGTCCTGCCCATCTTAATTAATGTTATAAGTGATCCAAACACCACTTGCTGAGAATTAATTCAATACACACATAATTTTCCATCTACTGACAGCTACTTTCTCCTCATTTGCATAACCAAATCAGAACACAGGAATAAAAAAGAAAGCCATTATTAAAACATTCTCCCTGTGCACTCCTAGGAGACCTCTCTCTCATAATAATCTTTAGTTAATCACTCATTTGAAAAAGGTCCAGGAAGGTTGTTCAGGGAAAACAGAAATCTGCTGCCTCCATAAACTTTCCAGAACAGCAACTGGATACCTTGTTTCCTCTCAAAATTGTTCAGTAATCTTAGATGACAACTAAATATATCAAAACAAAGACATGGAAATATGTCAATTTTGCATATGGAGCACAGATCAACAAATAATGTAAAGGAGCTGGATTTTGCATGAACTGTATATACAGTAGGTACAAAATTGTCAGATTTTGAAAATCAAGTGCTAGGTGGCTGAATTTATAGCAGAATATCTTGGGTATATTAAAATATTAGACTCCTAGGCTTTCCAAGAAAACTAGCTGCTTTTGTTAAGGTTCTCTCCAGCCACAATGGCTCCCTAAACACAACCTGTTTGTTACAATATTTCCTCAACAAGAGTTCTGTATCTGTGAAATAGCTACATTTCCTGTTAGACGGCTGTTTATTCATCTGAAATAAGCAGCCATGATATCTGAAACTGCAGACAAGTGTATTTTTAATAGACTGCATCGGGGGAGAGTTGTGTAAGAAGAAACAGGACAACAAGGTCCCATCATTGGAAATTGCATGTACTCTAGTTTCCTTAATGTTCTTTGACAAATCTAAGTACTTGAAGCTTCTAGGATGTAACAGAAGGCTTTTTTTTCTTTTTCTCTCTCTTTTTTTTAACATAGATATTACTTACACAGTTAATTAGATTGTGAGCAAAATGCAGTCATTACCTGAATAAGAAAACATGCACACTTAAACTTCCTAAGGAATGACAATGAGATTCTTCAAAATAAGTGAAATAGGCATTGGTTAAGGGAAGAAAAAAGAGAGATGAGCTGTGAATATATCGAAAAATTTATTTCAGCAAGAAGTCAATAAGGCATAGAGTTTGGAGCCCCTGTGAAATATACTTCATCCAAGTGGATGGCTTAGTAGGAAGAAGAGAGCATTGCTTACCAGCACTGAAAAAGCTAGAATAAAATAGGAAAAATCACTGAGAAAATAAGCACTCTGCTGCTCAGAATCGCATCACTGCTGGCTAACCTGACAAGTTAGATCTAAGTTACTTGCTTATATTCTGTCATTTTAAACAGCAAGGTAGTGTTAACTGCAGTAAAAAATAGGACTCGGCACTGGCTCTCAGGCATTACATGTGTTGGAGAGGCGCTGATGGTTCCGTTTTACAACTCTTGGGATCTCGTCTTCTGTCAACCTGTGAGCACAACAATTTTAAGAGGAATGCCTGTGTTCACACACAGGAAAAAGGGCCAAAAGAGCTTGTGTTAATATTCAGATGACAATTAAAATCAAGCTTAATCTTTTCATTCAATAGGTTAAAAGTCTAGTGTAATTTTACAAAAGCCTTTATTTCATTCATGTAGAGGAGACAGAAATTACTAATTAGGCTTATAGTCAAACAATGCTCTGGAAGGTATTAGTGCACTCTCTAAGATGAAATTGACAGCACTTAAAAATCTCTTCATTGCAATTAAAACAAAAATTTTACTGAGTAGATCTTCAGCCTACTGTCACTGTTTTGAAACATAAACAACTTTTTCCAGCAGTGAGGTATAGAAACCACATTAACTTATGTCATACAGAGGAGGCTTGCTCAACTGCAGTTTTGACATTTCCTTGTGTATTCTGGTGACCTTGAGAGGAAATGAATATAGTCAAATCCTAAAATGTCTGGCTCTGAACCACCTTCTCAAAGCAAGTACAGCTGGAGCAATGCCAGCTGACAGCGCTTCCCTCTAGCCCCCAGTCTAGCAAAGTACCTGCCAAATTATCATACAGAGTTACATGGGTACAAAGAGAAAAAGAAACCTAAAAAAACCTCAAAATCCAGTCAGTCAAACAGATCTGCTTGTTACATCCCTGCCTAGGAGAGAGGAGGAAGCACACCACATATTTCTGTCTCTTCCTTTTATGCCTCCCCTGTGCTTAAAAGCTGCTCTGCTAAAGCAATGTTTAAGGACATAATGTACTCAACACTTTCTCTGTTTTGGGTGCCTAGAAAACCAGAACTGTCTGTAATGTATTTTTTATGCCTTCTGCTTGTGTGCAGGAGAATGCAAACACACATGGGCTGTTTATTAAAACTACACTAAAGTACAGGATAGCCAGCTCAATTTTAAGCCAAGTCAAATATGACCTACATTTGAGATAAAAAAATGAAAACAACAATGTCAAATTCCTCAGTCATATTCTTATATAACACAGATGCACAAAATTCCAGCTTACACAGGTCCCTTTAGAAAAGCTTTTAGTAGCTGGAAACATAGTTGGGATGCATACAGACGAAGTATTACAGGCACAGCACAGGCATCAATGTTTATTTGACATCACTGGCAAAACTCTCACTCACTTGATTGTGGCTTTATCAGAACCTTTCAGAAGCAGAGCACTAAACAAAGGAAATAGAACTTGAACAAATTTGAGAATGCTGGGGGAGGGGAGGGGAAGGAGGAAATGTTTGTAAAACCATTTAAATTTAAGAGTGAAAGTAGCAAACACCAATAACTAAATGCCATCATCGATGTCAGTGAGGGAGAGGAGGAAGAAACACAGAGATAAGCTGAGAGTTTAAGTCCTAAGTCAAACAGAAAAGAACTAGGAATTTGGGTATAGGATGCCAAGGATATATGGTATTGGGAAATAGAAAGAAAAGCAGCACTGGCTGCAATGACTGCTGTGTCTCGGACAAATTATCAAGTAAGCAAGCAGGGAAATGAGAGGATTTAAACAGCAAAAAATTGGAGGTTGAAAAGGAGAAAGGTTATATCTTTGGTGATGGTTGGAAACAAAGAAATTACAAGCCTCATTGACAAGGCAAATAGTTTGGAGAAATAGCAGAGAAATATCCAACTTGGAATCTGGAAGCCTTGAGGTATGTGATCTTTGTAGATCAATAAAATTTTATGCAGTGTGATGGCTCAAAAGGATAGGAGGTTGATGTGTTCTGGAGGAAGCTGCTTCAGTTTGTACCATAATCTAAAGCACCCTTTCAGTAGATCAGTTCTTAAGGAAAACATATGGTGCAAACAATTCCCTTACAGAGACAGTTTGTAAAGCAGTTTTGGGCTTTGGGACCAATTTCAGCATCATGCCACATTGGTTTGCCTGTGTCTTTTTGATGACTGGATTAGGAGATAGATGCCTTGCCTGCTGTGAGCTCTTCTGCTATACCTCATTCAATTATGACTTCTAACTTTCTGGAAAAGACATTTGCAAAATGCAGTGTGTTCCTCAGCATCAGAGATAAAAATCTTTTCCTTTATTTTCCATTGAACACCATCTTGTAAGTAGTCCCCCTCTTCTCTTCTAATCTCCTTCTGACCTTGTTGTTTTGTAATTGGGAAGTGTTTTGCAGTACCTGAATGAATGGCATTCGCAATACCTGTGAATAGCTGCTTTTAATCTATTCCATCTGAGTTCAGTGGGGAAAAAAAATCAAGCATTTTGCCTTTCTTCTCTTCATTGCTCAGTTATTTTTACTGTACAGTTGAAGAAATAAGGATGTTTTCTGTAGAAAATAGATTTATGCAGGTGCTGTGTCATCAGTTCTATCAATGAGCCCGATAACACCACTTCAATCCCATCCATATGCTTCACAACATCAAATGAATGCGACCTTAGTAATCACCATGAAAACAGTCATTTGACTGTTCTGCTGGGCTCATGTTTCTGGGAATTTGATTGATTATGAAGTCACTCTCAAGTCTGAAAAGCACCATTTTAGGAAAATAAAAAATCAAAATCTATGTACACACTGAAATTAAATGTCTATGCCTAAGAAAATAGTTCATAATTAATCTATTTTTATTTGGAGTACTAAAAAAAAAAAAAAAATTTCTGCTATGCTTAAATTTTGACTCTCCTGGATGAGCTTACAAGGATCTCTCTATTCTCTATTGTCATTTCATTCCCTGTCAGGAAGATTCACTGCAAACTGAAAGATAAACCTAAAAAAATAGGTTTATATGACCAATTAAAGACTTCTGCTTTGTTTTTCCTTTTTTTTTTCTTAAATAGAAATTTCTTACATATGTATTAAAATTGTTGCTTTTGCTGGGCCTTCTATACTAGATATTCTTGTTTTGTGCAAGAAAGAGCTTATATTTATGTGAAAATAAATACTCGTACACACACACTCACATGCATATTTAGTATTAACAATCTACAGAAATAGTGTTCCCATAATAAAATTAATTTTGTGATTTAAGAGTAAGCATAAAGCTCACTAGTCATGGTGAAATCAGAATTTCATCATTTCTTGTTTCTGGTATTTCTATCTATATGAGACATGAATTTAAAATTCACTGTCCCTTACATGAAATTTTAGAATTTTATTGAATCTATCAATTCTGTTACAAATTTTACTGGGCTTATATCTCATTAGATTTTTTTGTCTCAATCTTGTATTTTGATAGGATGTCCATTTTACTGTCATCTTCCCAGCTGTACAAATTATGACAATTCTTTAACAGAATAGTCACAAGGGGCTGAAACATACATCAACATACTGTGCTCAGCAAACACTTTAATTGAGTCACCATAATTGTGCTTCAGTGTTATTTTTCTAAAGGAAATACAAGGTAATATGGCTTTCATTAGGTGCTGATCACCTAATAGGGATCAAGTTCACCAGTGTGGAGTCAAGTTCAAGATGTGGTACGTGATGAGCTTGTACAAGCATTGCTATTTAGGCTAAGCCTATGCTTGGCAATCTACCAATCCACAGCATTTTGTCCTATCTGTAAGGTCAATGGTGTCAATGATATGAATCCTATGCAAGATTGGAATTCTTGTAGGAGGAGATAAGAAAGACAAGGAGCTGAATATCTACTCAGAGACAAGCTAAAAGCCTTGTTATTTGTGTCTTCTGTCTTTCATACATGTGTTTACTTGCTTTCAGTAAGGTACCAGCCTCATTAAAGCTACAACAAAGGCTATTGACATACTGCTCCCAACTTGGCAAGGGCTAGCGAGAACATAACGTTTCCCAAGAGAATCCCAGAATAGTTCGACACAATTTCTAGAGAGTGTTCTATTTCAAGATTTTCTCTTTGTCTTAACAAGAGTATAAATGTTAAAGATAGTCCCAATTAATTCTCTTAGCCATAGCTGTTTTTTTCCCCTAGGATGTGGGTTTATCAAATCATTCTTAGCTGAAAAAAAATCTCTCTTCCTGTCTACTTACAAACATTTTTCACTAAGTGATAAATTTGCTTAAAGATATTTTCCATATGGTTTGTGTTATCACTGGTTGTACTTAACGCAAATTAAACCAGCCCTTAGAGTGCCCCAAAAACCTAAGATTTTTTTAAATGCTGGAAGGGTTTAGCTTAAACTGTACTTGTTGAAGACAACCAGATTTCTAGCAGTGAAGAAATCAGAGCCAAAAGATCAATACTTTTGTGAGGTGAATCTGATTCTTAAAAATATAGTAGCTAAAGTATATTTTTTTCAATACTATCTTTCTGAAACATTTCTGGTCTGTCACAAACTTCTTTCTGTGATTATTGATCTTTTTTTTAACAAAAAATATGAGGAGTTATTTAGCTATCTATGCTTCACAAAATTATTTCTGCTTCACAGTAAGGATTAATTACTTATCACAGAAGCCAGCAAGTAGCCAAAAAGATCTATTTAAAGTTCTTTAGTATGCAATTCCTTCTTCATCTACATGTTACCAACTCTCTGACATTCCCCGGGATGGGGTAGGATGCTGATCACAGGCAAATTTAATTTTTCTGGCAGCTCATTCCTGACTTTGGAAGAAAAGCCATCATTCGTGATGGGGCCAGAAGCAAACATGTCAGACAAGCAAAATGCCAGTGTTCTCCATTATGTGGCAGGTGCACATCTTTTCAATGTATACAGCTAGGTACGCCAGCTCAGTGCTCATGCTGGAACAGACATGCAGCTTTGCAGAAATGAAAAGGGTTTGCAACCCTCAGGTGCACACATGAGCACCTCACTGGGCTAAAAAATTAAAAAATATATTTTACTAAATACTTCCCTTCTTTCTTGGAGGAGCTGGCGTTGTCTATCTTTGTGAAACATCCTATAAAACTTATCATAGGTTGGACTAAATTATCTTAAAGGTCTTTTCCAACCTAGTTCATTCTGTGATTCTGTAATTAAAATCAGTGCTCAACATGTATACTCAAAATCCTTGTAGCTTCATTAATGAAATGAACAAAATCAAATCTCACTCTAAAGGCAATGGCCATATCTTAAAACAATAAAGCCCAGTCTTTAAAATTACATGTACTTTAACTTTGCACAGCCATTCAGCAAGAACACTTCCTGAAACTCAGGTACACACTATGCTGTGCAGCTGAATAACAAAAAAACTAAACAGGTGCTAGAAATTCTAAAAAGGTAGCATTTTCTCAAAAAGCACTTCGCCCAAAAACTCATCAAAAATCTTTTCATAAGTGTTTTCTTTTAAATGCAAGGCTGGTGTTAAAGTCAACAGTTCAGACATTTTTCAGTTTAAGAAAGTGGAAACAGTTTAAAACTTGTGAAATTATGCTCTTCAAATATCAGAACTGCTCCGCTTCCAAATTTCAGTTTAAACTTACAAGTATAGAAAAGGTTGAAACTCAAAAAAAGCTTTGAAAATGCCTACAATATTTTAAATACCCAATCCAATCCATTAGTTTTGTCTCACTTATCAGCTAATAAACTTTAAAAAAAGAAAAATATAATCACATTCTTTTCCTAAGAAATAACTTTTGGAATGGGTTCCCACAAAGCAACATTTGAAAGAAAAGAGGATCTCTATGTTTAACTGGTTTCTCATTACAGGTATCTTTTGCAGGTTATGCTGCCACCCAGGAGAAGTATGACTACTCCTCTGTCCTCTAACACCAGCTCATGGGAGGCTGGGAGGGAAAACAGGTTTGGGGCCTGCTGAAACCCTTTGTCCAGCCAGTGGGTGAACAAGCAATGACCTAGCAATAACCATGGCCTGCGTTGTGCTGAATATCTTCCAGCTGGAGGGGAACATGCTGCCTCAGTGACAAACAAGGAGCAAGGAACTTCCTCTCAGACAGAAAGGGAGCAGAGGAAGATTGGACAACAAACTGTGATTTTGTAACGCTCTTGTTCACATCTCTTTTAACACTCTGCTTCTATAGTAGAACAACAAAGTTCCAATTTCTGCCAAGGATTAGGTCGAAAGTTGGAGGAAATTATGAAGCATAGAAATAATTTATTTCATGAAATTTTACATTTGAAAAAAACATGAAATGAGAAGGACAAAAAGTTTCTCCATTCTTAACATGATTTCCAGTGAGAGGGAGGGATATTTCTGTCAAATAATCTGGTGAATTTTAACTAATTTTCTGTTCCAAGACATAGAATAATGCAGTCATTTAGGTTGGAAAAGTCCTCAAACATCATCAAATCCAATCATTAACCTAACATTGCCAAGTCCACCACTAAACCATGCCTCTAAGTGCCACATCTATGTCTTTTAAACACCTCCAGGGACAGTGACACCACCACTTCCCTGTTCAATGCTCAACCACCTTTTCAGTGAAGAAATGTTTCCTAACATTCAACCTAAACCTGCCCAGCCACAGCCTGATGCAATTTTCTCTTGTCCTATCACTTGCTACCTAGGAGAAAAAACAACACCCTCCTTGCTACAGAAAAGTGTAGAAACAAGCTAAACAAGTCCAGTTTTCTGAGTTGCTCCTTATGAATCTTGTACTTTAGACATGCAAAAATACAAGTATTGATAGTTTTTTTATAATCTTGCAAGTACTCCCATATTCTAAAGAATCTGAATAAAAAAACATTAGGAGCACAGAAATGGAGTTTTAAACAATGATACACAGCTGAATGTGGAATGTATCACTTCAGCACTCTTCTAACTTCTGCTCCTGTAATAAAGAAAATGAAAAACTATTTCAAACATCGTGATTAATCCTCATGCTATGCACAGTGTTGGCAGCAGAGATTCCAAGCCAAAAATCAAGCCAAAAATTATTCATAAAATGAAAGAAATGCTAAATTTATAAGTTTTTAAATGCTAAATTTATAAGCTTTTCTGGACTTTTTCCTATGATGTGTATTGCAAAGACTACCTGCAGAGCTAGATCTCCACATACAGCCCGGATTAGAAGAGAATGCTTTGAGGTGAAGAACAAGCTCAGTGCTGTGCCCTTCATTAATACAATCTGAAGAATCATTAAGATGCCGCTTTCCTGCAGTCACAGGAATATATTTAGTCAAGAATTCATAATGTAAACACACTCACACAAAAGATGATCTGTATGCTTTTTTCAGAAATATGGGAGAAGGAAAAAGTCTCTACCTGAACTATCATTAGTAGTTGTTTTCTTTAAACTAATGAACGTATAGCACTACTCTGATGGAACTAGATCTTCCTCCCACTGAGAATTGAATTTCTTTATCGTGACAATTGCAGCAGTAATTTACAAGTCAAATTAACAGTGAAATACTTTTGGTATTGTTTCTAACTTCTTTTAGTGGTACTAACAAAAAGATGGATATAAGTGTAAGATCCACTGAACAATAAATCCAGCATGAAAAGAGCTGGAATAGTAAGATCATAAGGATAATAATTTATGAGAAAATTTCTATTATAAAATTACAATTTTTCTATATTGCAGTTATGAAAAGAGAGGTCAGAGTTGTCAGAATAATTGAAAATACATTAAAATTTATCTGCCTTGTTAGATCACACCTTGTAATTGCTTCCAGTTGGAGGAGATAGAAGAAATTATTCAGTGTTTTTATGGTCTTTCCTTAGCAGAAAGTGAAACATCTCTTCATTCACAGTATGGGGAACAAGAATTCATCTTCTCATTCAAGCAAAGTATTTCCAGATTAATACAATAAATTATGTCTGATAATAATGATGTGTGATAATAATCTGTGAATGAACATGCTTTATCCACCTGTCAAAAATGCTAAAAGGAAGAGAATTTACAATGTTCAGTTTATTAAATAGGGCTGTACTTCAGACAGCCATCTATCCTCAGAAGGTTTTAGTGCAATCTGCCATTTTAACCTAATTTTACACAGGAATTCAAACACCTGTTTTAATCACTCAGCTATTCAACATATTTTTCAGTGGCATTCTGGTCATTATGACATTTCAGACATCTCTGTCTTAGATGATTCCAGTACTTCCAGTGTTTGGCTATATGCATGTGCATGACATAGAGAAAAGCCATATTCACAGAATGCTTTCTGACAGAATTTCTCTCCTTTGCCTCTAAAACACTTTACTGACATTAATGTGTTAGAAAATTCGTGGTTTATGTCTTAGGGGGCTATTTATCATCCAGTTTAATGAAAAACTGGAAAAAGTTAAATTTTTGTAGTAGGTTCTTTTCATGAAGAAGGAGCTGTCAAAGAAGGCATGAACACGGACAAAATTGTGAACTAGACAAAAAAAAAAATCACACAGAACCTAAAGTCAATGTTCATATTTTCTCTGCAGGACATCTGTAAGAATTACAGCCTCAAAATAGTGTGCTTAGTACCATAGGGCATTTATATTCTGCTATTTATATTATTGCTTGAAAATAAGGACAAATGAGTAAACGTGGAGATCCATACAAGCCACCAAGCTTGAATTCTGCCAGGGTGTTTTGGATTTGGATTTAACTTTTTTTTTACTTATCTCTGTATGTATATTAATTTTTGCAATAATATACAGTAGTTTTCTCAATTTTATATTAGTTTCAAACTGACATGTAAAAATACAAATTTTAAAAAAGAGCATTTGTTATAAAGGACTGTAAAAATATTACAAATGTCAAGACTAGAAATCAACATATTCCCATGGCATCTTGTTGAATTACCTTAACTGTTACTACATTTTTTTTTCTTATGGATATGTCACTGCATGCAAATTCAGACATTTAACTCAGCTGCATTCGCCAGCTAGAGACCCAAGATCCTTCATGAGTTAAAGAGAGCATTTTCCCATTCTGTGCTTCACAGCAAGCACATATCACCAAGATTCCTAGTCTGTCTGCAGATAAGATACTTATGCTTATTTAAATTACCTTCATCATGCATATTTGAAGTTTGACTGATGTCAACACTCAATTTATGGACGTGTGCTAACTCTACATGTTTACACTCCTCTAGACTATTTTACAGAATCTCCTAGGAAACCTATACTTTTGAATTGATCCCCAAGGCCACTAAATGTAAGGGTAAGATTTCTAAGGTGAGCTTAGAGTTTTGGAACTAGAAATCTATTTTCAGAATTGCTGGTACTTGTTTTTTTGTTTATCAGTGGTATTGACAGTGAAATAAAAACTGCTCAGTAGGTTTGTTATTTAATTAGTGTTAATTGAATACTTAAGTGTACAACCTCTTTCAAGAAATGCTTAGTAACTTCTGCTATTATTGCAAGCACTGCTAGTGTCTAGGAAAACTGAAATTCCTCAAAACATTTTGGAAAAGTTTTAATTACTCGTTATTCAAACAGAAGCGAATCTAAAGATAGCAACTGGAAGTACCCCTGGCAAGTAATGAATAAATTTATTCGTGATAAAGTCATGATAAATTTATTACTGTCAACATTTCATAAAGGAAACATTGCTTTAAAATAGCACTTTAAAATCCCTAGCTTTTATTGCTCTGTTCTCTCTCAGTAAGCTCAAGCCATAAAAAAAGAAATAATTTCAGGGTTCTAAAATAACTGCAATGTAAGTAAGCACCAAAAAAAGTCCATGTAAGTTTTTCATTTGTTTCATCCTCCAAAAGCATCATAATATCAAATTTCAAATAAAATATTCTAGAATACACTACCTTGCTTTTAAAATGCTATCACGGTGTTATGCATCGAGAAACCATGAGTTTATTTAGATCATGCATATGTGTGCAGTAAGATTTATACATTTTTATACCATTCAGAGAAGTATTTAAATTGTATGGAATATGTTAACTGTGAAGAAGATGTCTGTAAAACTCTGTGTGGAAGCATGTTTTTATTTGTGGCAAAAAAGAAGAAGAACTTTGGAAAGAATTATTTTAATTACATAGCTACTGCATTTGCACTTTTTCCCTCCATTAAGAAGGGGAAAGAAAAACAAATAATTTAGAAATAAAAAATGGGAATTAACAAGTGATATTTAATGTTAGAAGCTGTGTGATTTAGCATCATTTGTGCAGTCTTGGGCTTTGAAAAAGAAATGCAGAAGAGATGTTCATTAATATCATCTTTAAAGGTTGAAACCAAATCATCCTTTACTACAGTCCAAGGTGAACTGATGGTCTAAATCAAAGTCACTGCATGGTTACCAGCAGAGAAATATTTCCTATTCCAAGACTCAATTATTTTGGTTCAAGTACTTGCCATAAACCTGACCAGATCAAGCTGTTAAAAGTACCACACATTTATACAACAAAGCATTTTTGTGACATAAGCCTACAAATACAAAAAACAATTTACCTAAACATGGTTTCCTATGTCAAATGGGATTTTTGAACTTACTCTATCTGTCATAAGCCATTACCTTGGTACTCACTTTGATGCCTTGCCAAGGCTGACCTAGAACAGAGGCGAGATGGAGTTAAAGAATAAAGCAGGTATTTATTGAAAGGTCTCAATGGATACACGTTGGGAGTACAAGATCCCAGACAGGGCTACACCCAAGATGAACCCAAAATGGTCCCAAAAATGGACCACTGGTCACAAGGTCTCTCACTTTTATAAGTTCTGGTCCATTTTCATATTGGAGTTAACTGTTCAATTCTAGCTTTAGGTTATGAAGTCCCATTCTTCTTGTTTTTCTCTCTTCAGTCCACATTGTTTATGCTCCTGGGCCTGAAATTTGGATCAGTTGTCCTTGGTTCCCAGCTAGACAAGGAATTGTTCTGTCTAGCTACTCTGAAGAGATTTTACCATCCCATAATATGAAGCATGGAACTACACACTTAAGCAGTACAGAATCTGAGAAATATAAAAGCTAAAACCTAAGGCATCAACTTCCCCAACTTAATCCAAAAAGCCATGAAAATAAGCCTGATCCAATTCAGTAAGCCTGCTTCAATTTCCAGGGAGGAAAATATTTTTTTCTGCCACACTCTGCCCCTTACAATTCTTCTGCTTGAATTAGAAAGTGTTTCATCAAGGTATACAGAACTGTTCTTTAACTCCACAGACAAGTGTGCCCTCTAAACTAGAGACATGTCAAACCTTTCTACAATTATAAGTGAACGCATGCTGACTTTTCCAATTACATTAAAATGAATATTTGAAAACATTATACTAAACCTGCTTGAAGGAAAGACAACAATTTATGTGAAAGACTGTTAACTTTAATTTAGTATTTTTAAGCATTTTCATATATCAAATATTTGCAGTTTTGAAGACTGGTGCTAGTATTATTCCTTTTCCCTGCCTAACTTGTTGTTTTCACCACTGTCACCTCAATAAGTACTCACACAGTTGACATTTACCTCTGCCCTCCTATTAAAACAGAGGAGAGTCACATGTCTGATATGATTTGCATCTAATTATCAATCATTTAATTTCTTATTAAATCATCAGAAAAGTGTTTTCTTTTTGCATTGATATAATAATTAGTGACTTATGCCTTATATGAATTTACATACACTTCATTCACAATTTAATTCCTCCTGTTCTATTTTTGGTTCTTTTAAATTTTTAAAGTTGTGTGTGTCAACCAGAGACAAAAGTAATTCTTTTCATTCTGCTCGGGCATTTTTCTTCATTATTTTTGACAAATGTAAGTTGATCTTCTGACACTTGTGGAATGCAACCAGTTCTATCAGATCTGTAGATGATAACAAAGATTGATAGTGCTTCATGTAACAGGCCACAGCATCACTGAAGGGCAATAACAAACGTTAGAAGAAACAGTCATTAAAGGTTATATTGAGAAATTGTCAACATTTTATGCCAATCACACAACAATTGCATTTTTTGTGTTAATACATCGGAAACCTACTTTTGGAAACATATACTTCATTGTCTGTGAAATCTGATGGTTTGTTTGCCATTCAGAATTACTCATTTGTAAGAGTGAAAATGTTTTTGTGCTGTAATTATTGACAGATAAAAATAGAAAAAGAGCAGTGTTTTGATAGGTAAACACATCACTTACCTTCTCTGCTGATTGGGCCGTACCAAAAAAGATTGGAATAAAAGCTAACCAAATTATGCAGGTTGTGTACATAGTAAATCCAATAGGTTTTGCTTCATTGAAGGTCTCTGGAACCCCTCTTGTTTTAATAGCATAAACAGTGCATGTGACCATCAAGAGAATACTATATCCAAGGGAACAAATGAGAGAAAGATCAGAAATGTCACATTTGAGAACTCCTCTGGCATTTTCTGGTTCAAGTGTCCTCTGCTCTCCATAGTCTACAATGGTATGTGGTGGATCGATAGCAAACCAGATGAAGACTCCAATAAGCTGCAAGGATATGAGGCTGAAAGTAATCACCAGCTGAGAAGCTGGACTAATAAATTTGGGAGCTGTGACAGATTTTTTACCTTGTTCGAATATTCTGTGAATCCTGTTTGTTTTGGTAAGTAATGCAGCATAGCTGAAACACATGCCGAGTCCTAAAAAGATCCTTCGAAATGAGCAGACCACTGTATCAGGAGCTGCAATCATTAAAAAAGTAATGGAGTAACAGAGAAAAATCCCAGTCAGGAGCACATAGCTGAGCTCCCGGCCAGAGGCCCTGACGATGGGCGTGTCGTTGTAGCGGACAAATGTCACAATCACAAAGGTGGTGGCAATTATCCCGAGAATAGCTATGAAGACAGGCACGATGGCCCAAGGAGAATGCCACTCCAGTTTGATTATAGGGATAAGCTGACAATCCGTACGGTTGGCATTTGGCCTCTTGTTAATGGGACAGAGTTCACAGTTGAATTCATCCACCTGGTAGTGGTAGCCCTCGCAGCGCTCACAGTGCCAGCAGCAGGGCACTCCCTTCACGGTTTTCTTTCTTTCCCCAGCTTTACAGGGCAGGCTGCAGACAGATGCTGGATGAGTGTGTTCTCTGTTAGCCCACTGCATATCTTCTACCTGTGGGTATAAAAAATTAATGAGACTTCTATTTTCCTTCATTTATAATTTCCTAATCCTGGCCACAGGTTTGTCATAAATCACTACTTGCTGACAGCACAAATACAGTTTACCACAATAAGAAACCTGTCTCTTTCCCTTGCGCTGACTTTAAAAAAGTGTTAAATGATTGTGTCCAATAAATCATTCATGCCACAAGCTTGATGAGTGCCATTAGTTTCTATTTACCTCTTTACTGCTGACCAAATTGACATCTGTAAAGATATTTATTGACTCCAGGCTAGTTTAAAAGCAAAAAGCCCCATACACAGTGCTGTAAAAAGTTAATCACATGCAAATATAAATATCAGTAGTTCTCAAACATTTAATTACAAAATAAGTCTATTTTCAGAGTGAGCTTCAGAGCAATTTCTGGTACAATAAAGAAATAGATTAAAATCTCCATGCATCAGCTCTAGCAAAACAAAGTGTTCCATGGTCTGTGATGCCATCCCTTCCACAAATGTGGATATTTTACACTTTTCCACTTTTGATGCCTTGAAATGCTCAAAAGTGTTTTGTTTGCATTTCTAGAAGATTAAAATAAGTATATACTGCTTTCTGAATAACAATGAAAAAAGATGGCATGACTACTGCCTTCGTTCTCCTGATATAATAAGTCCAGGGATCCTTTTGTAGCACAGAACAATGCAATCTTGTTTTAGAAATCCCAGCTTTCTCCACAGCAGCACATTAGCAAAATATATTTTTTTCATTTGCCCATGTATTCTTCCTGCTTGCCCCGCAAATGAAATCTGAATAGGGAACTCTTGGATTTAAAGAATTTCCTGCTTAAAATTATCACTCAGTTTGGTGCCAGCTGTCCTTAGCCCACCCTTATTGAAGCCCTGTTCTGCAGAGGTCCCTGAGAGTGAACCAGAACTGTGGGTAGAGCAGAGCCCTGGCGGGCAGCAGAACCACTCCTTGTTGCTCCAGGCCCCGCCTTTCATTCCTTCCTCAGGTGGTGAGCTCTCAAGGACAAAGCACTTTCCTTGTTCTTGCCTATTGAGTACTTAGCACTTTTGTTTCATTTGGAGGCTGTATTCATAAGCAGTAACAAAACTTCAGGCTTCAGGAATGTTTTCAGTTCCTTCTGGAGGAGGACAGAATGAGGACAGCTTATAAAAAGGGGTAATTTTGGCCTTTAAAGTTTATTTTTTCAGCAATTTTTCAACAGACTTGAGAGGAAATCACAATGTAGCATTGCTGGCCTTAGATGCCTTCCCCGGAGAGCCAGAGCACCAGTTACAGCACTGCACAGGGTGTAGTGCTGTAACTTTATTCACAGGGTGAATAAAGCAGCAACAAGCAGCCAGACTCCTGCTCTCCTCTGTGCCCCTTTGGTGCAGGACTTTGATGTTGTTCGCCACTCCGAGGGACCACAGAGCAACAAGGAGACAAGAATCACTCATAAAACCAGCTCTGTGAACCCTCAGAGTCACTCGAGGATTTCAGTGGGAGGGGATCCTGAATCCCCAGAAGTCAACCAGATTTTATATCAAGGATTGTGATGACTATGCAAAATACATCATCTGGCGACTATGGAAAAGAAAATAATTTAAGCAATTAGCTTCCTAGAAAGCACAAGAATAACCCAGTTTTGTATGAAACAGCTTTGATAGAGCTCTGGCAGACCACTTGATAAACTAAGAAAAAATTCACCTCTATTACAATCTCCTGGATTTTAATCACTGAAATCCTAAAAGCCCACATAACCTCTTATTGTTTCATCTACTGGATGTGAGAAAAAACATGCTATGATGAAATCAGCATGATAGTGAAGGCAATTTGCCTTCACATTGTTGCTAGGAGAATAAATACAAATCTTGTGATTTAGTCACACACTACAGTAGTGGGGGGCAACAGTAAACCATGGTCATTAATCCAGAACTGTGGATAAATTTGGAATGACTCAGAAAACCACAGTAGTACATATTGGCTAGATTATAGCACACAATACAGAACCACCAGGAGAGCAGACACCACCTTGTCCAGCACAGACTTAGAACGGCATGGACAGGCAATATCTCATCCAGCAGAAAGCCTGACAGGATAAAGCTTAGCTGTTCCCTCTTTTAAACACATTTGAATTAGAAAGGTGAGTTTATACCAGATCAGTATTTAATTCTATGACACTACAGTGGTTCTTTTCTGTCATTAAGCATCCTAAGGCCACACTTACTGTATTGTGAATCAATGGCTTAGGTAAGTACAGAGAATTCCCTTTTGTCCTCTAAAACTTCTACTTTACTAAAAAAAAAAAATAAATTCAAAATTAAAAAAAAAAAAGGAAAATCCTTTAATTTTATAGCTATTTACAATTCCACATACTTTTGTCCTGACAGTATTTTAATTGACTAAAAACATGCCTAAAATCTCTTCACAGTTTGCAAAACATGTAAGTGCCTCAGATTACCTCACATTGGCAACAACTGGTAATAAATTCTTACTTCTGAAGCTAGCTGGCAAAGATTCATATATGCTTTTTCATTCTGATACATCTGACAAAAACTAAAAAATATATAATTTCTAGCATATAAAGTTATATAAAGTTATGAATGTTGAAAACCTCACTGGATGAAGACTTGCGTTCCCTAATAAATTAATTATTAATATGAGCACTATTGACTGGTTAGCCATAGAAAAAGTCAAACACAAATGAATCTTAAAGCATAAAAAGTTCTAAATCAATGTAGAAAATAACCAGAATGAATGTTTGGGGCAGGTGGCTTTTACAAGGTATAAATCCTATGTTTTAAAATCTTGATTGTCTGGATTAATTTCTAGGCAAAAAAAAACACATGTAGGTGACCTAGATTTATCAAAAAGCTTGAAAAAAAAGTTATTGGTTCTTGCTCATTAGCTTGGTACTCGTATAAATAGTAGTATTTTTGTACTACTATTTAAGGCAAAAGAGGAGATATATGTTCCCAAGAAACATTGGCCAGTGTTTGAAATTGAAAATTGCTTCAAAATACATGTATATCTGAGAAAATTCTGGCATTGTAGGATGATAACTCTGGAAGGTTGTGGAAAGATGGGATTCTCCAATGAACACAACCGTCTGACAGCTCAGTTTATTGCTCTATTAACAAGCAATGCGCCACAGTAAGAACCAATCAGCAAAGCAAAGCTGTTAATTCTGAGGAACTGATGGTCACATTGGTCTGTATTTGAAATTAGAGTCTTCAGAAGGTTGTATTGACCTAATTTTGACATAGGTCAGTGGGCTTCATTAATGAAGATTAACTGTCCTGGAAAGTATATTCTATTTTCATTTCAACCAAAAGCAACCCCATTCACTTAGCCCAAGACTCACTCCACAATGAACAAGTGTGCTAAGTGAGAATAATTAGTAGATTCCTTTCAGTAGCTGACTATTGATTGAAACCAAAATGCTTATGTGTGTATATCCTCAGACTGCTACTTGGACAATACTGTAGCAGGGGCAGAAAATAGAGCAGGGGAAACTATACCTCAGAGTCAGCGCTGTGCTTTCATTACACTTGAACAGGTCTCTTAAGGGTTTCTGTATATGCAGACCTTAATAACTGAAAAGTCATGCTAATTCTGGTCATCTGGTTCACTCCCAGCTATCCACAACTTGCAGCAGTCTTTGCCTGTAATGCATTTTTGGGCTATTATTTTGCATAATATAAAAGTGATAAGTAAATGCAGTACAAAACATAATTACAATAGTCTTGAATATCTGTTTTTTCACTGTTTGTATGTATTAAAGATTCCAGTTTCTTGAACTTGTGCAGAAGATTCACCTGTGTCATTATTTTTCTCTCTTTATGAGCTAGTATTATTGATTCCACTACTTCTCTGAGATTAACTTTGTACAATAAATGACAGCAGGAACTGTTAAGAAACTACAAAACAAGGGAGGATCATTTGGGAACATAGAACAAGGGACAATTATAATTTTCACAACTACTGAAAACCTGTAATAGTCAAGCTTTAAAGGGAGTTGCTGGATGTTCATCCTCTTCTGAATATCATAATTTTTTATGTAGACATAAACACTTTGCAGTGGAACTTTCAAAAGTGCCAAAGGGAACTTGCTCAATATAGCTAATTAATTTAAATGAGAGTTAAGTGCCTTGTCTGTTTATCTGCTTTTGAAAATCCCACTATGCTACCATCTGCAGATTTCCACAACAAAAATACTTTGGAAAACTTGCCCTAAAGTGATCCAGAAGTTCAAATGTTATAAAACTAACTTCAGGGGATCTTAACTTTAGGCACACATTTCTAAAGATTGTCCTGGGGGAAAGAAACTGTCAAAAAGGCCTGAGTCAGACAAAAGAAACACAGAAAAGAAGGTGCTTTTAGACAGTGGAGAAGGATTAAGTTCTGCAACTCTTCAGCTCTTACTCATTAAAATGTCTGGGTCTGTAACACTCTTTATACTGTCAGACCCTACCAAGGCTGAGCAGGTCTCAGATTGTTAAGTAGCCTTGGGTAAACAGGGTTCCTGGGAGACTTATTTTGTCACCTCATTTTCATGTGACATCTAGATCCAGTTCACTACAGTTCACTACACGGCAAAGTTCATTGCTGACTGTCTCTGATGTCATCTAGCTAAGCTGGACTTGAATAGCCCAGCTCTGTACCTAGTATTAGTAATGGTGTAAACATTTTCTCAATTTTATTCGAGTAGCTTCTCTGAATTCGGAAAAGGCCTGATAGGTTGATGTGCTATCATGAAATACCTCACATTTCCCTAAGATGCGGTTCCATTTCCTACTATTCCAATACTTGCCAGAGTGAAAACATCAGAAATACTTTGACAGCATGTCTGCAAGATGTGTATTCATTTGCTATGAAATGGATCATGATACAAAAAGAGAATGGCTTCATTGCTATTTCAACAGACATAAAAATCATCTCTGCACGAGATATCTGCCTGATAGGGCTGCAATTTGCTTTAATGTGCAGCATTAAGATTCACAGTTCACTAAACCATTAAAATACAGACAAAATGCCATTTCATATCAAAAGCAAATAAACACCTCTGTCCTTCATGAACATTGCAAACACAATTCCCTCTAATATGTAATAATAGAGCTAAAAAATTAATGATGTGAGAACTTGGCTAAAAGAATACAAGATTAACATGATACAGTACAAATACCACATTCACTTTTCTGGAACCCACATCCTTCCAATAATCAGGCAACTCATTCATTTAGCAATGCCCTCAGCAACCGGAGAGGACTGATCAAAAATGCTACTAATAGGTCAAATATAATTTCTGAGTCATGTGTCCAATATATATGTACAAAAGCACTGTTTCCTGTTCTTAATTATCATGGAGAAACTTATCAGTTATTTAATTCAGCAACCCATGAACAATACAAAGACACCTGGACAACCTTCAAAGGGTTTTTCAGAGTACATCACTTGGGTAATATTTAAATGTTTCTGATTACGCTATATTATCACTTGCAAGAATTTTCATTTTTCTTTCAAAACTTAGAGCCAGATATTAATTTTAAAAATGGAAAATTAATGTTTAATTGTCTTATTGTAACAAATGGAATTATGTGAATTCTGGATAGAGTAGTGCAAATGGTAATTGTAAGAGTTGTGGGAGCAGATAGACTGTAGTCAGTTAGCCAAGACTTTCAGAGGATCAGGAGTCTTATATATAAATTCATGGGATTTTTAATAGATATTGAGATTCTTAGCTATAACGATGACAAAGAACTGAAATATCACCTCCAGCTAGGATTTTTCTCATTTTTATCTCAAGTTCCTGAAAGTATTTACCTTCTGACAAAAAGGCCCATCATAGGAGTATAGCAAGTGAGAGAATTAAGGGAATTTCATCTAGCATTTAGATTTTTAAATTGTCTTATATATCTATTCTCACAGTAAAAGTTAAAGCCTTTAATGTACCTTGTCCAATCAAGTCATCTGAACCATTAAAACCCAAAATTAAACTGAAACTCATTCAACTAAATGAATTCATTATGAGTCTAAATATATAATGATCATTCCATTCTGACTGCCAGAGAGACTTATCCCATTAGAGAAAAGCTGGGTATACATCCAACTATTAAAGCAGGCATGTACAGAAGGAAAATAAGACAATGACAAAAAATACAATTTATGTTAAAATAAAACAAAATAAAACAAAATTGAGAATTACTCCAGATTGCCATGCTAGTATAAGATCACTATCATTACCAAATTTGCCGTGGTTGCTGTAAATTATTTATATCATTCACCCTATATAGATGTTTTTCCTAACAACTGAGATGTCATTTTCTTTAATTTTAGACATAGATATTCCAATAGTTCTGCAAAGAACATGGAATTATATATTTGGTTTTACCATGTAGTGGTTGAAAACTGATGCAGTGTAATATCAGTTTGAGGAGTCTGAGAAGTTTTATGAGTATGAAAGGATCAGGCTGAAATACTACAAGACAAATCATTTTTTCTCTTTTTCTTCAGGATCAGGAGCACACATTGTTGAAAGAATCCAGATGGAAGCTGATTTCTCCTAACTGTAAATCCACCTGCCCAAATTTCTTCCTAGGGAAACCACTTACCTCTCTCACAGCTTTCTTAAAGGAAAAACAGTTAAATTTAACATAATTTTTGATTAAATGTTTATTGAATGCTAATTTGAATATTTACATGCTATTTACAGGTATGTATGTATAATTATTTTTATGTAAAAAACATCATCATAGTTCTATGCTTTCTCAGCATATCATAATTTTTTTGTCATCTCCAGTTTTCAGAACTGCAATATCACCAATCTCTGGAATTACTAAAATAAAGAAAATGCATTTTTATTGTTCTGAACATGTTAACAAGTCATTCTCAGATAGAGAAAAATACCTATAGGGAAGGATGCTCTAAGGTAATACATAAAAATTGACAAGAATGCTAGTAAAAATATAAAGATTCTTATGTTCATAAATAGAAAGTTTAAATACTTGTCTTGCTTTGTTAATGCAAATATGTTATTTAGTGGGCTGACACTGTAATTTTACCTCAAAGAAACCAATCCTAGTAATTAAGTCATATAATTAATGACTGTTGAATACTTACAGAGAGGAACACACTGTGTTAACCTAAAATGGGGAATAATCATGCCACAGTGGCACAACATACAGAGTGTTTATTAGTGCTATACAGTCTTAAACTGCTAGCCTTTATATGGCTTGGGATCTAGCTTACTTTTTTCTTTTTCATTGGTCTTGGCTTGTTTTGGTTTGGGGATTTTTTGGGGGTTTCTGTTTTGGTTTTTACTTATGCATTTCTCCTCCCATTATTTGGTTTCTTCTGATTCTTTCAGAATTGCTGGCCCTAGCAGATAATTGGTACAAAGGCAGGAGGAGCTGCAGTGTAATATCTTCTTCAATTTGCCAAACAAGAAACATTAATGTGGATGAAATATTTGGGAAACATCATTTTATTCTCAAATGCCTTGGGGAGTAGACAACACAAAGTGCAATGATTAGCAGGTCGTCAAATAAACAGCTACTGTTACTGCACTGTGTAACCACCAAATGGAATTTTACAGAAATCTAGTAGGCACTTCTATTCAATATATGCAATTTTTTTTCTTTACTGAAAGTATGAACCACAATTACTTTTCAAGCACTTAGTTCTGAAAATAGCCTCTTTATTTACAAAGGAGACAAACAATTACCCCCAACCAAATCAAGGAAGCCAAACAAACCAAAACACATCACCACAGAAACATCCCATTCTAGATGACATTGGCAGACTTCAGATTTTTCTAAAGCTCTTTCAGTGATCTAGTTTCTATATTTTTAAAACATATAATTAGTACCAATGTATCAGACTGAAAATCAGGTTTCCAAAGTCATTCTTTATCAGACCACTTCACATAGACAATCTCTCTTGCATTTCCTTACGTAGAGGTCCCTGCTGCCCTTACATGTCCCTGACGTGCACTTGAAGAGAATTTTATGAGCATTTATAAATAAAACTCATGATGTACACACAGGGATTGAAGTCATTAGGTGCTACCAAAAGCAGACTGTGCCATAATTTTGGATATGTAATTAAACAGGTGTTCAAGCAAAGACTGGATGTGGTACTAAGTTCCATGGTCTAGTTGACAAGATGGTGTTATGTCATAGGTTGGACTTCATGATCTTAAGGGTCTTTTCCAATTTAGATGATTCTGTGAATCTATGTTCACAAACATTCAAATTAAAAACAAACAACCTAAATTCCCCAACAACTTGTCAGATTTAGATTTTGAAATAAATGGGCTTTTGAGAGGAAATTTTTCACCATCACATTTTTGCCAACAGATTGGTTTTGATCAGCTCTAGTACTAAGGCTATGTGAACCATAATACTTGAAGTACTTTTTCACTTCCTGCAGTTGATCATGCAGAAGTAGCCTGCAAGCATACCTTAAAAATTTTAGTGTTTTGAGAAAAGAAAAGGAGCATAGTTCTTGCAAAGAGTTTTTCAGCATCACTTTTTTGTGCCTGGAGAATCTTCTTCATTCTTCCCAAGGCCCTTAATAGCTAATAGCTTAGCTGGATTTCTTGATGAAAGTTTTAATACCCATAACAAATATGCTCCCTCCCAAATACATTCTTTTATCTAGCTACAGTTACCTAAATTAGAGCTGGCTTGTCCCAAGCCTAGTGCTCCATAGTTACTGTGTTTCCCTCCAATCTATCAGGTGCATTTCAAACCCTATGTTCCCCAGATTCTTCCTCACTTCACAAGCTCAGGATAGACAAAATGAACACAAGGGGTTCAGCAGAGTTGCCATTTGAATTTAAGATAGATTTTTTTTTTTTAATTTTAATACTACATAATTTCATAATTCCCATTTGTTTAATAAAAAAAATTCACCATGGCATTCTTTTAGTTATTGTATTGGCTAAAGATGAGTTTATCAAAATGAAGAGCTGTTGTCCCCAAACTCCTTCATGATGGGTTATGAAACAAATGTACTGGGCTAAACCTTCAGCTGATTTAGTTCAGCCCAGTAAGTTTAGTACCGTTGTGCTAACAAGTTATTATTTCTTAAGGGGATGACCTGTCACAGTTTTTGTTATCATTAATATTTAATTATTTTTAAAATAGAAATTAGGCAATCACAAAAAGCGTCAGTTCAAGATAAAGATGCTGATAAATTTGTTTAGGTTTTAATCCTCCCCCACTATTTTTAAATGGTTTAATCTACCTCCTATTTCTTGATCAGAGCAAAAGGCACTGTGTGCATGAAACTGAAAACTGAATGGTCCTAAATTCCATCCTGCACAACCCTTCCTACAAATTAATACCAACACAGATAATATATTGTTTTTATTCCTGCTCTGCTCACAGACCAAAATGCCAAGGTGCGCTAAGGGCTATACAAATATACAAGAAAAAATTATGGTCTCAATCCCAAAGAATTTACAGTCAAACTATAAGATAAAGGAGAGTATTGGCAGAATACAGAACAGACCATCTCAAAACTATTAAGGCATCACAGACCAGCATGATAGTCAGCAGCCACCTCAAACAGGGGCTTTTTGAGGAAATTTTGCCAAAAAAGATTTTTAAGGAGGTAACAGAAAGAGGAAACCAGGGCAATTTTGTATCTATTTACTGAGCTTTCCATCCAAGCATAAAACAGCACAAAGTAATTGGCTTCACCAGTGACCTCTCAAAGAGTACCATAAAACAAAGCTGAAATATCCTGTGCATCTTAGCTTCTAAAAAATGTTTTAGCAAAGTGAAGCACTTGAAATTTTGGTAAAGTTGCCCTCACTTCAGAAACCTTAATTGACTCTGACAGAAGAACAGACAAACTCAGCTGAAATAGAGGACTCAAATTTATTTACTTGCCTGAAAAAAAAAAAGAGGCACTATACCTAAACTGTTTAAACTGTTCCTGACATATTTGTCCAACCTGTTTTTAGGAAAGAAAAGCTGTAGTACATTATACTCTGAAACATCTCAAACTCTAAACCCCAGAGCACTACTTTAAGATGGTTTCCCACTTCAATGGCACATATCTTATTTTCCAAATTTCTTCACGAAGGGTCAGACCTTTTCATGCCAAAGACTTTGAATATTCAGTGCTACATATACAAAAGAAATCACACTAGCCCTTTAAACACAGGTCCAGACAGGAAGTAAGACCACATACACAAAAAGTGTGAAAATCTAAACTAACTCAGAACAGCCAGAAAACAGACTGGATTTTATACTGAGATTTCCAGCAGCAGGAGAGGAGCTTTCGCTACCAAGTTAGAGCTGTTGCTAAGAATGAAGAATCAATAATTAAATTTAAAATTCTGAAGAGAGACCTAGTGATCTGGAAGTAAAAATAACAAACAACAGGAAGAAGTTTAAACTAGAGAAAGTGCTACACAACATTTTTAGTCAGGGGGGGAAGAAACAAACCAAACCCAAAAATACCTCTTACTAAAGAAATAAGGGTGAAGATTTTCAAAATTAGAGAAAGTGATAGGGTTTCACATGGACTAAAAATATTGGGATTTATTTTATAATATTTACAGAACTGAGTAGATAGCAAGCTCTTGAGACTTTATGGGGAAGGATGGAGAATTTGAAATGGGAAACCTAGTTCTTACACACTAAAAAGGGAGAGAATGAAGAAGCCAGGGAATTATCAATCATTCATTTTGACTTGGATTCCAAGAAAAATCCTGAAAGAAATAAACAACACATTTCAAAAACACAGAGAAAACAAACAAGACAAGTAACAGCCAAAAGGGATCTGTCATCAGTGGGCTGTCACATTTCCTTCAGTGAGAGGGTAACAGGCAATGTGGATGAGAGACAAGCAGCCAGGTGTCATTTATCTTAACATTAGAAAGATTTTTGACAACATCTCAAATTACACTCTCAGTCACAAGCAACCTAGTGAAACAGATTTAGCCCCCAAGGGTTAGGTGCAAATTATATCAGAAAGCTGAGGAAAGATAAAATTTGTAGTTGATTTACTGTCAGAAGGGAAGGGATGGCACTGGGTGTGGTCTAGAAAGGTCTATTGTTAGTCTGCTATTATTCAATATTTGTAATAACCACTCATTTTGTCTGGATCATAAAACAGAATATAGGGTGATCAGATTTGGGCAGTAACACTGGGAAAGGCTGAAGCACCATGCTGAAGGTCAGAACACTTATTTCAGATGCTAGTGCCGAGTGAAAAAATGAAGCATACGGTTTAACAGGGACAACTAGCACTACATTATGGGTCAGGGAGGACAGAGGTGGCAGCTCTGCAGAAGAAAAAGAGATCTCAAGGCTCAAGTAGATTGTGATATATTGAATCAATGTCGTCCTGTTGCAAAAGGGGCAAATGCCAGATAAATGCAGATAGATACAACAGTCTTCCCCCTCTACTCTCCATCATGACTACATGAAATTACATTTCTCCTGTACTCTGCACTAGTGAGACTGCAGTCAGAACACTTTCTGAAGGTTAGGTCATTTTGTTTCCCTTTGAAGGAGAATCAAATGGGGAGTCCAGAGGAGATCTGCAAAGATCAGAAGCACGTTGAGAAAACACGATCTATGTGACTAAATTGAACAAATTCCTCTTGTATAGCCTGAAGAAATAACATAGCCTAGTAGGTAAAACAACAGTCTTCAAATACATGAAAAGGATGAGGATGTGCACGATGTACACTGAATAAAATAAGCTTAAATTATAGCAATAAGGAGTAAAGCTAGGTATTCTTAAGATACTTTGGAGAGATAAGATTAGCTAAAAAATGAAAGATAATGTCTTCAGAAGCTGCAAAGTCTTCACCCTTAAAACAACATAAGGGTAGAAGATGTTAACTTTATCTGAGGGCTAGAGAGTCTCTCGAGATCCCTTTTGCTGTCTTCTGTAAGGCAAAGGCAGATTTCAGGTACTAAATATTTTGAGAACAAATAAAAATATCATAACTAGGCTAAATAAATAGGAAAATATAAAAATGTCAATTTACTCTCTTGGCAGCTAAGTTCTTGAGGCTGTCTTTTGTGATTTTACAGAATACCTATTAAGGAAAAATATTTACAAGAAAAAAATAAACAAGAAATGGGAATGATCCTACTTTTCCTATGTCTTGCATAATTAATGATGCATTTTAAATATTGTATGGTAAATTGCATTTGTTTATAGTGAAAATGCTTCTCTAAGTGTTAGGGAAAGAAGGTGTAAGTGAAAGATATCACCATTGCAGCAATAATAAACTGTTTCCCACATAAGGGAACTTAAATAACTTTGGGATATATTAAGCATCTAGCATGTAAATAAGTCCAAATTGGAGTCCTATATGTGAATGGAAAACAGGAAGAGAAGTTGTCCTTAATCAGTAAAGTGATGCACAACCTGAAGCAAAAGAAGATCCTAAATAAATAACCAGGTTTATAACTCCATAAATCTTTCATGGCTGTCTTCTAGAGCTCTTGCTAAAGACTGCTAAAGACAGTTTTGTTTTCAGCACAAAACCAAGTATAGGAGTCCAGTTGCTTCTGTGCCTCCCAGCATTTGCTCAAGGGATAGAGGACATGGCCTCTGAGGGGATTATTAGAAGATCAAACTCGCCAAACAAATGAAAGCCAGAAAACTTTAGAAGTGATGACACCATCTCTGAATCACAATGCAAAATCAATATTTACAGCTCACTTGCTCCAACCAGCCCAGGGCAGACCAGCAGCTAATTACCCTCATCCTTAGAATCGTCTAGCATGTCTGCATTAGATATCTCTCACTGTAATTCAAATCCACTGCTTCTCCTAATAGCCAAATTAACTATGCCTAACATAGTTCTTTTCCTGAATAATCCTTTCTGTATTGGAAGAGATTACCACAACCCCCCTCAGTGCAGTTTTCTTGAGACTAAACAACCCTAGTTTGCTCCATCTTTCCCTAAAGGCATACTTTTAGATGGCTGATCACTATAATTGCTTGCAGCTGGACTCTCTCCAGCTACTTTACTTTTCCAACTGAAATCACAGTTCTGCTAAGGAGCTCACAGCACTGACGAAGAGAGAACAGATGAATTACATCACAAGTCTAGGAGTTCCTTTCATGGCCTCTGGTGAAGCAAATCAGTTAACCATTCCAAAGCTATTGCTTAGCCTTGTGCCTAAGTTTTCCATAAAAGGCGAGGTCACTTCAATTCCTGCAGTTACCAGAAAGAGCACTGCAATCCTCCTTGTCTGACCCAGTAATTTCAAGCATATTTTATTGACATATTCAACACGAAATCTGTTTACTGTGAGCTGAAGTAGCAATTAAATTAGCTATGCATTCTTCATTCCTTGTGTTAAGATGTATTAATATCACCATTAAATCTAGTGATACCATTTTGGATATTCAGAAAACAATTCCCCATTATTAAATATTTTTTTTAAATATGTTTGGGGATTTATCAAGATGAAAAGTCCTGGATAAATATTAGATGACTATCCTAAAGTAATTAAAATAATATTAGTGCAAGATGAAGAGAATTGCAGCAAAGCAAACAGAAAAAAAATACAGTAATGTTCTGCTAACTGCTGGTTATTCTCTTTCATCATATAATAACTATTGAAGGCCTCTTTCATTTTCCATTTAATGATTGTTAATTTAGTGGTAGACTTCCATTATGTAACACAAATGAAAAATAATTAATTTAATCATTTAATCTGCAATTTTTGCTTTTAAGGACTTTTAAACAATTTGCTTCAAGCTTTAAAGGGCAGTTCAATTTTCAAATTACAAGACATACAAATTTCGGGGTGGTGTCAATGCTAAAAGTCACATTAGCTTGTACCAGCGGAGTAGCTAACCCTGCTCTGAAGTCCTATATATGAATGCAAAACTCTCTGGGAATTCATTTAAAAGCTCCTGAATTTTTATTTTTCTATAACTGCTCACTTTTTTTACTGTGAAAGAGAAAATAATATTTTTAAAACGTAAGTGCAATCCTTGTCATTCCAGTTTGTTGAAAAAACAGGAATGCTCTTGGTCCTGTTGGTTATGGCTATTCAAAGAACAGTTCATTCTAATCATATCTCTTTTACAAAGGATGAACACAAAAGGCTATAAAATATCTACCATCCACTCAAGAATCCTGTGACAAATTCACGGTCAAACATACAACTGCAACTTCATGCTTTGTTTGAGGAACCTGACTTTCACTCACCCTGACAAGGTGAGAAAAAAGTCACTATTCATCCTAACTCTCAAGCAGAGACTGTTTCACTGGCAATTTCCTATCATTCTAATGAAGAAAAAATGGTTATCAAATTTCAGGACATTTTCCCAGCAGCTATCTTTTATCCATTTTCTTTTTTGTTTATGTGTTTGTTTTTCTATAGAGAATCAGTCAAGAAGTCTATTTCATTGAGGGGGAAAAAAGACTGTTAGGACCAAGTAAAAAAACTTCAGAAGTTGTCATTCTTCTTCAGTTCTTCTAAGGTCATTAGTTCTTGAATCAAAGTTCTGTTTTGATTTTCAGTCATGTCTGAAATAGTTTCTGTCTAATATGGGCACTTTTGAAAATCATTTAATGCTCTTTTAACATCTGTATTCAGCCTATTTCCTCTCCATCACAAAGCTTTTTATAGCAATACAACCCATAACGTTTCAATAGCATAAAATCCCAATTCTATTCCATGTTTCTTGTATTTTTTGTCTTGGATCTGCTTCTCATTTACTGTGCCCTACTGTTGACTTATCTTTTTAATCTAGAATTGGTCCTCAGCAGACACAATTTTCATATTGACCTAACAGTAGGGAAGACCAAATCCTGAGTCATACTACTTGACCAGTGCTAAGATCAGACTAGTTTTGTGAAACCTAACTAGTCTAGAAACCATAAGAGTCTCTTCTATTTTTAGCCTTATGTAGAATAAAGAAAGATAACAATACAATTTTGAGAAGAATAGAAGAACCTAAATAATTTTTGCTTGTCTCATTTAGTTTTATTTTTAACCCAGCATCAAAAGTTAAAGTTTTTTAGTCAAATGACATGGCTTTGTTAGAGTGAAAGTTTGAACTCTACTGCCTTATTACATGCAGGCAGAAGAACACCCTGCAGGCCATATGATTGTCAGATTTTGTTTATAGACATAATCACATACAGCATTAAGTGCTTTTGTTGTGTATTTCACTGTTCTGTGTTCTTTTGTTAAACACAGGGCTTAGGTTTAGCATTTTAAAAACATCTATCAATTATATAATAGCTACCACAGGAAAAGAGGCTTTTTGACTTCTTTAATGAAATACAGTGGCCTACAGCAAAGCTTGAAACTTATTTAATGCAGTTACGGAAAACATCAGCAGTTTTTTGAGTCATTTTCTTTTACCATGTCACAAGAAAGGGAACTAATGGATTTTGAATCTGTAACTTCCAAAAATAATTGACTAATTTCAGTGTTGATGGATTCCTTCAGTATTAGATACAAGACATGAGGCCTAGAAAAGAAGAGAAATCAAATACTGATTCAAATCTCTTTATGATCTGGCTGCCTGAAGGGAAGCTCACTGTCACTGTGAGATTCCCAATTTTTACTAGTTCACCAATCACTGTGCTTAAGGCTGATGGTGGTTATGGCTGTCCCTCCGATAGTTCATCACATCAATGTAATTTTAATTTATAGTTTTCGTCATAAATCAAGATCATTATGGAAAAATGGATGCCCCTGAGTCATTTATATCGTCAGTGCCTACACTCCATAAATGTGAAAGCTTATGCATCTTATTATTTCTAACAGAATGTTTGAAATCTGTTATTGGAAAAACTCTTTTTTATTTTAACAGAACTCTTGTGCTCTGGTGAAAAACAAAACAAAACAAAACAAAACACACAAAAATCCCAAACCGAACAACAAAACAAATACAAATGAATTCTGTCTTTAAAATTCACTGTTTTCACTTGAAACACAGAATCATAGAAAGGCCTGTGTTCAAAGCAACCTGAGAGATCATCTAGTTCCAACTCCTCTGCTGTGAGCAGGGTCACCTTTCACTAGACCAGGTTGCTTAGAACCCCATCCAACACAGCCTCAAACAGGTCCAAGGAAACATGCAGGGGTTTTATAGGCTTTGGATTTTTCTTAGGGAGTAGTACCACGCAAGTTGATATCCACTTGAGCATTTTAACTGCATCAGCTAAATGTGTGATTTTGAAATCACCCATAATTGTGTCTGCTTGAAGACTCATCAGAAGATTAAAATCACTAACTTGGAGGAATATGGATTTAGATCTACATATTTCTTCATACTGGGGTCTTTAAACACAGATTTTGGTAGATTGAAACAACGTATAAGCTTGAAATGTAATCTTAGATTGTTTCAAATTGTATTTTAAAATATGCGTGGGTTTTTGGTTTTTTTAAGTCAAATATTAGATTTTTAAATTCTTTAACATTTCAACTTCTCTTTTTCCAGCTGGTACTTAGCTTTAAAAACAGAGCATTTTAAAATAAATTTAGAGCCTTTTAAAATAAATGTTCAGAGAAAAAAAAGAAATGAACCAAAACAAACTGACTGGGTTTCTAAGGAAAGGAACTCAGGAAGTCATTATTAAAACTTTAGGACTGGGACTATTTCCACCTACTGCCACTGACAAAAGCCACCAGACAACATCTGTGTCTAGCCCTTATAGCAGCACATGCAATACAGAACACAGTTTCTAAGGGTGAATTCATTATTAATCATAAAAGGAACTTGATTCAAATTATAAGGGCAAGGAAAAGCAAGCTTGTTTCTAACAACTTTACTTGTACAGATATTACATGGTTGAGAGCTCAAATTTGCTAAACCCACACATTTGGAGAGAACTTTTACGTGTGACCTGGTATGCAAAATACTGTTGCAATATGAATAAAACATAACTTTTGCAGAAAAAGCTACCTTTGCCTGGATTTTTATTCATCATAAAAAACTTTTGTTTTTTTTAGAAGAAAGCATTTTAACTATCAGACTGAAAATTAAGATTTTTTTTTTTCTACTGATAAAGAAAAGAAAATTATGAAACAACAGAAAACACTGACAGTTAATGTATTGGCAATGAGCAGACGTTCTAAGGAAATTATTTTTCCTTTAAAATCATACTAAAAGTTGAAAAGGTCTGGTTGTTTCCACTATATTAAGATCACTTAAAGTTAGGAAACCTTGGAGAGTAAAAGGACTTTACCAAAAGAGGTGTAAATTTACATGGTCAGAATCATCAGACAATCAGGTTCTTTGAGATTATTGTTGGACATTTCTAAGTATTTGCTTTCAGTTTCCTTGTGTCTGTCAAAGACTGAGATACCTTATTCAAACTCAACAATCATGCAAAAATTTTAATTTGGAAGATCGTTAACATTTCTTAATTTAATTTATCTACTGTATCAGTATTGTCATGCATTTGTTTTGTAAGTATCACAAGAGTAGGACTGATCAGTAGGCATGAAGTGCCTGTATCTGGAAGCTATAGTTGCTTCAGAGGAAATTTAAAAGGTCAGTTAGCCTAAAGGAGAGCATTAATGCTGCTGAAGTGTCCGTGAAGAAACCAGCATCAGAGCTAGAAGGGTCTCTGCAGCTGGTGAAGCCTGCTGGGAAAGAGCCCCTTAGGGAGCGTGATACAGAGTCTTTATCCAGGCAGTCAGCACTTTCTGCCCAGAGGGAAAACCAGCACTGCAATGAGAAAGGAACAAGTCTGAAGCTTGACAAGGACCCTGCAGGGTCAGTTTCTGGCTTTGAGGAGCCAGAGACATCAGCAGAGCCACCCTGAATCCTGATGGTGGTGGCCTGAGAAAGACTGGGGCTGGCTACCAGGTGAGAAGCCACAGCCCAGACAAAAAACCTGCAGCCAAAATATGATGTAAATTAGCAAAGAGCATCTTAAAGAAAAAGAAAATTGAAAAGCAGGGGGAATGAGGAAATCAGAAATAGAGAAGGGAAACCTTTCAATTAAGTTATTTAGAGGGAAGGTATGTTCTAGTTTGTCTTACAATAATTTTTCCAAGGGTTGAACTGTATTAAAAACCTGATACTTTCAAGATTTATTTTTCTGACAGGGAAAATAAACAGATTAATAAAAACTATAAATTTTCTGAAGCACAATACCAGCTGCATAGATGAACATAATCATAAACACATCATAGCTACAACATGTTACCACACAATTTGAGGAAGAAATAACTGCAAAAACCAGAGTAGAGGTATCTACAGAGGATATCTAGCTTAAAAATATTCACTAAAAATCATAGTTACAAGTGTCTTCTTTAAAAGTAAACTAGAGGAGAAAGGGTACAGGGGGAAAAGTATTATATTTTAAAAGCATCTCCTTTAATGAGCAGCAGGGTAAAAATTGTTCTGCCATCTCAATACTGCTTCACTTTCAATCAATATAGATGTTTTCACAGAAACTAATGAAAACATCCACTGTGTTCCCTATGATTCATTGGCAATCAAAAGCACTTCCTAATTTGCAATATGATGATCTGGAGTATTGACAATCATTCAAAAAGATTGCTTGGTTTTAATATATTTTGTCTAGTGAGAGGAAGCAACAGCTTTGCCACAGCAGATCATCATCTGTCATAACTGCCATCAACACCTGCTAAGAGTTTAGTGAGTGCAGGAGGAGTGAGCCCTGTGTGCAGGCTTGCCTCCTGGCCCGTGTGAGCAGGGGCTGTGCAGCAGAGCAGGGGGTGGTGGAGCAAGAGCAGGACCCTAACACAAGGCTGGGAGCAGAAGCTTGCACTGCAGGGCACAGTGCCAGCCCACTCATATCTTCACAGCTCCACATACTGGACAGAACCTGCCTGAGAGCTGGAAAAACCAATTGCATCCAGCATGTGAGCTCATGGTGGTGAAAAAAGAGAGCCAAACAACATTCTAACACATCCTTAACTAATGAGAGGGCATCCTTAGATAAATCCTTTCCTGTTAGATTTGTGGTCAATGTGGTTAGCACGATGTGGTTTCAGTAGTATGAGTCCCCATCAATCCAATCATATTTCAGAGTTCCCCCGAGTACATATACATGATGCAGAAATAATGGGACTGAAAAACTACAGGCTTAATGAAAAATTTAGAAGTCTAGGGGGAGATAGAAAAAGGCAGATCATAATGAAACTAAAATTGAAGCAAATTTTTCTGTACCTATTTTGATATTACTATATAACTGTTATGTTAGTACTAGCATGTGCGCAAAATGCGTATATCAGTTTTTTGAGTTAATTTAATAAACACTAGCTTTTCAGAAAAATGTAGCAATTATCAAAATCTGGAGTGTATTCCATAATATTTATGATAAAAATCTAACTGTAGTCTTTTCCAGAAATTAATGTTTAATATTAAACTTGTTTAACCATTTTATTTTCGTTTCATGTCTTTCAACAGACAGATATCAGGTTAGTGACAGGAAATAACAGTGCCACACAAACTGCAACACATAGCTTCCGTTGGTAGGATTTTTTTCTATTTGGGCAGATTAACTAATTGAATGAGTCCCTAACAAGTAGTTACAGATATTAAATTGTAGATATGCTAAAGTGGTTTAACAGCTGTGGATGAAAATGGGGAGCTATCATATGTGTTATTGTGGATAGCACTCAGATAATTATTGCAAAATAGTCTGAACAGGAGAATAATTTGTAAATATTTACTACACTGTCTTTGTTACTCTTCATCAGGAACCTCTCACATGGAAAACCAGAGATATTTGAAACCTTCTTTTGGTGGTTTGATTGAATTCTCTGCATAAACTTGTGTTGGTGTATCTAGCCATCAAGTCACGCTGTTGCCCTCCTCATCAGCCTTTAGCAAAACAACATTGGTATTTGCAGAGGTACCCAAACAACAAGCACAAGTATATGAATATCTAATAAGGAAAGAGATTAAATTCATTTTTCTTCTTCTTTCTTTGCATGAAGATATCTTCTTCCAGAAAGTACCCTGGACCCAAAAATTTCTGAAATTAAACCTTGATGCCTATTTGTCATACAAATCTATGAAATATATCCGCTGAATTTTGTTGGGACAGCAATTTTCAAGCCAAATATAATTCCATGAACAAATGGAATTTAACTACCCAAAAACTTGCAAAAAAGATTAAGACAGCAACTAAAAACACCATCTAAAGATGGGTAATGTGGGGTTTTTTTATTCCTTCTGCTGTGAAGTAATCAGGCACAATACAATTCCTAGTTATTCATGTAGAAAACCACCAAAGTCTCCCTTTATATTCAAGGAATATTTTTATTGCAGTAGTTCATCATCCCAATGTTTTAACTAAATCAGAAGTGGTAAGAATTCAAACTTGTCTTTTATGAAATATATTTCCATCCTCTTATATTATTTGAAATACCTGGGCAATTTACCTACCCCCATAATTTTGTCTGATACCTTTTTTTAATGGAAAAGTTATTATTTCCTTGCCCAGTTTATTAATCTCTCTGAGGAATAACAGATATAAAATGATTCGAAAATATCATCTGAAGGAGCTGATAACTACACAACCCATCTGACTTGGTAATATAAAGAATTGTATTCAGGCTACTGTGCAATCTTTTACTGTCTTCTCAAGAACAGAGGGGAAGTGCTTTGTTCTGCCAACTGACAGAGAATAAATAATTTTTTTAAGTGTTTAAAATAATTTAATCCTCAAACGAGTATTCTCCAATGTCAGTATCATAATCTGATTGGTAGAACCATAGAATCATTTAGGTTGAAAAGACATGTAAATCATCAAGTCTAACCATTGGCCTAACATGGCCAAATCCACCACTAAACCATGTCCCTAAAGGCCAGATCTACATATCTTTTAATCATTTTAATCATTTAATCACGATGGTGATCACTTCCCTGGGCAACCTGTTCCAATGCTTGATCACCCTTTCAGTGAAGAAATTTTTTCTAATGTCTGATCTAGGCCTCCACTGGTGCAACTTCCAGTAGTTTCCCCTATCCCATCACTTCTTTCTTTCAGGTAGCTGTAAAGAGCAGTAAATTCTCCCCTGAGGCTCCTTTTCTACCTAATAGAATAACTAAGCCCAGTTTCCTCACTCAATTCTCACAAGGCCTGTGCTCCAGACCCTTCACTAGCTCCATTGCCCTTTTCTGGACATGTCCCAACCCCTCAGTGTCTTGTAGTATTCAAGGAGAACTTTACTGATCTCTACAACTACTTGAAAGAAAGTTGTAGACAGGTGGAAGTCAGTCTTTTCTCCAGGGTGATAGACATGTTTTCAAGTTGTGCCAGGACAGGTTTAGATTTCATAATAGGAAAAAATTCTTCCACTCTAAGGGTGGTCAAGCAATGGAATAAGACAAGCAGAGAAGTGATGGAATCACCATCCCTGAAGATATTTTAAAAACTTATAGATGTGGCCCTGGGGACATGGTTTAGTGGTGGTCCTAGCAGTGTTTGATTGACAGTTGGACTCACCAACCTTAGAGGTTTATGCCAACCTTAATGATTCCATGATTCTATCAGCTGCAGCCTCTCCAGCACCAAGTGCAGAGGAACAGTCACTGCCCTGGTCCTGCTGGCCTCACTATTTCAGATACAGCCAAGATGCCATTGGCATTCTTGGCCACCTGGGCACATTCCAGCTCCTGATCAGCTGTGTCAACACAACATTCCCAGGACCTTTTCTGCTGGGCAGTTTTCTACTACTAGCTACTTTGCCACCAGACTGTCGGGGTTGTGACCCAAGTGTAGGACTCATCACTCCACCTCGTTGAACCTCGTGTAACTGGCCATGGCAATCAATCCAGCCTGTCCTGAGTGCTCTTCAGAGCCTTCCTAATCTCCAGCAGATCAACATTCCTGATCAACTAGGGTCTTGTCTGCAAATTTACTGAGGGTGCACATGATCACCTTATCCAGATCATTGATAAATACATTAGACAGGACCCAGTACTGACCCCAGGAGAGCACCACTTGTGACCAGCTGCTAACTGGACGTAACTCCATTCACCGTCATCTCTGGATGGCTTGGCCCTCCAGCCAGTCTTACCCAGTGAACAGTGTGCCCATCCAAGCCATGAGCAGCCAGTTTCAGCAGGACAATACTAAGGGAAGCAGTGTACTTACATTTAGATGAAGTTGATTACTCCACTGACCAATTACTTTGTATTCTGTACTCTTGTTGGTGATTTGATACTGAAAAATATCATAGCGTCCAGGAGCATCTCCATTTTCATTGAAAACAACAGGTGTTCCAGCACTCCCTGAAAAAAATATTAAAAGCAATAAATACCTCTAAAGGAATTTTAAAAATATATACTAAGGAAAAAAATTCTAATTAGAAATAAAACAATTAAATTAAAAATTCTAATTAGAAATTAAATTAAATTTCTAATTAAATTAGAAATTCTAATTAGAAATTAAATATAGTATGATAATAAATTCAAAAACCTCCCCAAAACAAAATGTATGATATTATCATCATCACAAAATCTACCCTATGATTCTATGAAAATAATTTAAAAATATAATCCTTTGCCATCTTTTTCTCTGGTAGTTTGGGTGAGGGTGTTTTGTGTGTGTATTATAGAACATTAGGAAATTCTAGGATAAAACAGAAATGAAGAAATTTCTTTTGACATGAAGAAAGACATAATTTCACTTTAGGATCTGTATACTTGGCAGTGGGCAAAAAATAGCAATCTTGTAATGAACTACATTAAAAATTTCCCAGTTAAGTACAAAAATATTGTTAATATCCTCAACTTAGGAGCCAATACTCATAAAATACCTTGAGATGCAAATGTTTAAATTGCATCACAGTAAATATGCTGTTTCTAACACTGACCACCTATGAAAAAGTATTTTATCAAAATAAATTAAGTACATCAGCTGTGCTTGTTGCTCTCTCCTCTATACATGACACTGCCTGACAGAAAAGGCCATTGCTGAAGCTGTCAAAAGTTATAAATCGACACTGTTCTTATTCGATCAACAAAATGTTCAAAGACTGAAAACTACACATCTACCTTGGCAACCAGACCAGCCAAATTAGAACACATTTTGATGGATTCCCTCAAGGTGACATCAAGAACCTGCACTCCTTCAGAGACCTTTTAAAAGCTACACCGCTTCCCCAAATTTTTATTTATAGGTGAATCATATTTATGGTTGAGGTCCGTTGAAGAAAAATTCAAGTATGCTCATGTTCTATTTCAGTGACTGGAGATGAAATTTATCTTTATGGAGGGAAAAACACAAACCACCACAAAATGCCCCCACAGTGTTTTCATGTATCTTTGTGTAAACACCCAAGAAAAGAATAGCCAGTTTGTAGTAAATTCCTACACTATAACATGTGTTAATGTATCACCTAGAGGCTCAAAGTGCACTGTGAGTGGTTTCCAGAGAACAAAAAAAAAAAAAAAAAAAAGAAAAAGCTTGAAATTCTGGGTACCTATCAAGCAGAAATAAGCTAGTAGAAGTAGGAGCAGTCTACACACTCCAAGATTTCAACATTAATTCTTCTTGTATGTCTGTCTGTCTCTCTCCCATAAAGTATTTTGTTCTCAAAAAGCATTTTGTTTTGTATAGCAGCTTTCATATAAAATTGATATCCAGTGAAATAAACAATGCTTTGAGAGTGACAAGTGGCACATTAAATACTGTGCCAATTTCACAGTTCTGCCAGAAAAATTCTGGCTGCAAAAATTGGACATGAGCAACCATGGAAGGAGAGTATCAAAAATTGTGTGTGGTAAAGACTTAAGACCCCATGAAGATAGAAGGGACTCTACAGAAAATTTTGGAAAGCTCTTCATGCTTTGCTCCCAATTCTTTTGACAGAATGAAGGGGAAGAAAAATCCCAGTCTACAATCTTTCAAGCAATGAAATTACTCTTCACTTCTCACACAGCAGGTTGATGCAATAAATTTCTTTCACCCAACAAACACATACTCAGCTGTTGTTGGTTCACAGTTGTGGACGTAACCTTCAAAACATTACTGTATAGTAACAGTAAAATTCATCTTTCCACTCAGCAGCATTTGAAGACCTCATGGAAAAGCAGTCATTTTTATGAATACATAGGAAATGTTCTTGGTATACCTTAAGACCAATGGGAACTTAATTATAAACATTAATATGCTCAGCAATAAGAGTGTGAGCTTATAATATATGGCTGGATTTAGAAACATCTTCTGGTGGATTTGGTTGG
>JAYDZK010000056.1:19877558-19892449 GCA_034509185.1 Euphonia xanthogaster | reverse complement strand
AGACCAATGGGGACTTAATTATAAACCTTAATATGCTCAGCTATAAGAGTGTGAGCTTATAATATATGGCTGGCTTTAGAAACATCTTCTGGTGGATTTGGTTGGGATAAAGTTGGTTTTTTTCATAGTAGGTTGACTGGGGCTCTAATTTGGATTTGTTCTAAAAACTGTTGACAACACAGGGATTTTTTAACTATTTCTGAGCAGCATTTACACATTGTCAAGGTGTTTTCTTCTTTTCATCCCACTCCACCATTGGGGAGGCTGGGGATGCACAAGGAGTTGGGAGGGGACCAATCAGAACAGATGACCCCGCCTGACTCAAGGGATACTCTCTACCATAAAACATCATGTTCAGCATATAAACCCAGGGAAAAAGAAGGAAGAAGGGGACATTTGGGGAGATGGCACTAAGTCACTCTATGCATGATGCTTTCCTGGAGATGACTGAACACCTGCCTGCCCATAGCATGTGGGAATGAAGTCCTTTTACTTTGCTTATGTGTGCAGCTTTTTCTTCACTTATTAAACTGGCTTTATCTCAACCCATCTGTTTTCTCAATTTTACCTTCCCAGTTCTCTCCCCAGTCCAGCTGGTGGGGGAGGGAGCGAGCCTGTGTGATGCTCAGCTGCAGGGGTTAATCCATAATACATGTACAAAGTGACTGACTAGTCCAAACCAGAACTATCTTTCTTTTTTGGTGGTAGTGCTGTTCTCAGCTAGAGCACAACAGCATCTCATGCTGAGCACCACAATCAACAGGGACATAGCAGCTTTCTAAATTCAGCAGCCTCTCCAACTGAGTCCAGCAAGATTTTTCCCATGAGGCAAAAGTCAAACAACCTTTGTCAAGTTAATAAAATCAGGCTTGCTAAAAGCTGGAATAAGTCACAGAAGATTTACACTCCCTAACACTGAGAAAAAAACACATCCCTTTGTTAAACAGCAGATTTTAGAAAGTACAGTAACAGCCACAGTGCCTCCTCTAAAGTGTATCTGATTGTGTTTTAGCAATGCTGCCTTTACTTGTATATTCTGTTAACAAGGAAAATATTGCTTTTATCCATGTCTTATTATATTCATATTCCATTGTGGAATGAAACATTTAATGAACTATAACTAGGAGGTATGCATGACTGGATTGTGCTAATAAGCCATTAGCTGCAAAACCAGGAAAGCAAAGTCAAAGGCATTTGAAGAAAACCTGTGGATTTGACCAGTGGTTCCCAAAAAAATGACTGCTAGATGGTAGCAGAAGTCTTGAAAATGTTAGGACAGAATGAAAGTGTAAGACAATCTAGATGACTCAAGGCTATAAACAATCTACCAAGGGTTAATTAATATTCTTTAAAAATGTTAATCTCATCTGAAGAAAAATATACCCTGGTGAATGATCTGAATGAAGAGTGCATCTGAGAATGGACAGTCCTCAAATTGAAAAGGTTTTCTAAGAAAATATACTTTGTTGGATAGTTCAACAAACTAAAGTGCATACTTCTGTGGGAAAACTGATTAACACTGTAGAGAGAGCAGATAATAAACCATGTGGAGAAACACTGCAGCTGACCATAACAGCTAATCTCATGTGAGGAGGCAAACTTGGATTCAGTATACGGCACTCGAACAAATGCTGTGGAAGTATACAAGCGTCTCTTTTCCTGGCAACCAGATATGCAGAACTGAGCACTCTTGGTATCTAGTACTTCCGCATAGACTCTATCATTACCAATGCAGGGAATTGCATAGTTCAAGTTTAAGACAGAATTTAAATGCTCCTCTTGTTTATCACTGAAGTCTGCCTGCAAAACTTAAATTTGACACACTGAAGAGAGAAAGTAGCACAGAATAAAACAAAGACCGGAGGTAGTGAGTCAGGACTACTTAAATTCCAGCTTAGATATAAAGCACTTTGGGAAACCACAACAAAGAGTTCTTGAGTAGGGTATTTACACTAGAAAACAAGCTTGGCTACCTTCATTTGGGAACCACATTCATTGGAAACCATCGTAGGAAAAATGTTACTTTTGCTTAGGATAAATGTTCCTATAATGCTAGGGTAGACCACAATAGTGGTCTTTTTTAGAAATAATTTCACTGATTTAAATTTTAAAAATATTTTTAAAGCAATCATTTAATAAAATAGCTAAAGAGAAATGAGGCAACTATGTCTGTGAGCTTTTTCATATTTTATTCTATATCTGGTTATGTTGCCCTGTGTAATTTTAACTCATGAATGCCTCAGGTAACTGTATTCAATCTGTCACCATTTAAACTAAATCTTTAATTTATTCTGGATGTCTAGAACAAAAGTACCTGGTAGAATTTCTAGACTACATAATAACCTTGGCTAACTATGGAAAATCATGTATGAGCTTTTACATTCTTCATCTCTCCTTATACCAATGTTTTTCAGTTTTATTTGGATTGGGTCAGGGTTTTTTAACATAAAGTCATAATTACTGACTTATTTTGAGATCTGTTTCAGAAGTATCTCTTTGCTGAGCAAAGGACTTATTTACAATTTTTAGGTATAAAGTAATACTCTGGTACTGAAAGAAATTCTCCCTCCTCCTTCCCACTTTACAGCAATCAGTATTAAACAACACTGGGTGTTAACTTAGCACCTCAGCTAGACAGTTCATAATGTTTCTGTGACCTCAGCTGTTTATTAGCCTTTCAAAATGCAGGTTAAAATAGCCAGGAAAGTTATTTTGAGAAGAAAAAATGGTAGCATGTATGAGGTTTTTAAATCTGATTCAAGGCTGTGATGGACCCTTTTGAATTTTTAATGCCTTACATAGGTATCAAGGAGGATCCTTTCTGATAAGCAGCTGTTGTAGTACAGGTGCTTTGTGCACTGGACTTGAAAATTCACATTCGTCTGAAGACATCTTTAAATATGTACCTTGATATTCTTGAGATGCTGCTCAGCAACTACCTAATCCTTCATGTGCCTATTTTGTCAAATTGCATTTCACATGATTCTAAAATATCTCCTCTTGCACTGCAGACTGTAATATTAGATCCCTGTGAGGTTACAGCGTGCACTTGGCCAATGCCCTCCAGTGAAATTCTCTTTACATATCATGAAGTGGAAAAAAGTGGATTTACTTGTACACCACAAGTTCATGTATAGTACTGGCCAAGTGCATATAAAAATGATTAATATATAAAAGTTCTTAAATTAAGAACAGCACTAAGCCTTATTTTTAAAAAATTTCTTTTAAATTAAATCAACACACTTGGATTCCTCTTATATGAAAATCTTCTAAATTTTTTTTTGAGGCCCTGTTACTTCAGTACATTGACAAAAGTGCAGAAAAGTGGTTGTGCTGATAAGTCTCGAAAGTGCCATTTACAGAGTATTCCAACTCTAGTGGAGCAGATTTCATAAAGCATGATACCAGATACAAATATTTTATTTATTAAATCATATGTCTATGGATATATATTATTTTTTTTTTAATTTGAAATTAAAATTACTTAAGCTGTCTTCATTCTTTGAGCTGTTTCACATGAACTACTTTATCTGCTATGAATCTAAAGAAGGAAGCCTGGATTCAATGGTAGGCTTAGGAGAATGGAAGTCAAGCAGCTACGTAGTCCACTATAATAAAATTAACTATTGTGTATCAAAACTTCAGAATGCACCATCTCTTAGCATTCAGCTTTATGGAAAAACTTCTCAGATTTATAGGATCAAATCTTATTTCACTAATTCATGCAAATACTTGCAAGTACTAGAATTAAGGGTTCCAATTTTTTTTTTTTTTAATTATCATTTCATTCTAAGTAGGTTTTAAAAGGAAAAAGCACTACAGAGATGTACATTAATTAAATTGTTCTCAGGAAAGTAAAAAGAGGGAGAATAACCATTTGAACTTTCAGTACCAAAAGTTCCCAGAGGAAAAAGTGCATAAAGAAAAATCAAGCAAGATGTTAGTCAATGAGACAAATGAAATAGAAAGTTGAAATGGAAAAAAAAATGGAAAGAGTAAATACAGGCTGTTATAACATTTAATAGGAAAAATACCCACAGAAAATTATAAACAACTAATCAGAACTAGCAAAAGTTAATTTGTGAATGTCAGGCTGTCAGAGAAAGAAAATACAGTGTACCAAGCTATGTGATGTTTGTAACAAATGAAACCATTGTCTGCTCAATCTCCACACAGCAGACATTTTAAAACAATGAGCAAAATGAGCCACGTGGTTACTAAAATATAAAATGGTGCTTGTCTTACACCTATTCAGAATCTGAAAAGACTTCCTTTCATGCTTACCCTGCATGTTTCAGTTCAAGATTAGGACAATAAAACAAGCTTTCATCCAGTTGCATTAAATACAGACCTTTACTGACATTTTAAATATCCTAAGATACTGGATACATCCACACAGATATGCAGAATATGCATATGACAGAGAATCTGTGCCTTTCTGAGGCAGCAGCTGGAGGCCAGATGGATACCCTGGGGTATCTTAAATGGTATTTGATGCCCATGTTTAGGCAATTTATCTTACTTACCACAGGGCAAATTCTGGATGTTCATGTATGAATGCACAAAATAGAATGAAAGAGAAACTAGGAGTGCTACAAGAAATGAATTATATACAGATTTGGGTTATATGTAATACAAATTATGGTGGTACCCTTTACAAGGCTTATAGAGAAAGTAAACAATTTGGTATTGAAATAAACTGATATAAATGAATTCCAGGTCAGGCAGCACAGCTTCACAATTTTGAAGCTGATGGATGAGAACTTCGGCTGTGATTTTGCACAAAAGCATATAATTTATTTGATGTCTTGATCCTCAGCATAGTGAAAAAATTAAAAATGTTTATTTCTGTGAAAGGAACAGTTCATTCCACTCTTGTATAACATCAGCCCAGGCAAGTACAGTAAGCCCCTGGTATTTAAAATAACAAATAACAAAAAATGCTTTCTTCCTTACAGAATCTATTACAGCTTCTTCCCACAACAAGCACAGAGACAAGCATCATAACACCTACCCTGAAGTGAATAAAATTCAGACAGGAGACTGAACTCTAGATATCAACAGTATAGGAGTAGTAAATAGCAATTTGCCCTATCATTAATTAGTTGGTGTAACAGTGGATTTTAAAAGTAATCTAAATGCAAACTCTGGTTCATGCAGTCCTTCAGTTCAACTTCAAGTATATACAGGAGAAAAATTCATCTACATTTTCCTTGTTCCCTACATTCTTTCTTCCAGAATCTGCTATTGGCCACTCTCAACCGATATACTACCGTGGTGACATTTTTGTTTTTACCCTCTAACAAATAACTTAACCCAGAATATAAAAATACAGAACTTGAGCTCCTCTCCTCACAGCATCTTGAGTCTACTACCAAAAAATATGCATACCCATAATACGACTGTACCACAGATTAAACTTTGAATTTTGCCAGATAAAGAATTAAAATTGGTAGATGCCAGTCTGTCACCTGCTATGGTGACACAGAATTGACCAGGCACTTTTGTGTCTCCCAGTCTGGACTCACCCTATTCTCTGCTCAACAAGGCTATGCCTTGACCTCTCCTATTGTATATGCTGGATTTTCCCAGACGAAGGAAGGAATGATGAATTTGACTCCATGTTCTCAGAAGGCTAATTTATTATTTTATGATACTGTATTATATTAAAGAATGCTATACTAAAACTATATTAAAGAATACAGAAAGGAGGCTAAAAAGATAATGATGAAAATACATTACTCTCTCCAGAGCCCCAACACAGCTTGGCACTAATTGGCCAAAGAGTGAAAACAACCCACAGCAGAAACTATTGAAACAATCACCTGTTGGAAAACAACCTCCAAACACATTCCAAAGGAGCAAAACACAGGAGAAGCAAATCAGATAATTATTGCGGTTTTTTTTTTCTCTGAGGCTTCTCAGCATCCCAAGAGAAAAATCCTGGGCAAAGGGATTTTTCAGAAAATGTAAATGTGACACTCTCCTCCCAGTGATGGGACAATGCTGTGTGAATGACCTTCCCTACTCCACTGCTAGCAGGGAGGGGTAGGAGATGTAGCTGAGCTACTTCACAGGTAGATGCGACAGCAAGGCAGGAACTATCACTGTGGCCTTGTCTGAAGCATCCATCAATCCTAGGAAAAGAATGTGATGAATGAGGTTCTTATGGGGTAGGAGCTACTGAAGAACAGAAAACAAGCCCCTTTGAACCTTCCCTGCCACCTTATCTTTGTTCCTTTCACCTCTGGAAAAGAGACATCTCTGTCCACATGTGGGAGGAGGTTTTGAGGAGAATAGAGAAGGGAGAGAGTGAGACAAAAAGCTTGCTGTTCCCTACGTGTAGCCAAAACGCTCAGAGCTACCAGCCTATTTGAAAGAATAGAGCTTCTTTTTATTCTGTGCTCAAAAAATCCATAGAGACAGGTTTCATCTTAAAATCTACAGCATATATTGTGAGCCAGAGAAGATTGAAGATTGATTCAGTTCTACAGCTGAAGAATCCAGCAAGTCAAAAAAGCCAACAGGCTCAGGGAACAGATATTGTATGTAATGGGAACAGATCACTCAATCCCCTAAAGATCAACACATGGAATAAAATTCAACTGAGAGATAAAGACTACTCTAGTAACATACTAAAATAGTAGCAGGGTGATATGACATTATCTAGTACAAGCTAACAGCTTGTTCTGAAAGAGGAAGTTATAAGAAGGTGGTTAGGTTTCTCATATAAAAATGTGTGAATAGATGCATAAAGTTTTGTTTGCACAGTATTATAGACTAGATAGTATCAAATACTCTTTGGTGGAAAATGGTGATTTTAATGTTGTCAAGTACATGTGCATATCTAGGTTTTAAATGTTGTGGTTGGGCATTCTTTTCTCTTTTTAAATATATTTTTCAGCACAAGTAGTAGCAAGCACATTTCTTGTAGTCCCTCTGAGAAGAGTTCATAGTTATAATTTTCCACACAAAAAAAAAGAAAAAAAAAAGTAGCTGACACATATGCTGGGACATAAGTGGGAGTGAAAGTGTGAGGAATCTTTTCCACAAATACAACCACAAGTAATTTTTTAGAATTACCAAAATGAATACACTTTAAGTAGACATGAATTTCTTTATTCAATCAGGATCACCTGCAGACCCCAGCAACGCAGCCATTTTATAGGAACATTCCCAGATTAAAAGGGTTTTCATACCATTTATTTATGTTGTCATGATTCTTCTGGCAAAAAATAAAAAAAAATAAAAAACTCCTTTCAAGATGCTGTCGCTATATAAAGCCATTCAAAGAGATCAGAAGAGATTGAGGGCATTCAGGAGTGTCCAAGATATTATGCAACTTTTTAACCTAAAACTCTAATTAGCTAGGAAGCACAGAATAATTGTCTTCTGACCACAAATGATTTGACTATCTCAGTGTGTGCAGGGAATCACCAAGACATATCTGAGAACTACATGGCATGAAGAGCTTGGGTGCACCCTGCCCGTATCTGTCTTCACCATTAACTACTGTGAGATACCGAGGATCCTATTTATCCTACTTGTTCCATTTTTCCTGCTGTGTGGCACTGTTTGGTTAGGGTTTTGTTGTGCTTCAATCCCCTGCCCTTTTATTTTTGGGGGGACAGGGGAAGGTTGTTGTTTTGGTTTTGTTGTTTAGGATGGTTTTTGCTGGTTTTGTTTTACTAGTCCCAGAAAGATGTACTTATTTCAGCACTGCTGACGGCAGTCACATATTTTTTGTCAGGTTTCAGGTAAGAGCCTATCAAGCTGACAATTGACAGAGTGTCTTTCAGATGATACCAGACTTTTCTCATCAGCTTGCAAGTACTGAATGCGAGAAGGCAGAGATGAGTTACAGCTGTCCATTTCAGACTCCAGTCTGAGCACTTACTTCATGCCAGGATGAAAACACACCAAGCAGATACATACATACCTCTGTGAACTTCAGGAGTCAAAGGACACCAAGATAAAGTGTTTTAGATAAGGAAACAACTTCGTTAATAATAGTAACTCACAAGTGCCTGTACAGTCTCAGAAAGAAAGATTTCTTCCCTTTCAACTCCAGAAGAATCCCTCTGCTATGGAATCACAAGAGAGAAGGGAAATGTGGAGCTCAGTGAAAGTTGTTCCCAAAAGGTAGTGGGGCTCATACAAGGAAGATGTTCAAAGAAAGCTACACACTATAGGAATCAATGCAGACTGTGATGTGCAGGAACTAGTTAAGCTGCAAGGGCTGTCTGCAGAAAAAGTGGGCATGTGAAGAGCTATCTATATTTCTAGATGCTTTTGGACAAATGTTTTTAGAGTTTGTCCAGCCTCTCAAGCAACTCCTCTCTGTTAATAGGTTCCTGAGGCCAGTGAAAAGCAAATAAAAGTTCTCTGTCTCAGGTAACAGCTGCCTGGGGAGTGAGGCAGCATCCTGGTGAGTAAAGATAACCATCCTTAGAGTAATTGTAAAAATGTCAAAAAAATGGGAAATGGTCCAGCTAACAGGCCTCATCCCCAATACAAGGATTGCTCTGCCAATGCCAAGAGAGGTTTTATTTGTGATTTTGCTCTTCTGTCTCCAGGCTCTTGGAAGTCCTAGACCATAGCCATAGTTCTCAGATATCATTACTGACATCTTAGCATTCTGTTATTTCTTTTCTAAGCCTTCATTATTTTTCCAGATATGATATATTGCTAGAATAAAAATAAACAGAAAACAAGCAAACAATATCAGAGTCACATAATCATAATTGAAAGAATGGATTGCCGAGAGAATGAAGGAACATTTCCTATTTAAGGCTTATATGCAATGTAGTTAATTTACCAAAAAAATCCAACACTCAACGTACAAACCCACAGCCAAAAGCAATTAGTTTTAAGAGTGTTCTGAAAGCACATAAATAATTTAAGATTTCTCAAACAAGATACATCTGCGTCCTTGACATTGTCTCATTGGGATTGTCATTATGTAACAGACATTAGTCCATTAACATTTAGTTAGCAGACACCTGAAACTTAAATGCCATTTTCTTCTGTCTAACCAAGCTTCACATGCAGCTTATTATGACCAATGTGCTCTCAGTCACCCATGAGGATAGTTCATCTTGCTGAACAAGATCCTATTTGACATTGAGCTATTTCGTGTTTTTTCCTGGAATGCAACCAGCTGTGTGTTAATTAAGATAATTAAACAGGTTAAAAGTATATCAGGGCATTTCCTAATATTGATTTCTATCACTTGTCAGGGATGAAACACAACCTTCCTACCAATGCTTTATTTGGGGCTTAAACTCTGACGTTTAGTGAGGACAACGCTCTGAAGAGGAACTGTTAAATATCCGTAAACCATTTTGTAGCTCAATTTCTTTTGTGCAGTCTACATCAAAAATGAACTAAGTCACACAACTGCACACACATACACAACCACAGAGCTGCAGGCCACGCTTCAATTACCACAAAAGAATTGGAGAGGCATCAAGCAGAAACATCACTCTCGGAATCATAGCTTTAAATTTTCCAAAGTATCCAAGGTAATGTTATTTCAGCCTCATGACCTTGTCATGTCTCATTCTCTGATGTTTCTAGAATGCAAAACCATCTAATATAATTCACAACAAACGTTACGTTATTCATTAAAGTATTACCTTGTGCCAGAAGGAGGGAAAGACTACAAAGCAGTTACTGAGAAGCCTGATGTGCAAGTAAAAAATTCTTGAAATTCCTGAGTCCTTCAAGTCTGCACAGCAATAATTAATATACTCCAATCAAAGGATAAGTAATTTATAGGATTTTGCTATCTTGTTTCTTTGCAATTACAACAGCTATTAGTGAGCAACTGATGTCCACTGAAAATTTACTTTGTTGCCATGGTTATTTTAAGGCAATTGTAAAGCTACTAATCTCCAAAGACATAAAACTATATGAATGCTATAAAACATTTAAGAAGTTGGTTTAGTTTACAATGTTTTACAATCCATTATGGGTCACAGTTTTACTGAAAAACTGACTTAAATTTGGAAGTAATTTAAAACACCTATAACTTATATACTCACTCCCATGCTTCCCGCTTTTTAAAGACCCTACTTTAGAGATCATACAGACTATCTGGGAGGTCAGTCCATGGAATCTTTCAGTATTAAATTTTCAGAAATTTATATACCAATGTCTATATTAATTTTTATACCTTTATGGTTGTTCTGAAGGAGTATAACTGGACTTTTTTCACTGACTCTTGCCTAGGATACAAGGTTATTCACTTGTTTAAATGGATCATATTTGAAGTTGTTGATATCTGGGGTAGTAATTACTTTTATTGAAGACAAATAGGGACAATTTTTTAACAGGAAAACAAGTTTTATTAGAAGAACAAGATATTCTCTGAACAGCTGATCTCCCCATTCAAAGAAACTGGTGATGAATGTTCTTTAGTGAGATATTTTTTACAGGTGCTGTTTTGTATTAATATTAGGGAACACAGGCCATATTGTCAATCCAGTAAGGCTTGAAGCTGCAAATCTCAATCTCATCTACTGGTATGAGAAATTCACATTCCAAAAACTGTCAGTAGAAATAACTACTAGTGGAATAATAACTGTCAGTAGAAATAATAACATTTTTAGTATTACTGAAATTTTGGCTAATCTCAAAAAACTTCATTTTGGATCCCAGATACTAAATTCATGTAATGAGAGAGAATCTTTTTAGCTTGCTTTAAAAAATTCTGAATCCTCAGGACCATGGAGAAAAGCTTTCTTTTGCAGCCAAACTCCTAGTCAGAAAAACCCAGATGGTGCAAAAGAAATTCTCTAAGAGTATTTTTAATCTTAAATTTTCAATGTTTCTTTGGGGGCCTTGCTCAAGACATCTGAACTCATTGTACTGGAACACTTAGTTATAGTAAGTGATATTATGAAAAATAGTAACATTAGACATCCTCCAAATCTTAGCATTTTCTTCGCTATATAACTTCAATATATAATGACTAGAAGTCATATACATCAAACAATACTGATTTCTTCCTTCAGTATCATAAGGAAGAAAGCTAAATTCTGTTCAACTAGATAATTAAATTAGGTTTGCAACTGATTTTCATTATGGAAAAAAGCACAAATTAAAAAAAAATCAAGCCCAAGAGATATATTTTATAGATGTGTTGTTTGGCTCAAAATTTCCAAAAATAAATCTTTCTAGTTTATCACTGTACAGTGGGAGTAACATAAAAACATATGTCCACATTTTTTTCTTTTGCAGCAGTTATCAAGATTTTTAAAATTTAATATGCTGGTTTGAAGTCCCTAAAAGGATACTATTTTCACAGTTGGGCAAACCAGACACCATTCTCTGAATGCATACTCAACCATAGTAACGACACTGTCCTGATTACCTGCTTGTCACAAAGGGGCTGTTTTTATCTGATTTAAATGTCAGCCTATCAGAAGCTCATGGACTGCAGGGACCTGTTGAATTGCCAAGAGATGAAATCACACACCTTGAGCTGGCAAAAGACATGCCTGGCAAGCAGGATGAACCCAGCAATACCAGGTTGAGAAAAAGACTCATATACCAACAAAAGCTAAAAATATATGAAAGAAAAAGAGCATCTTGCTTCTGGTGCTATTCAGAATATCAAAAAACAAGCTTCTAGAACTCACTTGAAGGTAGTTTTAATTGGGTTATCAAATTCATATGATTATGCCTGGGTATCCAAAATCTAAGATCATGGCATTTAAAATAATTCAGAATCTAAAATTTAGTACCTAGATTCAATCATAGATTGAATGCAGCTATTGGAACTCATGTAGCCATAGTTTCTCAGGTATTTAATATAAGCAGAGTTTTGCCAGCTTCTGAAGTCCCTAATAATAGCCACAGAAAACAGCATTGTGTGCTTACTTACCATCACAGAGAAGTCAGATTTTTAAAAGGTCAGTAAACCTAGTGTTCTCACTGATAACTCTGATGAAATATGGTCTAACTGCTACCACTATTTCAAAGACCACATAAACCCCTAATTTGCTAATTGTATCTCTACCTGCTTAAAACAATGAAATCATTCTTGCAGGAGGTTAGACAGGTGGTTAGAGGAAATGCTGTACTAATTTGTTATTGCACTAGGTGCCTGGCAGACATATACTGGAAAGGGCCTTGTATAGATTCTCATTTCCTTTTGCTACTCCCTGTAAGAAAGTTGGACTTCTGTGGCCCAAAAGAGTAAAAATCAATATTGCCTCTGAAGTATTCAGAGCAGAGCAAATCCAAAACACAGTAAAAGAGTAAAAGTAAGATATGGTAGTAGGAATCCCTGCTTACTATAGCCTGAGCAACTGCAATGAGACCCAGCCTGTGTTAATTACTACAACTTGAACAAGCTTCCTTCACAGTTACATCTGTGTATTTATAAGGTAGTCTTAAGTCCTATGAGAAAAAGATTTAGGATTTGATGATCCCATTGTGTAAAGTACTGCAACCACTCTACATAAGCTGTGTTTGAGATTTTTAATTCTATTGAATTATTCCATAAAAAGATGATTTACAGACTAATTCTCCCAAATACTTACAAAGACAAGACTCTAGATGCTGATCTTACAGAAACTGCCTAAGAGTTTCAAAAATTGCTTTAAGGAAGGATCCCATCCAAGAAAAAGAATACTTTGCCATTACCATGACATGTCAGATTTCTGCTTTTTTCTCTTAAAGTAAAAACTCCAACACTTTGGCCCACTCAAATATTGCTGCTTTCTATGCTCATATCATACCTCCATTGGAATAATGGCTTTATTATCCATCAAAACTCAAATTAGAGAAATCAAAGTATGACTTTTTATTTTGGAAAATATTACAAAGCCTTTTCAGATTCTTAATTCTATCTCTGCTGTTATCTGGAGCCCTTTCAAATTTGTTTCTTTTGAGGATAAGTTGACATATGAAACACGTAGTTGCAAATAAAAAAGTAATGCACATAAAATCCTGATTCCTTGAAACTCATCTGATTTTTTGCTATTTCTACAGTCCAAGGAAGTATTAGATCATTTTGTAGCTGATTGTCCAAACTCATCTAGGCAGGAAAGCCTGGAGGAAGGTATCCCTGAGCTTCTTCAGAGGTGCCAACACACCCACTCAGTACAGTGCACTGTACCTTGGCAGCACAACATCCACAACCAGCAGAGCTTCCTCAGCGCCACGCTGGGTCAGGGCAAGGCACCCACATGCCACAGTACTGCATTCTAACTGGACTCTGATCTCTGAAAGCTTTATATGCAGTTCTGCAGAGTTTACATGTTTATTTTTTTGCAAGCAGTGTGAATCCTCTAGGTATAAAGGTGCCAGACTGAGAATTTTCACCTTTCTTCACCTTCCTTCTTGCAGTGAGAGTATATGCATTCACATGCCAAGCTTCAGATGGAGTGGTCTCATCTGATGTTTATGCAAGATCATATCTCCTACCTGCCTGATATTTAACATTGTGCCTTCTATGGCTCTTTTTCCACTCTCTTTCTCACAATGGAATTTTTTGGTTTATTATTATAAAATCTCGTTCTGATTATTGCACTGCTTTTTTGCTCTGCCTTAATTTCTTGTTGCTTGTTTCTTTAGGATGAACAAAATCTCATCATGGGGTAGAGCTCGGCTTCATAAAGAGTTCTTGAATAAATATGAGTATAAATACAAGTAATCACTAAAATCATCGTGAGTTGGTTTCTTAGGAAATATTCTCCTGAAATCCATTCATCTAAACTGATTTCCACTACTGGACAATCTGTTGGACTCATTTGAATGAAAAGAATCCTGTTTATTGAGAAAAGCAAAGTCAATAATTTCTGATAGATGACTCATAACCCTTTGAAAAGTCTGTCCAGAAAACAATTTATTCACAGTATCATATTTATAAATTGTGACCAGAGGTTAAACTATTAAAGTTAAAAATAAAAATAAAAATAAAAATAAAAAACCCCAAGCAAACCGAACCAAAACAAAAACAACCAAAACCAAACCAAAGCAAACAAATCCCAAAGTGCAAAAAGGCACTTCCAAAAGTCTGGTCATTGAGAAGATTTTCTTTACAGATATAATCCAACATACTAAAAAGGCTTCAAACTTTTTTATACAGACTCCCCACAGTTACTGTAAGCTCTATAAAAGAATATCCTTATTTTCTCCAGTCAAGCTATGCATGAGAGATAAAATCCACCTGTACACCATCTGTTCCAGGATTGAGGATGTGAACTAATGAAGAACATTTAGAAGAGCGGGATAATGATTCAAAACACCATGAAGAGAGCATCACAGTATCCATCTAAGTCTATAATGATCATTTCCTAGTACAGTGACCTAAATCTAATCAGTGATGCATGGTAATATATGAAAACTCAGTCTTTAGCAGCAATAGATCTCACCTGTGATATACTGCAGGTACTAGACTCCAAGTCCTATTTAATTAATGACATTCTGCTTATCTAAATATTCCCCCAGTGTTCATACAAACTGTTTATTTCTTCCACATCAAAAATTTTACTGGCAAATAGGGAATTTTTCCCATTTACTTCTCTGAAGAAAAAAAAGCTGAAATTTCAGCTTTTTTTCTGTGAATTGTCATATAATGTACACTTTAAAGTACAAAATGAAATATTCTTCTTCAGGATTGTTTTATATCATGGTGAGAAAAAATAGTCTTCAGCAATATATTTAAAGTTTAAAGGTCTCTAAGTTTAATAGCACAATCCAAACAATAACCAGATTTGAACTTAGGATGTTATTTTTCAATTCATACTTTCTAATATTTCTTTATTATTTTTTAATCCCACAGTAAATATTTTAAAAGATAAAGGAGTATCAATCAAAGGGCTCTTCATACCAGGACTTAAAAACAGATTTAAAGAAAAGTATTTTTATTAAGAAAA
>JAYDZK010000056.1:19839653-19877458 GCA_034509185.1 Euphonia xanthogaster | reverse complement strand
TTATTAAGAAAACTATCAACCAAAACCCTTTTTCAATGAAAATATTTTTGTTGCTTTTAATTTAAAATTCTCAAATTTTTCTTTTCAGCAAAAAATCTAAAAAGTTTATGAATTTATTCAAAAGTGTTTTATCAAGATAACATCAATTAATATAAAAATGTGGATATTTAAAGAAAAAGAAGTCTATTCCAGTTAAGACTGGATGCACCTCAGAAAACAAGAAAACAAACCTCATCCTTACATGCTCAAGATTTCTAGAAAAAAGTGCAAAATGTTGAGCTATCTTGGAGTAAGCAGAATAAACTTTGGAAGCTTTCCTGAACTACACACATCACCTAACCCTCCAGCTATTTACTTGTTACCAATTTTAGAATCATTAGGCAACTTGTGTGAAATCTTATCAGAAATTAGTACACAGAAATTGGTGTTTAGAGACATGAGCCTCCATGGAGGCCATTTTTCTGGCCTTCTTATAATACAGAAGGAATGTATTATTGAACTGTGAATGTTTGTTAGTTCCTATGACAGTAACCCACTTCATATGAATGTCACATGTACCATATTTTGCAAAAAGTAAAAAAGGAATGAATTAATTTTTGCTCTCTTGGTGTTGAGCAATATAACAGAATTTACTCAAACAAATCCCTTTTCACCATAAGAAAACCTAAGAATGACATGGACCTGTTGGAGTGAAGCAAGTCCAGAGCAGGCCATGAAGACATTCAGAGGGACAGAGCACCTCTCCCATTGAAGACTGACTGAGGGAATTGCTCAGGCTGGAGAAGAAAAGGCTCCAGGGAGACCTAATTGGAGCCTCCCAGTACTTAGGGGCCAACAAGAGAGCTGGAGAAGAACATTAGCAAGGGCATGTGACAGCACAAGGGGAATGGCTTTAAACTGAAAGTGGATAGGTTTAGATTAGAGATTAGAAAAAAATCTACTCCCTGTGATGCTGATGAGGCACTGAGAGGTTGTCTGGAGAAGCTGTGGATGCCTCATCCCTGGAAGTGTTCATGGTCAGGTTGAACGGGACTCTGTTCTAGTGACAAGTGTCGCTGCCCATGGCAGGGGAGTTGGAACTGGATTATATTTATGGTCCTTTCCAGGACAGGCCATGAGAAATTCAAGAGTGTGGTTTTTCTGGTGTTTTAGTGTTTGGTTTATATGCAATGAATTATCAAATACAGAAAATATATAATAATCATCAAAATATAAAATTAATGAAATGTTATCATTCCAAATAAAATTTTCAAGTGCAAATAAAAAAATCTTTTCATCTTTTAATGTCAGTATATTTAATACCAAATTGCAGAAACAGGCACATAAAAATTTCATAGAAAGGCCAATAAAATATATCCTAGTTAGATAGGGTTAAAAATTCAACATGATGATTTGTTAAAATTTACTGCATATTTCTTCTTTGCAAAAGGACACTGCCAGCATAATTCTACAAAGGCATTCTACTGGTTAGTGAGCACAGCTTCAAAGACATCCTGTAGAGTTTATCCGTAGGTATAATAAGGGACAAACCAGCATTCCTTAGACTGTGCTTTCCAGGGATTGCCAAATAAACTGATTTCTTTTCCTGGTAATGTCAATAGCAGGGAAAAGAATAAAAATGCTTTCCTGCAGCTTTAAAGGACAAAGAGCTTTATACTGAGACTAGAATGCTCTTCATGTTCAGTGCAAAAAAGAGGAAAGTGAATCCATGTATACATGGAAATGACTGATATTTATGTTCAGCCTATGCTATGCAGACTGACATCCCTGTACATTGATCCGTATATAGATGAAAGATGGCTTTAAACCATAGCTGAACCAAGTGCATTGTGAACAGAAACAGAAAGACTAGACAAACTATCAAAAATGTACTGTGATACAACACATGCATTAGAGTTTGGAATAGGTGTATTTCCCCCAAAATTGTTATAATGGATAAATAAAGCTGATAAAGCTATTGTCTTCCATCAGAAATTTGTCTGAATACAGAATTCATGAAAACCAGTTTCTTATAAAAAGCTGGTTCTCATTTGGCATCATAGACTCTATCATCACACGGCAGCAAAACCTGATTTCATATCCAACTCCAGTCTGTGGAAAATGCCAAGTTCACTGAAACAGAAAAGTCAAATACAGTTATTGTTTTTGCATCTAGCTCTCCATATCAAATTTGTTATCAGAAGTTGTATACCTAGGCAAAATGATTCTCCCCTTTTTTAAACCTCTGTTTCTTTTCTAAGAGCAGTTAAATGTCTGCTATTTAAAAATGAAAGCCATGATTTTTGGTGACCATTTTTTGCATGCTTCCAGGGAAAGGGAAATTAAAAAATATTTGCTACAGATTGAAAAACAAGTGAAGAAACACTGCCTATTATACAATAAAGTTTGAAGTAACTATAAAAGGAAGGAGAAGCAGTAGGGTGAAAAATTTCACTATACACTTAGGACAATATTAATTGCTTAAAGACAAATATTTCAAATTATACTGCATATTATCCACATTTTGTAGTCATTTTGTATTCGCACTGATTTTATCCCAGACAAACCAATTGTTTTCATTCTTACATGGAAAGTTGTAGAAATGAGGACAGAATGATACAATATCTACTTCCATCCTTAATGCCTTTTTACAAATATTTATGTTCTAAAAGACAAATCATGTAACTAAAGACAAAAGTTTTTGAGTGAAAAGGAAGCAAGAAGGCTGCAGTAGAGAATATTGATAATAAAATTATTCTCATATTCTCAGAGTATTTTAAAGTCTTTTGTTTTCATTTGTTTTCATTTTGTTTTAAATTGATTTTTTTTCTTACAGAAATAAGGATGTTGCAGTTTTACCACCACAAAAATTATGCATAATATATAATTTTTATCAAAAAATTAAGAAATAAGCTAAAATTTAAAATTAAAAATTGAGGAGAGTTATTTAAGCATTCTCTTTTATAAAATATTAGCTCAAGCTGCTGAAATTTAGCTAATATAGCAAAACATTTCTCATACATATTAAACTGATTGAAGATGCCATTCATGATAGTTGATGAAAGACTCTTGCTCAATATCAGGTAGTTCAGGATAAGAAGTGTCATGATTTTATTTTAGGTATAAGACCTAAACCTCAACATTTTAAAGTAAGGTGGTTTTTTTAAGTCCCAAGTTTTTCATCTGTATCCACAATGTATATTCATCATACTAATCAATTTATTAACCTAAAGGCTTTCAATTATCTTGAAGTCAACACAAGCTAATTTTCATTCTTATTTATCATGACTTCAGTTTAAACACAGTCAAACATCTTGGACATACATATAAATTTTGCATTTAGAACAAACTATAATCTGGTGTACAAAACTGCATTTGACATAATTCAAAGTACACATCAGACATAAGCATGACAGATCATTAAAATACAAAACATTAACTAATAAATTTATTTTTGCTGTCCTCCTGTTAGTACCCAAAAATAAATAGCCATTGTTTTGGGGTATTCTTACTCATGCTTGCTCCATACTTAATTTTCTGTTCACCTGGAAAATATTAAAATTTTAGAAGTACAAGATATTTAACTGTGAGGCTTTAATATATTATTGAAAATATCTTTTTCCCACAGTAAAACAGGTGGAGTAAAAGTAGCAGGGGAGATACTGGCATAGCCTTTTCCTTGTTCTGCTGAACATATCTGTATATCTCAGCTATATTGTGGTAAGGTGCTTTGCTTTCATTTTATGTCTTATATTAAAACTGGTGGCCCACAAGTATTACCATGAAAACTGGCAACTTTTTAACACACCTCGACTTCTACCCAAGAAAGTTAGGCAATTGCCAACTTCCCGCATTTCTGTCATCTCTCTGGCCATTCCATAAGGTACAGAACCTATGACATAAGGGGCATTTTAACACTAAAATACATGTAAGCACAGGCTAAATATTTATGAGGCTGAAATACCATTTTCGAAAGGATTCAAGTGGCAAAATGTAAGCCCACTGAAAGGAGGGATTTCGTTTGTCTAACTTATTTAAAACTGTTTTATGGGCAAACTTTGGTTTGCCCTTAAGTCTTACTCTGTTGTCTCAAGTCAAGCTGCAGGAAGACACTTCATTGGGCTCACATTTTTTACTATGTGGAAGTAACTTCCAAGTTCAAACTCTGATTTACCTTTGTTGGCCTTAAAAAAATCCCCAAATTGAATTGAAGAAAAAATGAGTAAAACGGTAATGCATTTATCTTATATACAGCAAACTTCCTACGAACTTAATTGCTGATGAATGGAAATGACCAAATGGATGCCTAAGCAATTCTTAATCTGCTCATAATTGAGTTAATCTGGTTAAGTGAATTCAACTTTACTTTATAGCAATGGAAACCTATTTCCTAGCTGGAACACAGCTACTGAAGTGGTTTACCAAGCTTGAGATGCAATCTCATAGGATGCACTCCATTCTTCTCTTTTAGCTAAAGACATCCTGCTGAAAACATATTGTCTAAAAACAAAAGCAGTGAAATTGTACCCATTTTCATTATCATTGTCTTCTACTCAAGCAACTTTCCACTGAAAGTGTATGCCACTGGGGAACATTCTGTAAGTGTCTGTAACAAAAATTCCTTTAGAAATGCACACCACAGAGAGCTGGAAGAGCTATGAGCATCCAGCATCAGCAGATGAACACAGTACACTAAGAGAAAGATATTTTGAAAGTGGCCCTGAGTAATAAGTACTAAAAGAGGGGTGGCATCCAGCCTGACAAGTGCCAGAATACATGAACATGTGATTCCTGCCTCAAATCAATAATGATGGCTTGGAGCATGCTCCTTAGGCAGAAACCGGATTTTGGTTAAGGAATTCAAGCAGTGGTAAAATGCCCCTGTTCTCCCAGCCTTGTCCAACCGAGCAAAGCCAGGTGCACCTTCGCTCCTCCTGAGCAGGCAAGTCCTTTGCATCCTGCCCATCCTGTCTCCACAAGTCCTATCTACAAGTTTCTGGCAAACTCTGCTGATGTCTCTTCAAGATCAGCTCTCCCTCTCTACACCTGTAGAGACATTCTACTTTCTTTTTCTGCCCTATTTTCAGCTTTTACCTGATTGCTTCCCAGGTTAACATTTTTCTTGCAATTAGGGACTTAAAAACAATTTCACAGTCTAAAAATATAACAGCATTTCTAGTTTCAGTTTGTCTAGCTTCAGCATTCAAACCCTGCTATGCTTGCAAGATTACAATAAAATTAAGTTCTTCTTTATCAGGGTTTACTTCTTCATGAGACAAGAAAGAATACAAAGGACCTCTTAAATTTTCATTAGATAAAATTCTCAACTTTCTCATTGTACAAAGTGCTTGCTAAAATCTTTTAGCACTTCTTTTAATGTCTGCAGTATGCAAGCACCATTTTTAAACAATGAAGGCTAGAAATGGATAATGACTTAGTGTGATAACACTCAAATGCCAAAGACAGTAAGTTTAGTTACACTTTTCATTCTGCTGTTATACACTCAGAATCACATTTGTTTCCTCACTAAAATTCTCTCCAATGAACTGAGATTCAGATGATTATCTGCCCTATGTCCTAAATTGTTTTCTGCTTCCTTACTCCTTAGGACAAAGTTTTATGTTCATTAATTATTATTTAAAAAAAAAAAAAAAAGAAGTTCCAGAATTAAAAAATTTCACAAACAAAACCATAAAAGAATTGAGGTAATTTGATTATTTTGTAATTTTTTTCTTGAGCATACAAAAGTTGATAAATCATTAAGCAATGTTAACAATGAAGCAAAATTACTAAATGATTAATGTCCTGGCAAAGTGAGAGAAATGAGTCTTTTTATATCAAAAGATGCATAAGCATATTGCAAAAATGTTGATGAACTCATTAGTTGGCTTGCTTGAAAAGTGCTGTTAACCATACCAAAATGCAGTGTAATGATTCCACTGCTGCATAATAGAAGAGCAAATACTGAAAGGGGGCAAATTCAGATGCACCTGTTCAATGCCCAAGGTGACTGCTTAGATACTTTTGATTCTGTTAGAGCATAAACAAAAATTCCTTCAAGGATGATTAGGTTTGCCCTCACTTTTGCATTTTCCTGTGAAATATAAACTAGCTTTGCTTTATATGCTTTATCTGCACTTGCAGTAAGGGAGTGTCAATATAATAAAATTTCCTTTAACCAGAAAAGCGTAAAGAAAATTAAATTAGTAGGAAACATAAAATACAGTCTACTGATTCATGGGAAAGTTATTCAGAAAGGCAAACAGGATCAATTATCAAATGAATAAAAATGCCATATACCTTACAGCCTAGGTAGGAAATTATTCAAAGGAAAGCCTTTGAAGAAATCTGCCTCACATACCTGTCTGCTGGGCAGAAGAGGCATTTTCATCTGTATGGCATATGATGAATTAGTTAAGGGAGCATGCACTCAATCAGTATGGGTAGGATTCATCACTTCACTAAGCTATTTTTGATTGTTATATATAAAGTGGAAAGAGATAGCCAGTGTGATTCATGTTATTCTAAAATTGGTTTTAATGTGAGTGGGTGAATACCACTCTGAAATTTCCTAAATTTTTGATAAGTTGTTGAAAGGTTCTAAATGTCTAAATTAAACTGAATGCCTGGTTTTGCTGTTAAAGTTAGATGAAACAAAACTAGTGCCTTAAATATTTAGGATATGCAAAATAAGTTTAAAAAAACCTCATTAGATCTACATCATGGCTAATTTTCTCTAAGCAAAAAAAAAAAAAATCCCAGCCTGAAAACGATAAAAATGAATCTACTTTTGAAAAAAAAAAAAAAGCTAATTTGAATTATCCAAATTAATATTCTTTTCTACATTTGAAAAGGAGGTCTTCAATTCAGGAAGATAAGGTTCAAGCACACTACATTTTCTGGTTTCTTTTTGTAGGGTTAAATTTCAAGATGGTATTTTGAACTGAGCAACCTCCTTATCAGTTGAAGACTTTCCTTCATTATATACAGCAGCAGTTTTCACAATGTGAAAAATTCAAGTCTTCAAGGTAATCATTAATGACAAATCCCAATTTCATGGTTGCTATCCATTTTTCTTTTCCAATTTAGCAGATTCCCCCCAGATATTTACTTTGCTTCTGAAAACCAAAGTTATTTTCCAGTGTAAGAGATACTTGGGGCCCACAAATATCTTTTTGAGTAAAAAGGTAAACTCTCCTAATAAAAAGGCTAATAGCAATTGAAACAAATTGGTGATGCAGTAAACTTATACATATTCTCACCATACATTGCAAAAAGCTGCAGAAGCTAAAAGGAGCTGGCAATCGAATGTAATGCTGCCTCTCCAGACTTTCTTATGTAATTTAATTTTGTACAGGAAATTTATTGTCTGGGCAATGCCAGCCTGCCAGCAAATCACCGGCCAGCTGTTGTTGCCAAGATAATTGACATGGAAGTTATGTCCAGCAGCAGCTGCTTCACTCAACTCTACATTTCTGATTTGCACAGCCGAGGTTTGGTAGTGGGGGAGATGCAGGGGCAGTGTCTGTGAGAAGCTGCCAGAAGCTTCCTTCATGTCCAGCAGAGCCATTCCCTCATGGCTCCAAAGATGGACATGCCACTGGCCAAAGGCTGGGCCAATTAGAAATGGTGGTAAAACCTCTGTGACAACAGATTTATGAAGAAGAAGAAAAAAAAAGTTATTGCACAGTTTTAATTGTGGCCAGAGAAGAGTGGAGTGAGAACATGTCAGAGGATCAACTCTGCACACACCAAGGTCAGTGCAGAAGGCCAGGGAGGAGATAATCCAGGCCCCAGAGGCAAGATTCTTTTATCATGCATGGTGCAGATGAAGAAGCAGCTGTGTCTCTGCATCCCGTGGACATCCATGGGGATGCAGAGATCCACCTGCAGTCCATGGAGGAGACTCATGCTGGAGCAGGAGGATGCCTGAGAGGAGGCTGTGAACCTGTGGCAGGTGCATGGAAAGACAAGCCCATGCTAAAACAGCCTGTCCTTGACAGACTGCACCCCATGGAAGAGTGACCCACCCTGCAGCAGCCTGAGGGGTGCTGTTGCCCATGTGATGAACTCACATTGCAGCTGTTCACAGGGAGCTGCTGCATGTGAGATGGACTCACATCTGACAAGCTCATGGAGAACTGTTTGCCTTGGGGAGGACCCCATGGTACAGAGGGAAATGATAACTCCTCTCCCTGAGCAGCCGGAGAAACAAAGTGTGATGAACTGACCATAACCCCCATTCCCATCTCCCTGTGTTGCTGGCAGTGAGGAGATAGAGCTGGAAAGGAGGGACACATGGGATGAAGGTATTTGCTGATTTTACTTTCTATTATCTTGCTCTGATTTGGTTAGTAAAAAATTCAACAAATATCTCTAATTCGAGCTTGCTTTTCCCATGATGATATTTGATGAGTGACTTCTTCCAATCCTTATCTCAACCCATGAACCCCCTTTTTTCATTCCCCTGTCCAGCTGCAGAGAGGAGCAAGAGAGGACCTTTGGTCAGAGCCTGGCATCCAGCCAGTGCTGACCCACTACACTCTCCTAGTTTTGTTGCATTCAACTTGACTAGTAGTCACAGGTCTATTTTTCAGCACCCATGTATTTCTACTGTACCTATCTGTAAATTAAAATTAGATTTCACTTTGAGATTATATAAAAGCAAGTGAGATCTGGTTTAGCCCATCATTTATTAAAATGCCAAGTTGCACTTTGCTCCTCTTTTTTCTTTTCTTTTTTTTTCTCTATGGTGATTCTTCCTGTTTTAAGGATTATGGCTTTCCTGGATAAAATGTAGTAATAACTATAAAAGTCAGATCCACTGAATATGAAATTCAGGACTGGTGTACTGCTCTAATAGATTTCACTTTATCTGTTTTCTCCAGATGCACTGAAAATGTCTTCCCTAAGAAGGCAATAACTTAAATATTTGTAAAAACTTATTAAGAAGGCACAGCATCCTAATTCCTTTAGGATACAAGCAAAGGTTAGCTCCCAGGCTGCTTTTAAAAAGAAAACTTAGATTTCTGTATTTCAGGAGTGCATGTTTTCTGATCTATTTTAACAGCCAATAACTATCCCAACCTCAAAGCTGCCAGTCAGCAGAATGACAGGATACTTTTCCTTGTTGTGTGTTTAAGAAAAAAGTTTTGGGTAATATTCTCACAGAATTTCAAAACTTTCAGAAATAATCTAAAGGTAAGAGTTGCAAGGCTAATTAATGGGATCCAAATTCCCAATTTGAGTAGAAAACTGAAAAATATTGTTTAATAAAGCTCTGAAATGAGAGACTGGTGAACTACCATATTTTACATATATTTAACATAAATTTATATATATATATATGTTCATGTCTGTATGTGTGTGTATAAGTACATTTACGCATAAGGAACTGTTATACTTGTTTATAAAGTATGGTGAGTGGGTGTGTATAGACACAAAGAACTCTGATCATTAGCCAAGCACAAGTGAATAGGAGAAGTATTTTCCGTTAATTGCTGTAAGAAATATTACACCAACCATGCATTCTTGACGTCAATTTAACTGGCAAGTGTGATTGCCAAAGAATTTTATGAGATTTTTCCACATTGCAAGTCATTTTTACAAAAAGGAGCTATAAAATTGAGCACTTCATTGAACTCTGATTGTAGGAGGATAGCTACATAATTAGGTCTTAAATCATCACAGCACATATGATCACATATTTTATATCAGTCATTTAGCAGACCTGGAAAAATACAAGCATAACATATTAATATATATATATTTTAAACAAGATCTGCTATCAAATTTATATCCAGAAAACCCCAAGTGTTTAAGCAAGCAATGAAATAATGTCAACTGAGCTCTATGCTGTTGCTCCCTCTGTTTCCCTGGAGGGTTCTCTCACTGTTTTTCTGCGTCATCCAATTCTTTAAAAGCTCATGAGGGCCCTGGCTAAGGCAGCACAGGAGAGCCTCAGCACAGGAGGTTCTTAGGACAGAATTCCATTAGCTTTGACATGAGCTTCCCAGAAGGGAGCCAGGGCAGCCTTAAGGAAGAGCAATGCTGTGCTTTTGATACCTCCTCTGTCTATATCAGAACATATTTACTTCAGCTTGATCTTTTCTTTTTTCTCCAGAATTTCTCTTTGCTATTTAATTTTGTAAAAATAGTGGCATGTAAGAAAATTGTTCTCACATATTTATCCTGAATATTCAACTGAATTGTTAATGATAAGTACAGCACGATGTAACCTGAATCCCACAAAGGAGGGCTGCAGTTTTACCTCCTGACCTCACTTAACTAGGGAAAAGATTAAATTTCAGTCCAAAATAAAAATTTTAGTTAATTTCAATGACACGTTGACCTGAGTTATACAAGAAAATACACTAGATTGTCCAAAGTTAAAACTTTATTTCTGTTGTCAGCTCTTGACTATTTTTTAAACTTCTCTCTTCCCCGTTTTTGCTCATTCTGATTAATATTTTTATATGTAAACATCTCTCATACTTTCTCTGCTTAGGATAGAAGTAAAGCTAATTCTGACTCAAACAAAATTTGCCATGCAAAAACAATTTTTTCAAGGCCCTTTCTTAAGCAGGCCTTTAAGATGTTCCTCCTGGCTGGTAATAATGAAAGGTTTGACATCCAAATGACACTAATGGCACAGTGGGCTTGCAAAACAAGTTGAAGGAGTTAAATATTCAATAATAGGATATTACCATCTTTTTCAGGGGAAGCAACTTAAATATGCTTTTTTTAAAAAAAAGCAAAGCATGTACTGCCTGTCCAGAGTAATGCCTGTTTCAGGTATAAGTTCTCCTGACTTGAGTAGTAAAAGGTTGTCAAAGCAGGCTGAGAGAAAAGAGAAGAATGATTTATATGTTGTGGTATCTGTTCATTAAAAAAAACCAAAACAACAAAACAAAACAAAACAAACAAACAAACCTTGGAAAAGATTGTGGGATTGCCAGACTTTTAAACACATTTTTCCTGACAGTACTGAAGAATAGACTAAACAACCTCTTGAGGAATCACCTCACACTATTTAGAACATGATAAAGGAAAAACATGATGATAGTAGTATAAACATTATCCATAAGTTTACCATTACTATTTTATTTCACATTTAGATCATAAAGGCAAATATCCACTGCCTAGATACACTATCCACATACTTAGTTCTTTTCATAACACTCAAAATTTCATTCCTCTGTTTTCAATACTGCCTTGGATATCCGTAGATGAATGAGCATAGCAGAATATCTACCCATAAAGAAACTATATCACAATTGCCAGTGTAAATAACATCTTTATTAATCATGCATTCTTTAAAATTTCCCAGGATCTTTTATACAATTGTATGCATTTAAGCAGAGTAGCCCAGCACTCACATTAGTTTATTACTGGGAGATAAAATTCAGATCATGAGATCATTACTTTAGAAGACAGAAAGAAAACACAACTGCAACTGTTGGTCCTGATTTTAATGTTGTTTAAGATATTATTTGGGCAAGGAAGCAGCCTTCAGAAAACAAGAGGATTCTTACTAGGACTCAGGAAGACACAGGAAAACTGAAATAAGAGGGATCATATTGCCATTGTTTAAACTTGCTGTGATGCCCAAAAGAGTGTATTAAACCTTAAATTTTCAGGTAAACTGCCATAACTTGAGAAGAACTAACTATGATTGGTAAGTAATCACTGTCAAGGAGTCTAAAACAGTGAAAGAAATTAATCACTTGGCATCTACTTTGTGCAAAGGACTTCCAGAATATATATCACTATAAATTCCTTGATTTGGCGTCAAAGTAGAATCTTAGGTCATTGAAATTATTGTCACTATGAATTAAAAAATGCATGTATCAAAATAGTCCTTAATTTGCATACCAGAGACCACAGCCAATTAACACTGCACAACAATTGGGGTATTTCTGTATCCAAGCTGTCCGTTGCTATGAAAAAATTATTTGCCCATCTCTTTTCTGAGCTTTGCTGTCATCCCATTGATGAGGAAAGTAAAGTAATTATGATGGCTTATCATACTTTTCTCCATAGAACTCTGTCTCCATAGAACTCCGTATCTTGGACACCTCAGCAGTATGTAATAAATTGTAGCCGTATCCACAGTATATAAATAGATCATACAACAAACAAGTAAATTAGATTTGTGCAGGCATTGCTCTTACTGAAATCAGAGGCAGAAATAGGACAAGGTCAGGCCTCACAATCCTTTAACAAGCAGCACTGACAAAATGTTGATATAGCCGCATTGATTTCAATAACTGTATTTTTCTTTTACGCTGGTGTCAGCACACAAACCAGTCTACACACATTTTCATGTCTGCCCCAGCTTAAACAAAGCCCATTGACAGAGTTTTTGGCACCAGCAGCTATTTCACGTCTTCAATGTGGATTGCTAACTGCAAGAGTGACCTCCCTAAGCCACCAGAAACCTTTGTACAAGCACTATCATACCAACTATATGTCAGTAAAAGAAATTGTGAGATGGCTGAATTTTCTTCAGAGCTTTCTAGTTTGGAGAATTTAAACCTCAGTCCCAGATGATGAATCATTCATAAAATTATCTTCATTGGCATGCTTAACACTAGTTTCTAATATCTTTTTCTTCATTATTTATGCTATCTATTCAATCAATGGCTATTACATATTTCAGTTTGTTTTTTAAAATGCTTATTAATGACACAGCTGACATCCCTTTTCCTATCTGTGACACCAGGCTTTTACTTTCTGTGTGGTGAATTAATGACAGCAATTAGCTCTGTGCTTTGACAACACAAAATTCTGCCCAAGGGCTTCTTCAAACATAAAGGAGAAGAAGATTGATTAAAGCAAATGCAATTAATTTAATGTCTCTTGAAGACAAACGGTCAGATGTAATACATATGACATCTTGAAAATCTAGATCACACTCTTGACTTAAATAATATCATTTCAGGTTTAGATTTTCATGATCAAAATTAGGCCAGTTACATGTTTATAGGATCAGAGAAAAAAAATAGGTGAAATGAACATATTTCGTTTGGAAACAGATCAGTTAAATGAATAGTACTTTTTTTTGTTTCACTACTAAATCTATTAGCCCTGATAATCTCTAATGAATATGGGAGAAATCTCTGGATTTCCTACATTGGAAGTATAGTTACAAACCTGTTGCTAGAGGCCTCTAAAGAAAATGCTCAAAAATCAGTTTCTATGTTTAAAAGGACAGATTTTGTGGGATGAACATATGCAAACAAAAAGTATTTACAAGCACGTGCAAACCTGAGTGTGTGCCCTCTGAGTAACACACATTGATTTCAAGTCTGAATTCTGCAAATTCAAAGAACCCCACAAACAGAGAGGCATTTCTAAGCAGCAAGAGGCAGCTTTAGAAAACCAGTGAGAGGACAGACCATGAAAATCAAGCCAAAAAAAACCACACAACTAATAATTTTATAAATTACTATGAAAACTGTATTCTGTTTGATCTGAAAATATCATTTGCAGCCTGAGAAGCAAATTGGGTCTTCCAAGTATTATCACTGCATAAATGAAGATTTCTAGTACACAAATCATGCACAATGCACGACTGTGCAGATGGATGAGAATTTGGATCTAAATGTTCAAACACACAACAGAAAAAATTAAAAGTATGTTATGAGAAGTCCAGAGTTGTGATAGCATAACATCAATCACACACAACCATTAAAATGTTAAAGGAGTGCTTGGGTAATTCACATCCCTCATACAAGATCAGAAAAGCTGATTTCTAAATTGGAACAGGATAATTGATTCCCCCCACCCCAAGATTGCTTCAGACATTTCCTGTCATCTTGAATTTCTGAATTTAAGACAATGATGATATCCAGTTATATTATTGTTGTTCTTTTATGCAGTGTGACATAAATGATATGAGGCATCTCAGCAACATACAGCTGAACACCAGAAAACTTTACCAGGGGCTTCACATGAACTCAGTTTTACTCCTCAAAACAAAATATATTTTATGCCTTCTTTCAAAGTTTTTATATCATGAAGATGAACTACATTATTGTTACACAAACACAATTAAGTGTTGCACATCTTTAGCAATTAATATTTAATTAGAAATTGATTTTCTGTAAAATTAGGAAGATAAACAATTGCATTCTGTATTTATTAATTTAGATTGGGTGAGGGGGTAAGGAATAAAGATTTACTCCACCAATATGACATTGTTAAAACTGAGCACATAGAGCTTTGAGCACCTTCAAAATTGTACTAGGACTTCTAATTTAGCATCAATGCAGTGCCACATTATTTTGAAGAGTAAAAAGGGCTATTCTTACAGAGAACACCCTTCTGTCCAATACCGAGTAAATGCTAATTAAATCAAGGTTCTCCTGGAGCTGTACTGACCTGAGCATAGTCTGTGCTGTAGCACTGAGGAGTTAAACCTCTGACAGTAAGCTTGGCTAAAACTTTATGAATTTTATGAAAATGTTTTAGATTCCAGCATCCACATCTATCATAAAATGGAATAATTTTAGGGGTTGTGGATTCTTTAGAAAAAGCAAGATAGAGAGGCTAAGTGTTATGGGATCACAACACATCACCAATTCAAGTCTTTCTCTGAACAAAGGTCTCACACATTCCAGTCAGAGTTTGTTTTTTTTTTATCTGTACATCATGATTTTTTCTCATCCAACTCCTTCTATTATTTTTATCCATCTGCATTTACTGTTAAGTGACTATAATAAAACATCCTGGGGAAATGGAACTTACATTTTTCATAGTAAGGTTAGGCAAGGTTGTATTGCTACATATATTGTGTTATAGTTATATTTATTATAATTTGGTCATATTATATATAGTTATATTTAGCAATTCTATATTGCTAAAAACTGAAAGAAGCACTCTGTTCTAAACCAGGAGCCTAAGGGTTCTTATTAATCTCTGTCTATTTGAGACTCTGTATTGAACCTGACACATCTAATTAATGAGTTATTTTTAAAATATGTAAACTACAATGCTATCTTAATATCCTAACAGCTTTGGCTTCTGTAAGGCCAGCTTGTTTCATTATTCTCAGGATAATAGAAAAGCTAGCTTAGACTGAAAATTCAGAGGTTGTTTATTCTTCAAATAAAACACTACCCAGAAGCCAGAGAAAGGCGATCAGCAGAAGGGTTGGAATATCAATACAGCGCTATTTTTGTGGCGTGTAATTGGTCTGTTTAGGTTTATCACTTCTTTTTTTCCTCTCAAAAGATACAGCTGTATCAGATAGGTCACAAATGATCTAAAGTAGAAGCCTGTTATGACTAGCCAGAAACAGAGGAGCAAGAGAAAATATTGTTTTGGTGAAGATGCATACATAGAACATAAAATTTATTGAGAAATAATTTTCATGGAAATGAAAGAACAAAACATGCATCAATGTGAGCAGGATGAAATTGACTTTTAAAAACAGGTCTGATGCTGACTCAGTGTTGAGAGTACTCTTTTCCTCTGCTTGTATTTACAAGAGTCTGCCATTTGGTGTGAATTACATAGGAAAAAATGCTTCAGTCCTTGTCTTGCTAGGTCGAGTCTGACAGGAGCTGCCCTAGAATTAGGAGCCTCCTGCAGTGCTAAAACACAAATTGATGCTAATCCCTCCTCACCTCCAGCAGGCTAGCAGGTCTTCTTTTTAGCATGTAAAGCTACTTATTATTGGAAAAAATAGGGTTATTCCTCCTCTGGATATATTCATTCTTGTTTATTTGTTAGCTTTAGCAGAAAGTGGATTTGTCTTTTATTGCTGTTCTCTAAACCTTTAGGGAGATTAAACCCTGGCATGCACACTGACCACAAGCTCCTAATCCCTCCAAAACATTTTTGGTTTTGCATCACTTTTATATGTGCTAAATAGGAATGGAACAAGTAAAAGTTAAACAATTAAAGGACTGAGTTTTCTTGCTTTGACACTTGTAAAATCTAGCAGGCATATACCTCACATCTGTGATTTTGGTGATGAGTACAAGTATATGCAAAACTTACATATTAATTTTTGTTTGAGACAAATGCATTAAACATCTCATCTACATACATTTCTAGCAAACTAGCATTTTTAGGAGCAAAAATGCAGTAAATCCTGTGAAAATGCACAGCATAAAAGGCAGTTAAGAAAATTATTAATGCTGATATCAGCTCAACAGTAAGAGTGAACCTACTATAAAGAGCTTCCTACAGAAATCCAATGTTACTTTATTTTAATAATTCTGCCAAAAAACAACAATATACAAGCAAACTCTCCTTAAAACATCCACCTAAGAATAATTTGCAGCTCCAAAATCTATCTGAAGCAATTTTCAGCCCTACAATTAAACCAGGCTTCATTCCTTTCTGTTTTCTTTTTAATTCTCCCTTTGAAGAGATGGAGGGTTTATGACTTTTAGAGAAAACTAAGAGGATGAAAATGAGATACAGAACTGAAAAGGCATTTAAAGACAATCTATTGTACATTGCAAAGGTCCTCAGCTTCAGTTCCGAGTGCATGAGGGCGACAGCCTAGCAAACACTTCACATCGAAGGTTTCACAAAAACCCAGCCATGCTAATTCACACTGAACACTCTCTGAAAGCTCAGATGTTATACACTTGGATAAAATTCTAGTCAAACATGATCTAGATAAACAGAAATCTTCAGTTGTCTTGAATACTGTTAATATGATGAATTAATGCTACTTCACTTCCCCTGCCCCACTCACCCTCACCCCTCCACTTCTACTCACACAGGTACATGAACAATTAGGGTCTGACCTTCTATATTAAAACTCCTAAGCCAGAAAGGTCCTGAATATGTAAGGTAAAGTTTTTCTGACAAAGGTAATAATAATAATAATAATTTTAATCTCACAAATTGATTATATAATAATAATAATAATAATAATAATAATAATAATAATAATAATAATAATAATAATAATAATAATAATAATAGTAATAGTAATAATAATAATATCTCTTTTTTCCCTTTTCCTATTTAATTTTCTCTTTTCCAACCACAAGAAACATAAAAAGATTTTACCAACATAGGACTTGCAATAGTGAAGAGCAACTAATAAGGAAATTTAGAATAAAATGAGATTTAGAATAAATAGATGTTCATTATACAGGTCTGGTTGATTGGTTGGTTGATTGGTTGGTTGGTTTGTTGATTTTTTAAACAAAATAGATTTGTAATTGAATGAATTCATGTGATCATTTAGCATTATCAATTTGCCTCAAAATATTGCTGATCATCACTGTTGAAAAGGAGTAATGTTCCACAGAAAGGAATGAAAATGATGGTTGAAATCTTATTTTTCAATCCTACTAAATTCCACTTGAAATATTGCAGTGAATATTTTTCCAAACAGTACCTGAGAACACTGTAGAGATGCAATATGACAGCACTGGCCAGGTGTCAATCGTTTCACTCGTTTGCTAACTCAGTGTACTCTCAGAATGTCTGTTACCAATCTTGTCTTGTTTTCTGTTTTAATTATTGATGGATAAATTTAATATTTTAATTTTATTCTCTAAATGTTATCAAATTATTACATTTTAGGCTACTTCCTCCATAATTAAATACAGTTTATTCAAGAAAAATTATTTATTTTTATTACATGCCATAAAAAATATGAGTCCATAGGGACCAGCTGGCCATTGCTGGGCCTTTTATTATCCTGCATCATCCACTTATCAGCCTTAAATATGAATATTGTGGAAGTTCTCTGTAGGGAATCTAAAAAGCAAATTAGCACTGAAATTTCCTGGAAAGGACTGAGAAAAAAGTTGTCTCATGGAACAGTTTCAAAACTATTGGTCACAAAAAGCAAATTGATGATAGTTTTATGAGAACAGCAGATGTTTCTGCCTTTTTAAAGATCACATCTTAAATGTCATTCTTAATATTGCAAGGTTTGAGCATTTTGGTTTTGGCCCTTTTACTATATCTTCCTTGATTCTTAGATTTCTCCTAAATATTATATTGTTCTAAAACAATTCCAGATTTTCCAAATAATTTGTCATATGTAGCAATGTGTTTTATAGAGTAGAGACATTAGTTCGTGCCTCCAAGTTTTACCCACATTTCTTCAAGGTACACTTTATACAACTACAAAGGAATGATGAGCTTTAATGTAATAATGACAGCTCTCACAGATTTTATTGATCTTAGCAAATTTCAATAAATGACACTTTTCCTCATTAAGAAACAATTTTAATAAGGACAGATAGAAGATAAAATTAAAGGAAAATGGATTTAGATAAACATAGTTCTTATTTTAGAGTGAGAGAAGGAGAGAAAAGCCACGAAATTCAAGGCCAGTTAGTTTAATTTCAGTTCCTTCAAAGTGGTAGAAGAAATAATCAAACACTGTTTGAACACTTCAAGATAAGAAAGTTGTGAAGATGAGTAACAGTGACAGCGGATTCATCAAGAACAAGTCATGTCAAAATTTTTTTTTTTCCCTCATGATGGCATAATAGACCTTTTCGATACAGGAAAGCAGTCAAATCCTCATCGTGCTTCTCTTTAGAAAGCTGCCCAATGCTTTCTCTCATGACCTTTTGATAAGCAAACTAGGGAAACGCTCCCTGGATGGAATCAGGGAGTGTTGTTATTATCAGGGAGTGTTGTTTTCAGGCTGGACACGGGTTTGCAGTACTGTTCCATGGGGTAGAAATGCATTCATAACATTCTTTAGTAGTTTAGATAAAGAAATCAAAACTAGGGCTATTACATCTAGAAGTTGACAGATACCATGCTGAGAGAGCTGCAAATGCATTGTTCCAAATTAATCTCAACAGGTTGGAGTCTGAAGAAAATTAGGTACAAATAAGGGCAAGAGCTGCATTTCACTGTAGAAAAATTAACCAGTTTATTGCAGAAGGGAAACAACTGGCCGAGAGCAATAGCATCCATTAGTACCAGTGGTTCTGTCACAAGTTGAACATGACATTTTTTGTAAAAATGAAATTTTGAAATTTATAAAGATTATTTTCAAGACTCTTCCAACCTATCCAATACAAGCAAGACCTTCAGTGGAATATTATATCTATTTTGAGAACAGCATTTTAGGAAAGATATGGAACAAGAGAAACTCCAGAGAAGATATAGAAAACCTTCAGTAAGTGGTTAAAGGAAGAAGGCTGGTTAGGTCAAGAGAAGAAGAGAATGAGGGGAAATATGATATATCAAAAATATTAAAAAGTAGGAATAATAGGAAAGCAAAAGTTCTTATTTTTGTCCCCTGTGGATTTGAGTTTTAAATAAAGTGATAAATTAGGCTTGGCTTGTGGTGAAAATTGATCATTCAAGGTCTGAAACTATAAAAATCATGAAATGAGTGTCTGAATTTTAAATAGAGATGTGAGGAGTAATGATGTGAATTCAAAATCACATATAGCAGGCTCCTAGTAAAGCAATTAAAAATGTCATTCTTCCTTAGACTTACATTCACACATTACTGCTTAATGTACTGTAATATTGATTCCATTAAAATGAGAGAAACAAACAAGAAAAATCAAACAAGAAAAACAAATCCTCAAACTAACCAACCAATATAAAAAAAGCCAAAACACTAACCACAACCCAAACCCTCTTTTTTCTTTCAGTTTTAAGTATTCAGAAACTCACAATATTAAGTGGCTGGAAGGGAAACAGAAATATTTCAGATTTCACAATTTAACCTGCAGAAACCTGTCTGACAAGTTTTAAAAGTGATTCTGAACGAGATTTCAGTCATAACCAGACTGCTAACTCAAACACTTCTATGTCTGAGGTGAGCCCAGGGGAAATATGTAAGTCTGTGCAAAAAGTGATTTAATTTTGCATTAGAACTCAAGGCTGAAGATCATACATCTGAAATCAATAGGAATTTTAAATTCAATTATGTCATCTTTTTGGTCATCTTTCTATTTTTCTTAATGTATTTAAGTTAATCCTTCATAGTCATTGTTATTCAGTATTTATATAACCAGAACAAATGTTGAGCATTATGAAGATACCAGTTTGATGTTCTCTCTTTCAACAACAGAGCCCACGTTCTCTTTCAGAAGACTAATTCCTCAAGCCTCCAGATGACAGGGACTGACAAAATATCCAAGAACATCTGAAACTGTCAAGTTTTGACTGCATTGCCAGTGCCAGATTTACTGTGGGTAAGGAGCCATAAGAGGGTCAGGCTGTTCAAAGCAGCAACACTGATTTACAGCTGCTTCTTTCCCTCCTCCCCTCCTTCATTGGGCTCTCTATCTTCCTTCCTGATTTTGATGGTTCTGACTCTGGAAACCTCATTGTCCTTTAATAGCAAATGAGTGGAATTCTGTTCAGTGATCAGCACTTGTCATTTCAGAACCTCAAGCAAGTTAATAAAAGGGAATAATTTTAACTCTAAAGTTCTTTAGTTGTAAATATTGAGCAAATGACACATTTTTTTTATAAAGGTTATGTGTTTGTCAACTGAAACCATATCATGATCTTTACAATTTATGTTTCATCTCTACTGTTTATACATATCTCGTTTGTTCCTTAAAACTTCCTGAAAGAAAAGATGTTCAGATCATTGCCTCCAGAAAACCTCTTATACCGTCAAATTTATTTCTATTTGGTGTCAAATGTAGTTATTATCATGTTTATAATGCATCTTAATCACATTTCTGCCAGCTGAGTGCTACTTACAATTCCATTAAGGTGGCCACTAACAATACAGTTAAGACACATGCATAACTTTACAGGGATAATGCCACTAAATTCAGTGACTCTATAGATGGCTTGCTTGCTAACTACACTTTTATGCTTTAAGATTCTTAAGTTCTTGCTTAAATGAACGGTTATAACATGTATTTTTAAATCTGACTACATGTTATTTGGTGTTCCTCAAGAAAAGCTTGAAATTCATTTTTCTTCAAGACCATTAAGAGGTGAAATAAGCTATCATGATACCACTGTAACACTCAAGGACTGCAGAACAATAGTACTGTATGCCAGCACTGCTGTGTCTTAACATTTCATCAGAAATATATAATAGGTAAAAATCTGAATATATTTATGTATATGACCTGGTTTTTCCTATAGAAAAAGAACTCTATCCTTGTCAATAAGGGCACTATTGATAGTAAAGAAGAATGAGTTCATTTTTTTCCATGTAAGGAAAAGACCATTTAGCAATGTCCTCTAATTTCTAGAGGCAATAATTACCATGTCCTCTTCGTATACATGGAAAACTCAAATGCTTCAGTAACACAGAAGAGTCTTAAACCAGATACAAAAAGTGATACCACTTTCTTTTTTCATCTATTTTAAGAGGAAAAAGAAAAACAGCCAAGGGACCAGGAAGGACAAGGAAAACAGAGCTAACAGAGGCAGGCGTCAGACACAGCAGGTTGCTTACTATTTTTAGGGCTCTTCTTGTGTATAGGCTGTGAACCCACTCTGGGATAGCCAGGGATTTCTGGGAACTCCTGGAGGAATGTCAGGGCACCTGCTTCATCAGGAAAAAGCAGCCATGGGGCCTGCGACTCCCAGCAGCTTGTAAAGAGGCTATTTATGATCAAAGGGTGCTTTGAGCTTTGAGCAAGGAGAGACAAATACCCTTTCAGCAGGTGCTGGGAGAGGTGAGCTTAAGGGCCAGCCCAGTGTGAATTTCCCAGAGAACTGTTTTCTGCAGATGATGTGCAAAAGCCTTATGGAAACCCTGCTGCTGAGGAGAGAATTTGTGTGCTGCAGCAGGGGGGGAGTGACACAGCATGTGCCCAGCATGCAGCAGAGCAGCTACCCCAGCACATCAGACGCCAGGCTCCCAAGGGATGATGATGCATCTCTGCAGGCCCCTTACTGAGGGGCCATCCACCGAGTAGAGGGGAGCTGTGACAGCAGGGCAAGAAAGGTCTGAGCTTATTTGGTGCAGAAATGGAGACTCACAGCATGTCCAAGCCAGAGACTTAACAAATTCAGGAAAAAAAGTTCCTTCTCTGATGCAAAAGGTTCAGTGTGGTCGTAGCAGATGAGGTGCTGAGTGTGAGCAGCACACTGAGGAGGTGATCCTTCCTGTCTCCCAAGCACTGGTGGGACCACAGCTGGAGCATCGTGTCCAGTTCTGGGCTCGACAGTAAGAGATGTGTATGTACTACAGTGAGTACTACAAAAGGTCACAAAGATGGTAAAGAAGCACCTTTTATGCAAGAAGAAGCTGAGAAAACTGAGACTTTTCAGCTTGGAGAAGGGAACACTTGAGAAGGGAATCTCATATCAGTGTGTATAAACATCTTATTGGGTGGAGGCACTCTTTTCAGTCATGTCCAGAGACAGGAAAAGAGGCAATGAGCACATACCAAACGAGAGCAAGTTATGTTTAAGCATTAAAAACAAAACAAAACAAAATAAAACAAAAATAAAACAAAACAAAATAAAACAAACCAATCAACAAAACAAAAAACCCAAACACAAAAACACACCAAAAAAAAAAAAAAACTTTTCAGTGTGCAAGAATCCAAACAGTGGAATAGGTTGCTCTGAGAGGCTGAGTAGTCTCACTCCCTGGAGATATTTCACATTCAACTGCATGCAGACCTGAGCAAGCTGCTGCTGTAGCTGTCTAGTCTGAGCTGAGAGGGTTGTGCCAGACATCTCCAGAGGACCAGCCTGCTTTTGTGAGCAGTAACTGTTTCTGAGATCTAGTGATCCCAGACTTTCAGAAAGTTGCAAATTATCAATCACAATGACATGCTATTTGCAACCATTTGGCTGCACCACCAAGCCAAAGGAGGTGTAAAAGAACCACAGGCAAAGCTTTTTGATGACATAAGAATGGAGGATGACCCATGAAACACCCACATCATTAATTGTTGTCAGTCTGGTGGAAAGGCCTCAGGAGCTCAGCCCCCAATAGCTTTAGGTTGGAGGAACTAATAAAGAGTCAGGCATTTAAAAAATTTCACCTCTAGTCAAGGCTCTCATGATTTGCATGATTCTTATGTTTATGCCGGCATGGAAATTTATAATATTTTCTCTTTAGAAGTAAGATTGACTAATTAACTAAATAGCTGCAGATATGTCTAAATGGAAACAAATCTCTTTGTAAAAATGCAGCTCTAGATTATAGTTAGAAACTAATAAGTAATTTTCTTCTAATTTTAAAAGCGTACAAAACATGGATAAAATCAAATTAAGTTTACAATGACTCTTGCCACTTCAGTTGAGTCAACAGAGGAAGAAGCAGAAAATACATGTAGCAGGTCCAATGAAATTAAGAAAAAAATGCATGTAACACAAAGAGAGTGGAAACCTTTGTTATAATTTCACAGATCTTGTATGTTACAGATGGAGGTATTTTCTAGCCCTAAGGATTCTATGATGCCATGATAATGCACAAAATATTACCAGAAATTAACATAAGTAACTTCAATTTAAAAAGACAAATTTTTTCAGAAGTGCTACTTTTGAAAAGACATGCCTCCCAGAATGAGATTGGACAGGTATATGTGGAAAATTGCACAAAAATTATATCACTTTAGGATATACACAGTGGAATGGGCTGCAAAAACCTTTTGATAGTCATTTTCCTGTGAACTGCTCTTTTAGGATTCATTTAGTAATTAATTGCTGTCCTCACTAGATGCTAATATTGCAACAGAAATCTACGGAATAAATTGTGCCAGTGCAAATGAGGCAGTGATTGGCAGGCCTTTCTTAATTATGGCAGTAGGTTTGGCACTTGTGCTAATCTGAAATTCATTAACATGTCTCCAGATACCACTAGTTAAATCCAGTTTGCCAACAGGCAGAGTCAGCTCTGAAATTAGTGCTTCAGAAAACCTTGCTCATTGCCTGATGTCCTCTGAAAAAAAAAAAAAAATCACTGAGGTCAGGTTTCCTGACATATTGTTTGACTGGATTCCCAGAATAATTCCATGATATTCACAAGAGGCAGCCCTGAACAGACAAAACCTAGAATGAGGTTTGAGCCAAAATCACTTATCTACAAGCAAATCTCCTATTTCTTCAAACAGATTCTTAATTCCTCCTTTTATACCTTACTGATGTGTTTTTTCAGGCTATATTTTCATGATCAATAGTTATTCTACCCATATAGAAATCTCAGTACACAAAACAGACAGAAATGCAAATAAGGATAAAAAGCTACATAAATTTTTCAGAAATGGATCATGCCAAAAATCCTGGTGTCTTCTTTTGACAGACATTATTTACTTATTTACAAGGAAAGCCTGACAGATACAACCTCTCTGGATTTCAGAAATATATTCCATAGGAGATGACTGATTAAAATTGAAAAGGTGGGGATCAGAAGCCGGACTGTAAAGTGGATCAAAAAGGAGATCAAACAGGTTGTGCTGAAAGTGTCCTGGTATTGGTAGCTTCCCTGTGCAGTTCTTCAGAGTCTATTTTGTAAAACTTTAGTGCTTTTACCAGTGACTATGCCCTCAAGGGGCAAAAAGATGTCCTTTTGGGACATATATGTACTAAAGAAATGCAACAATAGCATGAATACGGATGGGATACACTGGCAACATGGAATGAGATTAAACACCATATGGCAGAATTTGGGTAATCTTAGGGACTGAACCAGTAAAAATAGGATTATATGTGTATCCTGAGCCATTTACAGGCTAATAACAGGAACTTTGCTAAGAGTACAGAGTGCTGGTGTTTCTAGAAACAAGAGAAGAGAAAATGTGTAACAGCTCAGATAAATCTCACAGTAGAGTCCTGCCTTTCTCTTCAGTCTCTTTCTTCAGGCAAATTAAGGATTTATAATCTACCTTTGTTTTGTCACAAAATTATTTTTATCTCTAATATAATTTTATAACACTATATTATGCAAAATTTTCTCCAGTCTTATTGTGTAGACCTTCCTTATCAGAATGCTAGAGCACTAAATCTTGCAAAGATTTTATATAGATCTCCTCAGATCCCTGAATAGGCCATCATATAAAGCCATGAAAGACAATCTGTCATTAAACATTTTACTTAATCTCTTCTAAATCTAGCATTCAGCTTTCTATAAACATCTTCATTCTTATTTATTTTTCACTCATATATCAAACGATTTTACATATATTTCTTAGACTGTGCTGTACTTTTTCGTGGAAATGCTTAGTCATTTTGCACTGTGTGGATAGATGCTGTAAAGATTGAAAAGGTGAGTGCTGCAGAACAATTAATTATATAATTCATTTCCCCATCTCATTTCTCTAGTCATGATTATCAAAGTTCCTCCCTTTCTTAGCAGACTGTTGACAAATGACAACTGAAAAATAACATTATCTCTTTGGGCTCCCCAGAGCCTCCAGAATGAAACAGAAGACTCCTCTACCACACTCAGTCCTTTTCCCCAGGTAACTTCTCCAGTTTGCTTAACTTCCAAATAATAAATAGCTTTGTACTGTTCCTTGCTCCTTCTTTCTTGTTTGTTTAATGTTCAGTTCCCCAACTTTGTCAACCCCTGTCACTCACTGTCAGAATTATTTTTCTAAGTGTAATACAGACACACAAAGATCTGCATTTACATCTTTTTATCCATCAGTTCTTCCTACCAGTTTTGGTAGGCCTTTTTATAACCAATTTTATTTTTATTTTTCTTAAGCTGTTTTTCCATCTTCCTTTCCCTTTGTAAGCTTTGCAAATGGCAGATTATTTTCAGTTTTAAAGATGTTTTCATACTGGTATAATTTAAAATCTTGTTTCACAAGATGCATTAATCAATCTTCTTTAAGATTAACAATTTTGTCTGTAAGGAGATTTTAGCATTTGGTTATGTCTTAATTACTCTACAAAATCTCTGTGTATGCAAGGAAGAATTCCATGTGGGTTGCTTTTCCTCTGATTGCTTTTAAAGCAGACACAAATAACAGTTTAATTTTATTAAAATATAATTTATGGTTATTATTACTGCATTTTTTACTGATCTTTAGATTAATGTCTCTCTGCAAAGTAGTGTTATGATATGACTTTTGCACATATTCTAAGTTTCTGCCATTTCTTTTTTTTATTTGGTAGACATATTTCAGGTGATTTACAATAAAAACTCATCGCTTTATTCCTAGCTTCTATCCTTCAGCTCATTTTTTCTCAAAAAAAAAACCAGAATAATATTGCAGTCCTCTCACCTGCTTTTGGAAATAGATAACTCACAGAATTCTATAGATTTTCTCTGTTGTCATTGGAGGCATGTATACAGAGCAATTCATCTGGCATATTTTAGAGAATTAAATGATGAGGCAAACCATGCCCCACTAAATGACTTTCTCGCCATTCACTCTAAAAGCTCTGTTCATGTGTAGACAGCTGCACTCACCACATCTAATGTGAAACAAATTGAATTCTGTTCCTACACAGTTTGGCTATTTGAATAGCTAAAGCCTCTATGCTCCTGTATTATTCCATTTCTATACTTGTCCCCTCTTCCACGTTATCTAGTTGCATGACACACACTAAATAAGGCAAACCCAATACATCATAGTAGGTTTGTTATGACCTTTCACAACACTAAGAAAAACTGCACCTTTTATCACCTACATCATCGTGTGTCTGTACTGTTTCTGTTATTTCTCTTGGAGAAAAACAAAAAAAGCAATACCATATAAATAGTCCTTGTCTCTAATCTGTGTACTGTTCAATATCTGTAGCGTGTCAATCTACTGAAGTTATAAGCCCTTCTGTTTTTCTGTGCCTAACCTTATTACTTTCTATTTCCTAGCAACAAATCATATGGTTCAGGCACAGGCTTTTGACCCTGTTCTATAGGAATCATGTTCATTTGTTCTCACCCTCAGTGCTTTTTCCACAGACTTCTATTATTGTCAGGTTTCATCATCCTTCAGCATTTCCCTACTCAGAAACTCTTTTGTTACATATCTGTCCAGCAATTCATACCAAGATGTGTGCTCATACCTATTTAATACTCCATTAGAAACCATTATCAAGTCAGGGCCCTGAAGATAAAAGATTTACATTTTCAGAATTTTTTTCATTGATCTGGTTGTTATTGAGTCTGACAGAGGGATCTCTGAGGGAGGACAAGAAAGCAATTGCATCAGTAGCAAGGAAGAAAATCTTGGAGAATTTATAGCCATATTTACAACTTTCAAAGTGGCAGAAGGACATACAAAACCAGGAAAATAAAGGTAGACACATCTGCATTAATTTTTCATATATGATCCTTAATGAAAGACCTATGTGTAATCTTGGAAGACACTGAACCCCATGAGAATTATTCCCTTTTTTGATCACCTCCCATTTAGCCACTATACATCAACATTTACAAGGTCTCTGTTATCACACACTCCAAGGACTTCACAAACTGAAAATCATCTTTATAAAACAGGATGACATTTTTACAAGACAAGGAACAACAGGAAAGGCCAGGCTCCAGATGACGTTTTTAGTGACCGAGATCTGAGTTTAATTTAATTATCTAAGTACTGTCCACGTGGCACCAATTTGCATTTCTAAGTTACTGAAGTACCAGCATTTACACTCCCCCTTTCAGAGGCTCCTTAGCCCAACCAGTGAGGCACACAGCTTCTTCTTCACCCCATTGCAACTTGGATCCAAGAGGGAGAGGCACACTTATTTTTTTGCCTGTTTCTCTGATCTGAATTTTCCTCTCCAGACGGAAATCAAGAGAAATGTAGCTACAAACTCACAGATATCATGGATGCTGAGGGAGACAGCTCAGCTCTGCTGTCACCTTGGCACAAGGGAGCCCTGCCCAAACGAAACAGCCAGTTGTGTCTATGTACCATGCAATAATTCACTAAAGCCCTATATCTAAACCACATTTTATCCCTTCATATTTGCTGTGCAAATTGATGTATGCATTAGGAACTTGAATTAAAAACTTGGGTTTAGAAACATCTGCTTGAACAATACTTTCTTTATTTTACACATTGCTCAGAATTTTCTGTTTCACTATACAAGGCTTAGAAGAACTCAGTCATTAAAACAAGAAACTTATTAAAGCCATGTGCATTTTATGCCCGGGGAAGAAAGAAACCTTGCCTAAGCACATTGTGCATAAACAATATCCCTTGCTGGTAAAAAATGGTGAAAGTGACAAACAGAAAAAAATTATCAGTGTTTGAGCTGCAATTAGTCCATGTATAAAGGAGGATCAATACAACAATTTGCAACTATCAAAAGCTGGAGCCTTTAAAAGCCAGCTGGCTTGGCAGAAATCTCCCCACCGTGGCTGTATGTCAATATAAGGATTATTTTCAAGCACCCTTAGTTGTTTTTCTCTAACATGATAAGCAGTGGACTCTAATATCCTGAGGCTTTCTCTTCAGATCTCTGGGTAGGATTTGGAGAGCCACACCAGAGACTGCACAAAATAAGCCTTTCAAGTTTGTACAGTCTGGCATGTTCTGAGGAGTCTAACTGCCCCGTAGCTGCATACCCCGCATGCAGATGATGACCTGAGGTTCCATATTTCATTTTGCCTTCCCTTAAAATGCATAATAATCATTCCAAAAAAGTGGAACACTACTGGCCATATTATGAGTTGTGACTTGATGCTACCTAGGGATATATTTATAAAATGTGATTATGTGTGACACAGGAGCACTGCCAATACATTTTTGTTTCTCAAATCAGGATCAGGCTATATTGGAGCAAGTCCAGGGTAATCCTTGGGTAGCTGAAGAATTACACAGGAAAACCAAACATTGATCCAGCTAGAGTTCAGGGTGAACTTCTGTGTATCTTCTGTGATTGTATCTATTTCCTTGGCCTTACAGTCAAAAGAAAGAAATCTATTACTTAGGTCTCCACAAGATACATAAGATTTTGCAATTTTTCTCATCTTAAAGAGTTTGATGAGTATATGTATGGCAAACCTCAAGAGAAAAGAAATTCTGAGCAGGCAGCAGAGCACAGTGCATGGGTGATATATAGCTACTTCCTTTCCACCAAGTCTGTACAAACTCTACCCTCTGCCTGCCACAAGTAAGCACAAACTCCCTTGTCTTTCCACTGAAAAACATACAGCTCCCAGGGAAGTATTCATTTAGTGAGTGTCAGGGACTATCTCTTGCTGTGTGTCTTAGGGTGATTTTAGGATGTTTGTATCCCCAGTTGTCTGTTTTGTTTATGCTATTGAATTTCATGCTTTTAAGATTAGATTGGAGAGCAAAAGGGTGGAGCAGGAAAAGCAGTAGAATACTTTTGCAGCTGGATTCAGAAACACAGAGATAAGAGCTTCAGCTCTCTCTCTCTCAGTGCGTGTTGTCTTCAGCACAGACAGAAAGAGAGGGCTCTCCATTGCTTTTAGTTAGTTCTTCTTTTTTGCTAGCTGAGGCAGAGGAGTTTCCCAGACTGTGGCTTTTCTGCTGGGAACTGATTGTCCCTGCTCTGGACTGAAAACCCAGAAAAACACCAGAAGCTCACACCTGTGGCACACTGGGGCATTTTCCAGTGCAGGAGGGACTGATAAGAGACTGAGCGAGCCAAGCTACGGCCCACAAAACTGACCCTCTCTGAGTCTGCCATCTCTTCAGAACAATGAGACTTTCCATTGTCTAATATTATTCATTTTCTCATGTTTGTGAATGTGTTATTTGTTAAATAAAAAAAAAATTCCACTTCTCTTATAGGAGATTTACCTCTTAAACTGGCTGGGGGAGGGGCAGCTTGAATCTGCTTTCTAGAGGGACCCCTTTGAAAGTTCCCTCCCTACATTCGCCCTAAACCAGAACAAATACACTGTGATGTTCTTCTACTCCTGCAAATAAACATATGTGGCAGAGAGCACATCTATAATCTCAAGATATTTTGAATTCCTCAGACAGCTCAGGTAACCACTATGATATTGGGATGCTTTCCAAGCTCTTAGGAACTATCTTCCAGTATACAGCAAGTGCAACACCCAAACTCAAAGGCACATCTAAGCGATCAGATGAAACCCACAATAAAAATAAGCAATTTTAATTGCAATTTTTTTTTCCATCTGTTTGCTTGCCAGTTGACCTGGATTTTGGGTTTTCTTATCTTTTTAAGAATCCTTTAGAGCTTGTTAAGTGATGACTTTTCTAGAGCTGGTGTCCAGTATGGTTGATGAATAGTGGTATTCCAGACCAAATAAAGTAAACACTAAATTTTCTATTGAATATAGTATTGTTGAAACTTTATAAACCTAGTGGTGATAAACATAATATTTCTGAGATTTTTCTGGTTAGGATATAGACTTCTTCCTTTTTTCAACTAAAGGATGAACAGATAAAATTTAATATCTAGTTTTCAGGAAATATTTGTGCAAATTGATAATGTTGCTCCATTGCAGAATATAAAATAAAAAGGGTGAGTCAATTCAATTCAGTTAAATACGATCTCACAGCATTCAAGTTGGCTCATTGGGCTTTAATTCTTCCAAGCATTGGAAACTTCTGAACAGTAGTAACTAGAATCAATTTCTGTCTGCTGTGATATTTGAATGTGGTTGTGCTTGTAGAACAAGATCACAGATTAAAGATAAAATTATTGCAATCATCCTCTAACATTTTTTCTTGATTCATTTGATCTGAAATGATCAATTTTCTACTTCTTTATTGTTTGTTATATTGGTAAATTCTAGTTAGAAATGTCTTGAGCAACTCTGAATCCTTATTCAGTTTAAGTTAGAACATGGGAAAATGTTACAAGGAGATATGCAGTTAGTATATATGTAGAACTGCGAATACAAAAGAGTACTGCAGGAAGAGACATAACATTTTGGGTCCAATGTCCTCAACATAAAACATAACATGATAGGTTGCCAAAATTATTGGATACCTTAATGCTTAGAAATAATAAGATTACTTCCTTTGCTGGGTTAGAGAAGCTTTTAAGATACACTGTCTTCCACATACTTAATATTTCATACTATTAGATATGCTTTAAGCAGCCATTGAGAAAACCTCTGACTCCCAGCTGACTGCAGAAAACACAGAAGCAGATGAGTGTCTATGGAGCCTAAATGCAGATAGACGGGCTCTCTCTGGTACCCTTGAGAGGTACTAGCCTTCCCCAATTACACGAAGAACAAGTCACTTACATTGGAATTCACCAGCGACTGAAACAGGGAAACCAATTGGTCTCTATGGGGTGAACTGAATCCTGTCTCTTTCCTCTTGAATACTTTGCTGAGTCTCCTCAGATTCTCCCCAGTTTTGCTTAAGGTCACATCTGGTAACAGGGTCTAACACATCTAACTTGCTCTTGAATCCAGTACTCCTTTGATTATGCACCTGAACTTGGTTGATTACTGCTGAGTACATCCCCCTAGAGCAAAAAAACTAAACAGTGCCATCTGATGATGCCAGTATTAACTTTAAATTTATTCCCTCTTCACTGTTATTCCTATGCTACAGCATTTAGCCTAAATGCTTTCACTGTCATTCCTTTTAATATAGAGAATTTTTTATTTTCCTCTTTATATTACAATGTAAGATTTATCAAGATAATTTCACTGACAGTGACCCTCCAAAATAATTACTCTATTTTTTGAGTTTGTCACTTATAGGCCATTACTAGATACAGATAGATTGCTTTTTACATAAATGATTTATAAATGCAGCTTCTTTATACTATCAAATGCCATTAACAAAATCTTTTTCCCTTTTTTCTTCTATATTCTCTCTAATGTGCCTTATTTCATTTTTTAAGTAAATGTTGTAAGAAAATAAAAAGGCTCATATTATTCAGTTACAGAGGTATTAAAACCAATCTATTTCCCCTCATATCTGTCCTGACGGCTTGCAGAACAGTTGTACTTCCAAACAGGCCATAAATCAACAAGTAGGGAAAACTATAAGTTTGTACAAACAATTCTCATCTGATTTGACAGATTTAAGAAGAAATTTTAAATTTAAACATTCAAGTTAGGAAGCTTTCTAAGGTGTCATATTCCTCAAAATATGTGTCAGACCTTCTTCCTGTTAATAAAGGTAAGGATATCAGGAGGGGTTAAAAATGCTACAGAACTGAAACTCTGTTGTTTCTGACACAGACTAAAAGGTAAAAAAAAAAACACAATTTCTTTGCACTCAGATACTTTTTTGCTTGGAATGACAAGGGTTAATTTTTTCAGCCTCTTTGCTACAGCTTGAGTTTTTCACTTATCATAGCAGAAAGGATATGTCCGGATATCCATACCTATCAGGAGATGCAAATCAATTTTCATTGAGTAATGAGAGTAAATCCTTTATCACCTTCCTAACATATTAATTATTAAAATACCTTATGAATTAGACCTTGTTTCTCAAAACAGAATTGGCCTCAGTCAAGTTCTCCATCATGAATTTTGTATGTGGAGCATACATATTGCTCAATTAATCAGTACTTAAGATCTGTACATAAGCAAAAGCACAGCTATAAATTGCACTTGCTTTTAGGTTCTACATTCTAATTTCACACCAATAATTTTCTTAATCACTGATTTTAATCACATGGATTCGTGTTGCACTTCAGAATCACAGCAGCTCCAAGCTCTGCTTGCTGAGCCTGCTTACATTATGGCCTTACATTACTTAAATCCATTAAGAGTCATTCAGATCACTCTGCAATTTTAGTTTATTGTACAACCACCTGGATTAATTCCATTAAAATAATTACCATGCCAAAGCAGAATTTATTTGAAGTCATTCCCTATTAATTCCCAATAATAAGTTAACAGTAGAAACAACTCTTTAAGTTATTTAATATAAAGGCTCGGGAAATTGGGTATCAGGATTCTTTGTTACAAGTGTTGTGCCCTAGTTCCCAATGCAAACCAAGTCAGACACCTGTGAAACTATGACAAAAGTACATGAAAATAATTTTGAATTCAATTTTATGAATTCAGGTCTATGTTTGCTTGAGCTTTAACCATGTTTTCAAGCATTTCTCTGTACCACCAAGATTTCTAAAAAAATTACATAGAATTATGACATGTGATGTAGGCATGACAGAAAAAACATCACAGATCTTAATAAAACTCAGGCAGACATTCCCCCTGCCACTCCCACTTCTGCAGCTGAAAGCTGCATCTATTTTTTTAACACAGTACAGATTAGTGAAACTAGATTTGCTACCACAGTGAGTCCTACAAGGCCAGCAGTGTTCTGCCCTTCCCAACTCATTGTTAATTTTATTTATCCATATCTGATCTACTCATCTGCTGTTATCTCACATTATACTTAGATAATTTGTCGACCCTATTAGAATACGGTACCAGTGGCATCCTATGATCCTAAGTGTTTCAGACAGTAAAAAGTTCTAAATTATGAGCTGCATATAAGAACTCATAATTTGCAAAAAAAATACAAGACGTGCCAAATTTAAGCTATTTTTAAAAGGTTTTTTTTTTCTCTAAGGGTAGTTGTAGACTTGAGAGGAGGAATTTTAAAAACCTGAGTGAGGAGCATAGCACCAGTGCATTTTAGTTCTATTGTGCTTAATGCCTCAAAAAAATGTCAAAACTTATCAGCCTGAAAGTGCACCATTTTAAAGCTTCTGTTTTAATGATAAATAATGATTTGAGAATGCAAATTTTGTACTCAGTAAAAGAATAGAGAGGTGTCAGCTTTCTTGAAGAAAACATTTAAAACAGTCTGAGCTGAATATTAAGTCAAGAGAGTTTTGCATAGATTGATGTCTTAGCAACTTCAAAAGACAGCAGAAGAAGACTAATTTTGTAAACAGCTGATTCCACAATAATGATTCTCTAGAGGGTTCAAAATTCTTTATGAAAAATCTCATTCTTCTGGGGTTTCTTTAAAAGTTCTGTATAGATGCTATCTTCTCAGAAAAAAAAAATATTACAATGTAGAATGATCATTAATTTTTATTTTAGTCAACACCTTATTTTGAATTAGCCTGCTAGCTTCTGTTCTTTTATTCCCATTCTCTGGTATTATTCTGCCTTTTCAGGATGAATTTTTTTGATATTCCCTTTTTAAATGGGGTTAATGCTGCAGTGTGTCTCTGTGTGTTCAGCCAAAATTAATCTTTCCTCAAAGGCATTAAATTAACATATCTAAAAAACAAATAACAGCAAGGTTTTCTCGTCCACTCAGACTATGAAATTAGTTCCAGAAGAATAAAGTAAAACATTGTAAAGTGGGGTTAGGTGATAATATTTTTCTTTCTTTCAAGTCCAGATAAATGTTATAGAATCACGGCAAGACTGAGATGGGCAGGGGACTATGGAAATCACCTACTTCCACCCCTCCTCTTAAAGCAGGCTCAGCTAGAGGAGGCTGCCTGTGTTCAGCCAGGTTTTGAGTGTCTCCAAGAATGGAGATTCCACAACTCTTTTTAAGCAGCCTGTTCCAGTGTTATTGTAGATTTGTCACAAAATCTGAGAGAGCAACATAGTTGCTGTACTTTGTCCAGAGAAGACCAAAAAAAAGGTTGCACACTCAAAATATATTTCAAGTCTTTTCTTCACCAGGAGAGGAAAGTGATGTTGCAGTGACCTCCTGAAGGAGCAGACAACATTTACCTAAGCACTGATGGCAGAGGGGAGTCACTCTATAGTCACACCTATTCTCTGCTCCATTCTCTATTATCCCTGCTTGCATAAAAAAAAAGTCAAATTACCAAGTATCCCTATTACTCCCCAGGAAAAATAGCCCACCAAAGCAAATAAGATGTCTCTTTTCAAGTATGTGAGTTGAGGTCAAGTGCTGCCCTTACCTTTATAAGTTTAATACTCATGTTGTTATATCTGTAAATACATTTTGTTACAGAGTTACATATATCCCTAAAAGTTCTAAATTGTGTAAATTTAAATATAAATAGAAATATATGACTAAAGGTAGGCAAAAAAACCAGCTACCCTACACTGCCTATAAAGAGAGACCTAGGGAGGAGAGAGAAACACACACAAGAGAGGTGGCTGGAAGAAAGTTTTTTTTTCCCATCCAAGAAATAACACTGTATCCATGCTGTAATTCTTTGCCTGGAAGGAAGTTCAAAGATAAATCTTTTTCTTAAAATCAAAACAAAACCACCTTTGAAACACTTCCATCCACTGCAAATGCATGCTCAAGTCCTGTTCCTGTTAACTGATGAGCACTTATGTTGAATTCACAGAACACTTCTCACGAAGCACTCAGCACCTGCCACGGTAAAAACTCTTATAAAACACCTGCTTGTTTTGTAGACAGATTAATGAAGTTAAATAGAATGAGAACACTAGAGTAATGTGATGGGAGAACATATTGAATCATGCCACAATTACACCTCTGTGCATATCACCATTTATAAATCTAATTAACAGAAAAACCCTTCTCTTTGCAAAACTTTAGATACGAATACCCGTTTTTCATAAGTATCTCATTTGGATACAAAGAGTGATAGGAAAAATCTTTCAAATGTGGCAACTTATTAAAATAAGAAGATCTTAAATTATAATATTCACTTTTTGCCTGGAAAAAGAAAGATAAATAGAACCATGAAACTTTCAAAAGTCAATCAAATAATTTTTTCATTGACCAAAGAAACTGATGGGCTGGTTCACTAAAAGTAACCATCAAGAACCGAAGGTACTACGTACACCTTATCTCAGAACACTGCTTTTCTATTTTCTTTTGAAAACACTTTAGATATACACAGTAATTAGCTGTACTAGTTGCATGTTAGAAGTTTCTTTTCCTACTAAATTAAATTAATTTTAAAATGCCCATAATAAATGAAAATCAATTGAGTCCAGAAACCATTCTTTCCTGGCTCTCTTGTGAAAAACACAGGCAATCGTAAAACAGGAATCTACACTCAGCAGTAACTCACATTTTGTGTACAAATAAATTTCTTTATTTCTCTCACCAATCAAGTTCTCTCCAATTAAAAATCATTATGAACAATGAGATTTTCTGCATTTAGCATACAAGTGAAAGAATATCTAAGCAGAAACAAATGTCTTATCAACCACATCAGTTCAATGTGCACTGGTGGTTATGATCACCTTTCAGTCCTGAAGGTGTCAGGGAATAATACACACATGAATCCTTCAGGGAAGCAAATCTTCATGATTTGTAAATTAAAATAAATTAAGTAAACAAAAATAAATGCTCTTCAAAGAGATTTCTTGCAATCTAAAGCAAATCAGTTACTCCAATAAACAGGAAAATGTGTGTGTTTTCTCACCCTTGCAAATACCCTCCATACGACAGACAGAGGTCCTTCAGAATGCAGATCACACTTTGTGAGGTGAAAACCACTAAGTTGAATGTGTCAGCATATTAACTGGACTTGAACCTACTCACCACTACGTGAGTGAAGAGGGACATACTGAATTGAGGTGAGAAGTTGCTTTAATATGCATAAGGGTAGGATCATCTGGAGAAATTAATGTTGAAGAAAAGGAAAAAACTGCCTGTCTCAAAAATGCCAGTTACTTCTTGATATATATATATATTTTTTTTTTTACTGTGAATATGATCATATATTGTAATTGACTACTCAGAGAGAATTCTGGAGGATTTTCCACCCCTGCAGCTATTTAAAACCTGGACGGGCATGGTCCGAAAGAACCTGATTATGCTGATCCTGAACTAGGCAGAGAGTTTGAGTAGGTGGAGGTCTTTGACAACTCCAGATCCGTTTTTCTACCCCTGTGATTGCTGGGGTAGGAAAACGGATCTGGAATGGCTAAGAAAGCTAGGGTTTTCCTTTCATTTATCAGTTAATTTTTAATATAAGGCATTATTACTGATTGAGGCTAGGATGCACATCAAAACTGATGTGCACCACATCACGCAGTATTACTGTTTACTCCCAGCACAGGAAGTCTTGTAACCTGTGTAAAATATTCACCTCTGTCAGACACAGCAGTAGTGCTGCCCTGAAGAACGGGAATTGCGGATTAATAGGAAAAGGCAAAGTGTTTAAAGCCATCTTCTTCTTATGCCTCTGAATGCAAGACTACGCAAATAAAATGTTTGGGCGTATAACACACCCAAACAATTGGCCCACTGGTATATAATGTGGACTAGCCTGGTATGGGGAATATTAAAAATATCCCATGGGACAGGAAGTTAACCCCAAATAAATGTTTCTTTTTCTTTCTTCTTTTTTTCCCCTCTCTCAGTACATCACTGTTTCAAAATCAAATACATTTTCCTTAGTGTCCAGAATGCTTTCATCTCTGTTTATTGCTTTCATCTCTGTTTATTGCTGTACTTATAGTCAGCAACAGAAATTTTTACAGGTATTGATGAAATATAATTATCTAGGGAGTGGAAGCTTTCATATAAAAATGTACAGCTTATCTTATTATGCTAAACTTTCATGATCACCAAATGAAAATAGATCACTTTATGCTTTAACCACACAGACCCAGAAAAACATCTACTGGAAATGTAGGTAATTATCACTGCAAACCTTACAGTATGCTGCCTATCTTTTTCATCATCACAATATTTCCCATTTTCCAGCATTTTCCCATTTTCTGTGTTCCAGGTGTTCTTTAAAATCATTAAATAATCATTTAGACTTTTAACTTTATATTTCTAGAGGCAGGGATTCCCTTTTCATAAAAATTGTATAGAAAGGAAAACTGTGAACTATAACCAACATTTGTATCAACCAAGTGGTCTCGTGTATTACCTAAAGCAAAAAAAGCTTCCACTCAGAAGTTAAATTCAAAATGACCTTGTGCTTTTTTCAAAACTGTTTGCGGCTGAGGTCATTGGAATAAATTGTGATAGGGAGTGCTTCTCTCTGCATAGTCAGAAGTCATGTGCAGTACATGAATTACCACCAAGTAAGGAAAAAAAATCCCAACCAAAACAGAGCAAAGTACATCATTCCATTTCTTTGTAAAATAATGGCAAATATTGTCTATAATAATT
>JAYDZK010000056.1:19827379-19839553 GCA_034509185.1 Euphonia xanthogaster | reverse complement strand
AATAATTATTACTTCTAATGAAACAATTTAGGATTTTGGCAACTTTAATTCACCAGCAAGTATGTGCTACATAATTTCAAATCTACATTCATCAATTAATCCAGTTTGTTATTGGCCTCTACTGTTAACAGCATAAGCACCTGTAACTACATTTGCCCAGCAGGCAGATCCCAGCTGCACAGAATATTATGTAGTGCTGTTTAAAAATATAGATTGTAGTTGTGTTAAAGTGGTGTCATTAAATTGCTGAGTCAAGAACAATGAAATAGAAAAGAAGTTGGAACAGCTAGTGAGTGTTTTAATTGAAATTTAAATATGTAAATCAAAGGTAATTTCACTATTTGCTTATGTAGGAAATTATTAATTAATTTTAGAAGGAGATTTTCAAAAGGGTATTTTTTAAATTCTTTCTCTTGCAAACACATAGGCAACCACTGTCAAATTATTTTTACTCTGTCACTAAGATTGTACGAGTCCTCAATTTGTTTCCATGATAGCAGCTTTTCACTGGAATATTTTGATCGACAGATTCATATTTTTAACATCTGCCTCTTTTGGGAGCAGCTTAATGTTAGGATGAAAAATGTTAAGATGAAAAATACACTGGAGGTTTCAGAGCAGGTGGAAAACCTCACAGTTCTGATTAAATGAGAACTGCTTCTAATCCTGTTTTCAACTGTGCCTTAAAGTATCCTATATAAAGAATAAAACCCCACTTGTCACTTACGGAACATTTAAAGAAGAGAGGGGCAAAAAAAGAGTCCATGTAACTTACCATTGAAATTTACTGCCCGGATATAGCTAAGCAGTTCTTTACCATCAGTTGTGCTCATCCTTGGGCACAGACCAATATATCCAGGACAGAGATCTTTATGCATGTTGTGCAGGGCATAGGCCATGGAATACACTGCATCAATGACAAACTGAACTTTTCCTTCTTGTTCATAGGCTGAATCTCTTGCAATTCTTTCTAAGCCTGTGGAAGAAAGAGAAAGAGTTTACTTCTATTGGTGTGTGCACAAGGGTGTACCTGCATGAGCACTGGCATGCAAAAATTCACACTGGAATGTAAATAATTACAGTTGGATTGACAGGTAAAGTAGCAATTCTTCTATCCATCATCTAAATAAACAAGACAAGGAAAAATATGGCCATCTGGTTTTGCCTCTAATCATTGTACACTCTGCCAGGTATGTAAACAGTGTGTTGATTTCTGGGCTAGGAAAGAGGACAGGACAGAACACTTCATTACAAGAAAAATATATGTAGATATATGTATTTCTACAACCCAGTAGAAAAATTCTCTTTCCACCTTATTGATTTTCATTCAAGAGTTGTTTATTGTCATTTATAGGACAATAAACAGAGCAGCCTGCCATTCTGTTTTAGATAAATTTAAGGCTACCTTGATTTCTATACCTGTCTATTGTTTGATAAGCATTATTTAAACACCTCAGGGAAAAAAGCTGAATGCTTGCCAAGTGATGTGACCATCTGTCTCCATAGTGAAAGCTGCTTATTCTACAACATTTTCCTGTATTTACTATTGAATAACGCTTCACATTGAGAGCCATGTACTCTTTGCTGTTTCCTACAGGGACATTTACCCTTTAGAGGGAGCACAGAGCCAATCAATACATCATATAATTTTTATTCTGCAGGATTGCCCAAATTCATCATCTATGCCCAAGTACAAGAGAAGCTTTATGTTAAGAGATAATATTACTTAGTGGAATTGTTAAATAGAAAGATCAGAAAAAATATATTTTAAATAAAGAATCAACATGAAATCCCATGTCCTATATAGAAACTCAGATGCTGATTTCAAAGGCCCAAATCTTCAGTTTCTAGGGAAAAGTGATTGGCAAATCTTGGTGTGAAAATTGCTCTGCTGAAATCTACTGTGAAATTCCTTTTGCCTCAGTGAACTGAACAGACATCTAGGTTATCTACCAGATTATCAACTCATTCAATTTGCAAATAATCCAATCATATTATTTAAGATTATATAGAAATGAGACAAAAGTTTATGCATAATTAAAAAATAACTCTCTATCTTATTTTTTATTGTTTCTTTTTGTATATTTAAACACAGGATTTTATCAACTCAAGGTATCAATTTTGCTGAGTCCAAATTTATAAAAGTACACTGTTAGTGCCTGAAAATATAGTGGACACAAGATCTTCCTTTAGACCAAGTATGCAAGCCCATACGACGAGGGAAAAAAGCCAAGGAGAATACTCAGAAGCCTTTCTTCTGTGTCTGCTGCACTTCAGTACCTCCATCTTGCACTGCAGGAATAACATATGAACAAATCTGTAATCTGACAAGCTGTAGTGGTTTGTGCTTTAAACACCCCTGAGCACTGGAAGCGATAGATAGCCTTGAAAAATCAGGGTGTGCTGTTATTTCTCCTCAGGGATTAGTTAAAAAAAACATAAAATCACTACTTCTTGAAAAGCTAGAAACCATTGAAGAGGAAGGTAGAGATCATTTTTGTGATTTGTACAACTAGCTTTACAGACACTTTTTAAGACATGCTCTCTAATGAATGACAAATAATTAATGAATAATGCAACTGTACTGCAAAAAAATAAACAGGAAAAATCTTTCCTTGAACATGCTGAAAATTACACAATTAGTTGCAGTGCATTGCCCAGACATAAAAGAGGACATGAAGGATGGAAAACATGAAGCTTAATTAGTTTACAAATTTACTGACTTATTTCATTTGGGAGCTACCTTCGAACAGCAAATGATGGGTAGAGCTCATGCTCTCCACTTTAATTGCCCCTGCCTTGTTAAGGACTCTGGGACAAGAGAAGGACAGAGTTTACAGAACTGCTGCAGGCACAGAGCAGTCAGTAACCTGGATGCACTCCCAGAACTCCCACATTCTCTAAACAGGATGGTCAGGACAGGAGGAGTTCAAAGGAGATCCACTTTTATTGCCAAGATAAATATAATTCCCCTCACATAAATGGATATATGTGTATGCTGAGGGATGGGGAGCTGGTGAAAAACAGAGCAGAAATATTTTCTGTAATAAATTCTAAGTCATAAAACTAAATGTTGCAAACACTTAAGAAAGTGTACTGTACTAAGTGATACAGATTTTAAAAGGAAAAAAAAGGTTTTATTCTTCCCTATGTTATCCTGTAGTTTGAATATATATAAAACATTTTTGCATAAATTTCTTCCATGGCATGAGATTTTTACCTTCACTCTTCACAGATATGCTACTATAAATTAATTTATCACATAAATTATAGAGGAAAAACTAATTTATTGGGACTGAATGTGTTTCTATACATACATAGGGGTAAGGACCATCACAGAATTACAATATTTAAATCAGTCAAACCCAGAAGACAATAGACAAGAGAAGTCTGTGCGCTTTGCAAAACTAAAAATCACAGAAAAAAAAGCTCTTTCTTCTTTACTTTTCTTTTCATCTTCTCTTTGTGGAATTCCCAAACACCTAAACTAATTTATAAAGATGGCAACAACTCATCAACTTAAATTACACTGCACTGCTCTAAATAGGTGTTTACATATAGCAACAAAATGATGCATATTGTCTAAACCATAAATGTAGTCAGGTCCTACAGATATAATATTACTTGATTGGAAGACATGATTATAATTTTTCTTCAGACTTCTATGCCAAGTAATAATTGTTTATTTACAGTTTGACTCTCAGCTCTACAAGGTATGTTTCTACACACATTGGTGACTTGAAGGAATATAAAAATTTGTACCTCATAAAATAAATGTTTTCATGCTTCCTTAATTTTCACTTCAATTCTCATCCTACAGTTTTTCCTCTGGTGAATGCTTAAGCTGCGTCATTATCAAAAAGAGTGAGAAGATACTCCCAGTTCTCAAACCTGCAGTTGGCAGACCCATGGTCTGACCTAAGTGTCAAGACCTAAGATGAGAACTGGGCTCACCAGATCCTGACCATCTCTTCCTGATCTTCAAAACAACAGAAATCCAGAGAAATATGCCATGGTGTTTTCCAGCTGATCTCCCAATCCAGCTGTTGAAAAGTGCAAACCTGACATCAGCAGGATGTCAAGACTTTCTCCAACCAATGAAGAAAATGTGTAGACTTAAGTACTAATGCTATCATCTTGGGCTTGAGAAGATCTAGGAGAGCAATGACCCTAGCCCAGGATATGTCAGCTGTTCCTGGATCAATCCACTGGAAATCTCTTTTGGGAACACTAAAGCAAGACAAAGGAGTGATCCCATTAAGCTTGTAAATGTGGAAGAGTTGTTACAAATACTCTTGCAGCTCCTGAGCAAGAGTGACAAGCTGGACTGTTGCTGGAGGTATTGCCTCCATAGCTGCACATCATTTCCCCTTTCATCCTGTATTTCTAATGCTGCAGGAATAAATGTGTATTCTGCTCAGGATGGTGTAACTCACCTATTGCAAGGAAAGATAAGGAACATTATAGTAGGAAGGTGAGACATGGATTAAGTGGATAGGGATGTGACTGGGGCTACTAGTCTGAGGGGGAAGAACGTGAAGCAGGTGGTATTGTCAATTCCATGGGCGTGAATTGGGAATCAAGAGATTTCAGGGAACATAATCAAGATAAATTAGGCCTTTACAACAATAAATTAAAATGCATATTCATTAAAAATTCAAGATCATGCAGTAAGTAAATAAAGATTAATGTAAGATAGCTGAGGTAATGAATTCATACATGGGTGATGATATCACCTATGAGAGAGGAACAAGTATCTTAAACAATCAAAACTTAAGTTGCTGATCTCACCAGAAGGGCAATAATTTGGTGGGTGATAAATGTTGCATAATTCATCCAAGTTTTAGAAAACTTATTCTTAATGACAATCTTAAAGCTCTTGAACAAATTTCTGCATATATGTAAGTCCATGACAATAGGAAAACTTCAGAGCAAAGTTCCTGGCAATTTTTCTCTTAAGAAAATAAAAAATTCTAAATAAAGCAAATGGATATACCTGTCTTGTAACTTGTGACATAGAGGGAAAACAATATATTTTGTTTAACTGCCCCATTTCTGAAAATCACTGGTTCTCCTAACACTTCAGAGCAATCCAATTCCTTCTGTTTCAGAAATCTGTTTCCATTTAGCATTATTGAAAGCAATTAATGTAAATGTGGCCTACATTATCTCTCCTAATTATTTTGATATTTTTTTAATTCCATCCCATATATCTAGTGAAAATTTAATATATGTTACTTGAAAACAAAAGGCTGGAGTCAAGGATCTTTTATACAACATCTGGTTAGAGCTTCAAATTGGAACAATGTTGTGATTGTGCAGGGTTTGAGAAAGGTTTTGGGCACTAGAGAGCTTTGGGACACAGGAGAAGGGCTCCATAGTTTAGAAGAGTAAAGACAGCTGGTATAAGGATGCAGTGTGAGTAGGAATAGTATCCTAAACAAAATATTAGACTGGCATGTCTTGTCCTTCATCCAGTAAGAACCATTTGCTGAGCCGTGACAAGGAGGGCCAAGAATGTCCTACCTGTGGATTTGTCACTGGCAAGGAAAGATCTTTATCTAGAGCCTGTATTCCCCTCTCCTGTCCACAATCCCACCAACTCTTTTGTGACCTTGCCCCTTCTCATGAGTGCCAGGAAACAAATCTTTTATGGACTGTGGGAGAAATCTTCCTGGGATAATGGTGGGAGGACAAGTAATGTGGAGGAGGGGAGAAAAAATTGCAATGGTCTTAGAATGTTTTCTCATTAACAGCTTTTATTCCATTTGCCTCTCTTTACCTGCCTTTTTTATATATGCTTGTGCAGAATTACTGCTCAAAGACAGTTGGACCATCTCTGCAACAGGTGGGGTATTTTTCCAAACTTCTGTTCTTACAAGTCTGGATTTTGGGTATCTAGTAATATATTTTTATTCCATAGTTGCAATTCACGTTTTTTAACTTCCTGTTAAATTATTTATCCCCATTACTTGGCTCTCAAAACAGTTTTACTTAAGCTGCACTAGAAAGCAAAGAAAGACAAATATTGTGTTCAATTGATTGTTTCTGTGGGCCAATCCCAATCCCAACTAAAACACAGTAATTTATAAGTGGTCTCCCACTCTTCAGCTCAGGTATGATGATCCTCTATTTGTCAGAATTGGTTAGAACTCCCCACCTTTGCAGCAAGAACGTTTTCCACAGAAAGCTGGCATCTGTAACTAAGCCGTTTCAGCAGGCTCAGCAGGAAGCACCAGGAGCATATGTTGCTCCTATTGTAGTCCTTCTGATTATTCAGCTGTTTTCCTCACACATTATGGAGTTTGATCTCTCTGAACAAATAATGCAGATCGTCATCTTCTGTTACTGAAACTTAAGGGCATGATATACGTTCATGGTGGGGGAGTTGAGTTTTCTAATAGCTGTATGGTAACAGTGATGCATGAGTTACTTTGCAGAGAGCATCCCAAAACCTGAGGCTTCTCTGTAATAGTGTGGTGTCAGTTTAGGAAGCAATTCAGAGAGCAAGCCAAGGATTATATCAATTTTCTCAGCCATTCCAAAAAGAAAATTGAGAATGTAGAAGCAGAGACAGTGAAATGAAGCAGTTTAACTGTCTGCTGTTCTCCAGCAACTGATGGATGTGGATTCGTGATTTAGTGAATTGCCCCTTGATGTAATTTTTTGGGGGTTATGCCTCTTTACACTGACTCACAAAAACCCCAAAAATACAAAATAATTAAAAAAACCTACAAGACAGCAAGACCAATTAAAAAAAGTCTGAGAAAAAAGCTTTTCAATCCCTACAATTATACAGATATTTTTAAATATTTCCTATTCAGAACTGGACTGAAACTTCACATATTTTGAACACTTTTTAAATACAAAATAGTAAAAAAAGTATTTCACATTAAGTGAATATGCTCCAATAATTTTCACTTTACCATCACCATAAAGGAAAAACTAACTTTTCTTTTCACTTCATTCAGTAACTGAAGCATCTAAAAAATTCTTGGCCTGCCCACAAACTTCTTTCATTGGAAATATCATAATCTTTTTCCTGACTTTCACAGTAAATCAGACTTTTCAGAAAAACACTTCTGGCAAATGCACAGTGATATATACCAAAGTGGAATTAAAGCATTATCATAGTTGTATTGGAGTGTTTTGCTCCTATTTCTATATGTGACTTTTACTAGTGTTTTCTCTTGGGAAAGCAAACTAAGGTTGCATTGCTAAAATACGATTCTCTATTTTCTCATTTATGTACTTTGAGAGAGTCTCTAACAAGAGTTTGAATGTTATTAGCAGAGTGCAAAAATTTCCTTATCTTAATTAGTGTCTTAATATTGCTTAATTATAGCTCCTTGAAACAGTGTACAGTGTTGGGGAACACAGGCACTCGGAATTGTCATACATTTAAAAAACAAGTCTGCTACATCTAACAGTGACAGTGTTGTGTAAATTATCTTGCTGAGCCAAGATTTGCTATGATGACTATGCTTAGCTAGACACTAATGTCTGCATTCAAATAAGAAGGATGTTGTCTCCTTAGCCAACCACACCAAAACAACACCATGCATTTAGAAGAAAAAGTGTATGAAAGAATACAGTGGAATAAGAAATATTCCTTTCAGGCACATGACTAGTCATTGTCTATAGAATTGTCCATGTTGGAACATAATATTTAGTATGAACAGAACTTAATACTGGGTATAACACTTTCAAAAGTCGTTATTTCCTTTTTATAAACGGATTGCAGCTTGGAAACTACAAAAGTAGAGATCTGGTTCACTGGTTCTGTTTCTGACCATCATGTGTCTGATAACCTGAGAGCAGAAAATACCTGCAGAAAAAGACACTTTGGAAGTTTAAATAAAAGGGAGAGAGACTATTTCATTAACTAAGCAAGGATGCAGAGTAATAAATGTCTGACACCGCAATAGGTTTCATTAGATTTTGTCCAGCTTTCAAGACAGAAAGCAAACCACAGCCAACTTTTGCAAACATTTCTATATAATATTTACATGTATTCTGAGGGTTCCCTAAATATTTACATAGTCATTTAAATATCACTCATTCCCCTCTTGATTCTTCTGGGTTTTTTTTAGGAAAGACACTGAAATGAGAGATTTATCAGTTTTGCTAAACTCATACTTCTGCAAATTTCCTACCATATATCACTGAGAAGCATTTGTGATCCATTGTCTCTTTCATTCCTCTATACTTCTAGTTTTAGTACATATTAATGGTAGGCAGTTGTTTCTATCTTATGATAATATCACACTTTTTAAAACCTTCTAACCATGTCTATTTTTCTTTACTTGTAACAGTAAAAATCAAATGCACAAGGTCAAGTTGTCACATTTAAGATTTTATTGTACATATATCAGTATATAGTAACACATGAAATTATGCTTCAGAAAGAAAATGATGAGTTTTACCATTAACATTCTTTAAATTCTAAGCAAAAATAAGGAATTTCAACCTCAACATTTGTCACCTTGGTTTGTGAATATGAAATGTTGCTTTACTGATTTTTCACCAAATCAAAACAGTACAGGAAAAATCTTTTAAATATAAAAAGAGATGCATTTTTCATAATGAAACTGTGTCAAAAGTTTTAGTTTTGTTATTTCTGAACAAAATAACACAAAGATAAAGGAAAAAACTTTCTTCGTGTTCGCTAACATGAAGATCTAAGGACTACCCTAGCAAAAACATTTTAAATGTTGGTCAAACTTTAGCTGCTTTATTTCTCCCTCAGAATACTGTCAGTATTAGTGTTAGCATGAACAGGCAACCAAATATTTTGCTGAATTTCTCAAGTTTGAAACAAATTATATCTCGAGGTGAGTATGTAGATAGGATCTACATTTTCTAACACAAATTACCCAAGGAAATTTCTAACTATGGAAGAAATTGCTAGTGTAACTAGGCCAGGCACATAGGTTAAAATAACTGGTACCATTTAAAAACCCCACGGGCTGCAAGCACTTTTATGCAGACTTCAGTGTATAACTCCAAAGCCTACAGCAAAGGCTATCAGCAAGAGTAAAGATTCAGTGCAAGTAACTGAATTTATTCATCTTCTGCTAGCATTTAAACTCAGAGGACCTTCAGCAGTATGTTTAAAAATCCTTTCTTCTGTCTATTGACCATGAGAGCTTTCAAGTTCAAGGTTCAGACAAGCAACTGAAGGGACTTTTGTCCTCAGGAGTATATTTTTATTTATAATCTTGTTTGATATCATGCTTAAGAAAGGACTTCCTTGCAATTAGAAAGCACTTTTTGGAAGTATATACAGAAAAAGAAACATCCAAGCACATCAGTTCCTGAAGCATTTGTGGCCACTATTTTTTATGAATCTATTTGGAAACTAAAGAGTAAAGCTGCATCAAGACTTCACCAAAAATACTGCAACATCTAAACCAATCATATTAACTACTACTAAACAGAGGTTCAAGCAACTTTCTTTAGTTTGATGAGAAGCTCCAAAAGAGCAGAACAATGCAGGCTGCAAACTATTTGTAGTCAGCTGTTTATCAAAGTAGCAGATTGAGATGCTTATGTGCCCTTTTCATCAGCTCTAGATACTGTAGAAATTCAAGGCCTCTTCAGTTGGAGCTCCTTCAATGGAAGGAGTTTTATGTAAAAGCCCCTTTTCTGATATCAGAGTGCTGGGCTGAATTTCCATGAAGGTAATGTGGGCTGGATGTCTGCTCTGGCTTGGCTTGAAGTCTGCAAGCTAAGGGACAGCAACATCCTAACAGGGCCATTTCTGCAATGAATATTTGATAGCTTTTTGATGCAGAGAATTTAAATATAGATTTGGAATCTACTGTGAATTCCCACTCAGACTAAGTGTTTTGATGCTATGATTCTCATGAAATCCTGAATAACTTTGGATGCTCCTGGAAGGGAGCTTTCATCAGCTCTGCATATTTGCAGTTGGTTGCTGAGGCAGGATGCATCTCATGCAGCTTTAGCAATGTAACAGCTAATTGTCAAACCTAAAGAAAAGGTTTTTGTTTCAAAGAAAACACTTACCCTCTCCAAAAACAAGCATTTAGGAAAACAAGTTGAAGTGCTTCCCTGAACAGGCTTTCTTGTGTAACTAGCTTAAACTACATAGTTAACTAGTAGAGAACTAGTGCTGTGCAAGATAAATATGTATGCTAGTTTAAAATAGTATCTCACATCCTACCTACTGTTTAGTCAGGTGCTGTGAGAATAAAAAAAAAATTAAGTTCTATTTTCTTAAAATTGTTGCAAGGACTAACAATAGCTATATGCCACATTTGAATTAATTCACAGGGCTCCATGTTACTGCTAAGGAGACAAGTATGTAAAAGAAATTCAAAACAAATGTAATAAAAACCAATTTAAAATGAAAATAAATGTAATAATGAATCATAAAATAATTTAACTCTAAGTTGCTTCTGGGTTTCACAGTATCAAAATTCCAAGAGGAAATTTTTAGAGCTAGACAAGATAGAAGTATTCATGACAGAATTTGTATGTGAGAAAAGAGTGGGGTTTTTTCAGGAAGGAGTAGTGGGAGAATTTTTTCAACTGCAACCGAAAAAGGAAAGCAATGAAATCATACTTTTGACAGCAAAGGAACAACTATGAATTTAAGCATGTAAAAGATCCAATAGTAACATTTTTCAGTATTAAGAGCTGAAGAAAATGTTTCATTACCTTTTTCATTTTTCCTATACACTGTCTCTTCCTTCTCTGTCCCATTTTAATGAACCCATCACACTGCAAGAAGTAGAGTATGATGAAGAAAAAAAATAGCAGATTTCACTTTGTGTAGCCAGTAGGAAAGATGCTGCATGGTTATAGAGAATTAAATACTTTTTTTTTGTTTCATATTTTTCTCTATGACAAGAGGTAATTTTTGACAGTCAAAATGGAAAACATGGGTTCAAGAACTTTGGATTGCTATAGGCTATAATTTTGTCATGTATTACTGTCAAATTAAACTCATGTTATTTACTGGAGATGGTGAAACATAATTTTCTTCTACAAGATGTGTAGACAACTGCTGAAATTCATGATTTTCCACAGGTGAAAATCTGTAATTTCCTCACAAGTCTAATTAAAGGTGTTTTTTCAGGACCTGATAAAAATAAAAGCACCATCAATTAGAACCAAGCAGCTAGTTAATGGACTGCTTGATGGCATGAACAGGACATGGACGATTGCCTTCTGGAAGGGGATTTCAGTCTAAAACTGGAAGAGAGTTTACCCAATACTCTTTGCACAGCCTAGAAGACAGCTACTTCTTTAATCACAAACTAATTAGAACTGATTGGCTTCACTGCTAAAATTGCTAAATTAGGGACATTATAGACGCCTGTTCCTTGAGCAGGTTGGCTGTACACACTCCATTGGCAGCACTCTTACAGCTGCACATATCCCATCCTCACCGGGGCAAAACAGCGACAGTAAGCAACACAAAGAAAAGTTCCCTTATGGGCAGTCCTGTCCCTTTTGGATAGAATGAATCAATTTGCTCTGCTTTCTCCTCCTGCATGAATCAGGACAGTTATCTACGAATAGCTGAAGAGAGAGGAAACAGGCTTGTCTGGAGATGGTGCTTTGGACTTGGAGAGAAATAGATATGCTGTCAGGGCTTTTGCAGTAAATCTGAGCATTACCTTGCCTGAGACATGCTAGATTAGATGGTGCTGAACAAGATGCCTGTGACTAAGCAACAAAAAAAAAACCCAGAAAAGGTCCCCACAGTACACTTAAGGTGTCTAATTTAAAAAGTAGTCAAAAACATGTTTAGGCATGTAGACACCTTAAAAACTCAATACTCTACCAAAATATCTGAAGTATATATTTCACAAAAACTAAAACCAAAGCCATCTTGAGAATCTGGGGGACTACACCGTCTGCCAAGGGCCATCAAGAATTCACGGTACAAACAAGTTTAATTCCTCACAGGGGATGAATCCAACAAATAAATCTGAGTCCACCAAATTCACCCTTGGTTTAGCACCTGGTTGATACTCGTCCTCTGCTTAAAAATGCTAGTAATTATGCACTTTCTCATCAATCAAATTTCTCCTTTTTAGGTGCTAGTACACTACTACTACTACTACTACTACTACTACTACTACTACTACTACTACTACTACTACTACTAATAATAATAATAATAATAATAATAATAAT
>JAYDZK010000056.1:19809174-19827321 GCA_034509185.1 Euphonia xanthogaster | reverse complement strand
ATGTGCTGTGTGAAAGCAGATTCTTTCTCTTGATAGGAAGTACACGCATTGCTGTATTTGCATATCTAAATCAGCAAGTCCCCTAGTATGAACAGCTGTCAGCACAGTAAGGCTTCAGTCTTGTAATTCAGTCTACAATCTTTTAACAGTATTCTAATCCTGATGGCAATATGTACTCCAAAACACAGATCTTCAATCAGGTGTGCACGTCACTGTAATACTGAGACAGTGAGAACCTGCTTGGTTGTTTTCATGCACTTGAAAATCAGATGAGAAGGACAGGAATTTTTAGGTATTCTGCTACTATAATTTAAAAAAAAGACCACTTGTAATAACCATTACATTGTCATAAGCTTATTTTAGGAACCCAAGCCTGGTCAACAGTCCTGAGCTTGAACAAAACTGAAATGTTTCTTTTTGCTTTCTTCAAATATATTTTTCAGTTTAGGATTTACCTTTGAAGAAATCCAAGCTCCTCTGCAGAATGCCAAAATCTTGTGCAGTTCATGTTCCAATTTACTAAGTGCAGTTTGAAGTCCTTTTACCAAGGCTATTTAATTTCTCCTTATTTTTATAACTTGTATCATAACTTTCAGTGTGCAGACTGATGGGAAAATTCCCCAAATCATTTAAGTGTTTCACCAGTACGTTAGATGTGTAAATGTGTTTTGAGCCCTTCTATATAAGAAATACAGCAATAAACTGGAGGAAGTTCAGCAGACAGTCATCAAGATGTTCACGGGGATGAATCACATGCCCTGTGAAGAAAAGATGAAGGATAAGGCTTTGGCCAGCCTAGAGAAGAAATGGTGGGTCAAGTCCCTCAAAGAGCAGATCCAAACAGGGAGATCAACCAATACTCTCCACAATGGTGTATGATGCAGGACATTATGGACATAGTGTGAAACAGGAGCTTTAGACTGGTAAAAGCTTTTTTCCGATAAGGTAGCTCAGACCACAGAATGGGTTTCCCACAGAAGATATTCAGTTTCTCCAGATCCTCAGAGATTTTCAAAATCTGAATGGATAAAGTCCTAACTCACCCAGATCCAACCTCACACTGACCCTATGTTGTGGCTTAAGCCTGGGTGGAAATTAGCATGCTGTTTTGAGCATGAGGTTGGACCAGAGACCTCCGGAAATTCTTTCCAACCTGAAATATCCTATGATCCACTATTAAGATGCCATTGACCAGAAATGTCTTAGCCAATGCAACTGAACAATCTCAAGTGCCTGTGTGCATATGCATATCTACAGGTGCACATGCTCTTGCAGATAAGCATGTGGAAATCCACAAAATACAGAGTTCTAGAGACTTTTATTGATTACTCTCTCAGTCCTTAGGTGATCAAGAACAGTTCAAAGCAAAGAGAAAACCAGGTGAATTAACTTTTAAAAAATTATTGTTATATTTGACTTCACCAGGTAAAGTATCTGCATATTTAAGGATGTGTTACATAGATAGGGGTGCACTACATTGATGCCTTTGATGGTTTGGATGCCTTTTATTATGACTACCATATCACTTAGTGCAAAAATTATATGACTGACTTTTATGTTCACTCACTCCTATGAGCCTGGAATTCTGTGACAGAGGAAAAAAAAGCTTACTGATGGAAAGTGGTGGTGAGAACTCTGGTCTCTTTTTAAATAAATTTCAAACATTTTCATCAGTAGAGAGCTCACTCACTGTCACCTCAGTGGGTACCAAAGTTTCAAAGAACAGAGAGAAAAAAGCCAGAATGTACTCGGGTAAGATCCTTTTTAAGCCATCCCAATGATCTGCAAGTGACTTGATTCATGACTGAAAGTATTCACAGTTCTTGGCACAGACCTCTTCTGCTGGCCTAAATCACCTCAGTTCCAATGGAAGTCAATTGAGTAAGGGTGATTTATGGTCCCTCCAATTTTGTCTCAAAATCTGGCGTAATGTGAAAATGTCAGAGACGTAAAGATTTTTGGGTTTTTTAAGACAAATTGCACTATTTTCTGTTAGGGTATATTTATTGCTTCCTTACAGGAGAATGCTTCTGATGTTCTCTTAATTTAATCAAAGAGAAGTCACCTGAAGGGATAGAAATTCAAACACAACCTAGATCATGTAGCTCAAGGAAGCTGTAGTCAGCCTTTCATTTTAACATTCTCCAGTCTCATGGGTATGTGCACAGTTACACTAAGTTAATTAGTTAGTAATATATAGTAGCTGATACATAATTCACAAGATGACCATAAGTTTAAGGAATGTAAACAATATTTTGAAATTTATGTTTCCCAAAAGCCATGTTAAAACCTAAATGAGAGCTGATAACGGTCAAAAAGAGCAAAAGAAAGGGATGGGAGTGAAACACAGTAATACAGTAATTACCATTCAGGATAAAGAGAATCTTTTTTCTGGCAGTAATCAGTATGTAATTATGGCCCCACAAAAAAGGCAACACCTAAACAAACAGATAGGAAGTGCTATTGCACTTGCTCTATGCTATAAATTTGTGCTCTCTTCAGGCTTTTTATCTTCAGGCTTACATTTCCCTTATGGAATTGGAAATCTGTATTTCTTAGGCTGCAGCTTGTGTCATCAGGGACACAAGCCAGAGGTAATGCTATGGTGAAGCCAGTTTACAAAAAAAAGCACCTTGGAGAATGACAAATAAAAATATTCATTTATTTTTTGTAAATAAGTCAAGACATGAGGACAAAGTGATTCCATACTGTGCATGAGAAATGATTCAATAGAATACAAAAATTTTTTTTTTTTTACAAAATTCAATTATAAACATGCATCAGATCTTCTTAAGAGGAAAAAGGCATGCAGTTATCTTCTATTATGATTTCAACCTCTTCATGCCTTGACTTTGAGAAAACCTTGTCAAATAAAGAGGGACAGGAGCTTTATAAGTAGTTCCTTCCAAGTAAAAGAACATTTTTGGAATTCTATTTTCTCCGTTGATTTATACAAATTATTTGCTAGGACACTGAAGGAAAACAAATTAAATCTTACTGTAATCCCAGTGATGCCATTCTACATCCATCAATGGAAAACTTGGAAATAATATTTGCAGAAAACAGTGATAGTTTAATGATTATTTGCTTCTTTCAAGTTAATAAACCTACTGATTTATTTTTATTATTGATATATTAATTAGTTATCATCAGTATTTATTGTAAAAATAAAATCAAACAAAATGTACTCTACATAGAGAGCATTAAAACTAGTTATTTTGGTGATTGGTAAAACAGGATGTAGTCGGCTTTCTTATACATTTTTCTGCCACTGTAAAAAAAATCATTCTTAGAAATGCAAAGATATAAAGATAAAAATTGCACTATCATCTATGATAGACTGATTACCTCTCAAAAAGATGAAAATTAAAAGTACAATTTATATATGCACACAAATTGAGTGAATCATATATACTGATTATTTGTTTACTTTTTCTCTTTTTCTCGCCTGGGTGGAATAGATTTTATTAAGCTTTTTTAAGCTTCAGAGCCTTTGAACAATATCTTTACTAAGCATTTTTGGTGTAAATTATTTTATAAAGCAGATTATCTTACAATAAGCATCTCACAAATCAAAAAATCATCTTTGCATATGTAGTGGCAGAATCTGACCTGTATTTATTTTATGTTATTTGAGGTTTCTGGAAATAATTGTTGAGATGTTTTTTGCTCACAAAAAAATGAAAGTAAAGCTGGTTGTGATTAGAATGATGACAAGAACCGTGAGTAAGGAAGAGTCAGCTCATACTCAAAATACATGTGTGCCAGCATGACATGGAAAATGTATGGGAGTGTCAGGCCGTGCATAAACTATATAAATTACATTTGTCATTACAAAATGGCTAAACAGGCCTGGCATTGTACTGAACAAGGTGCTTGCATTTAATCAGTGCAGGAGACCAGACATCAGTGACAGAATGCTTGCTGCTTTTGAAGAAAGATGTTCAAATAGTTGTGACGTGACATGCCAGTATGAAAAGCCAGTTCAGGACAACCAAGAAAAACCAAAATACTCTTTACTTTTGCCTACTGTGTAGGCAAAAACCAATTTTTGCTGCCCCAGAATGAGCCAGTTTTACCACAGAAAGTCAGAAAGAGAAGGATAGAAATATTGTAGAGCTCTGAAACACTAACCTTGTTCCTAGCACTGTCCCCAACAGATGAAAAGGATGGAAGCAACACTTGCCATAACCACAAATGACTTCACACATTTGTCAGCTGAAGCCACTATAACTCTCAGCTTGTGTCTCCAGGCTGCTTAGTTCGGGAGGCATGGACAAGTCTCCAAACACTGGACTTTACCTAGCTCATATTTGGCACTATGTTGCCCTTGCTTCCTTCAGAAAGTTTGAAGGCAGAAATGCATAAAATCTTTTGGGCAGGCTACGTAACTAAGGCAGCTAAATAGGAACAATGGGAACACTGTAGTTAAAATCCATTTATTTAAAATAAATTCCCACTATATCTGAAATAACTTCAAGTGGACTTGTAAAATTGGTCTGGTTTCAGTGAAACAGTAACAGAGCTCTTATAATGTAACACACAAAATTAGTATTATGCAAGGACTTGGGTTTAGGTAAAACTCTCCCTGAATGTTATCAGTAAACATACCTAGTTAATCCTTTTTCAGGATTTGATCTTCGAAATTGTTTTCTGAACAACCAGTCTGCAGAAAGCACATCGTATTAATCCTTTAGCCAAAAACAAAGGCTAAGGGGAATATGCCAGCAAAAGGGAGCCAATGCTGAGGAGGCCTTCTTTGAAACACAGACTTGATGGATAGATGAGAACTGTGGCAAGAAGGTTGATGACTGAGTAGTCCCTTCAGTCCCCCCATGCTATTAGAATGTAACTGTTTTAGCGGACTCAGTGCCATCCCTTCTGGCTTCATGGGACTGAGGTTAGGCTAATTTTTTTTCAAGCCACTGCTCTCCATTGCTAACTCAAAAATAATTATGTCTATCAGTAAATTGACCTGATTATCCTGATGTCACAAGAATATTGATAGCTTTTAATTTCTAAACCACTCAGAATCTCCTTTGGCAATATCACACACACTCTGAATAAAATGATTCACAAGATTCACCTTTTTTCTTAAGCCTCTACTGCTGATAGCTCTTCCTGAAAACACTTAGTATTTGAGAGAGGGAATACAATGAGGACTGTGGATTTATTATTTTTTAATTTTAGTATCCTTATTAGTACAATCAAAGCATCTTAATATTTTATTTCTCTTTGTTCTAGACTCTTCTTAAAGGACAGCTGTAGTCTTTCTTTAAAGAGCTTAACTATTTATTCTTTTACCAAAAATCCAATCTTTTATCTTAATTCTAATCTAACATATTCATCCCAGCATGCAACCACAACATGACTGTAGATATAATTAATAATACTGATAATAATATAAATTGTAATTTTTTGTGTATTATCTGATGCTAGGAAAGTAGCACATTAGGCAAAGTTACCACACTTGCTACCAAGAGACAAAAACAGTTCACAGGTGAGAGTTTCAGGACACCCTCTGCTCTACTGCTGTTTAACTGCATTAAGTTCACAGGCAAGCACTGCTCTGATTTGAGCCTTTATAATTCATCAGAGCACAGACTCTCAAAACAGAAAGCCAGTTTAGTCTATCTCTATCATCATAATGACAGTAGGAACACAAAATAGCCTTTGGCTCTGGGTGAGTTAATTATCTCCTTTTTTTTCCCTAGGACACCTTCCTGAAGTACTGACACATTAACCTTGCAGACTATTCACTTAGACCTTCTGCACAGCATGAGATTACTACTAGTCTCTACTGGTTAGTGTCAACTTCCCTGCCCTCTGGGGTTAGCCAGGTCACTCCTCCTTGCCTGGAAGATTAATTTCCCTCTTAGGGACAGAATAAGCTTAAGTATACAAACACTTGAATTAAGTGAAGGAAAATATTCTAGAAAGAGGAAAAACTACATTTATCTAATCAACTGTTTCTTCTGATAAAAGTGGAACACTATCAACAAACAAGGTCTTTTCTTCACTAAAATATATGTTTATACATATTCTAGATGTGTATCAAAAATACCTATTCTAATGAAAAGAACTGAACTTTCAAAAATGTGCTTTATGGTTTTCCAAACCATTAAATGTTATAAAATTTTGTTTCTGAACAAATACAATACATTTATATACAATACAAAGGGTGAATCTTCATCCACTGTAAGTCAGCTGTATTTATAATTTCTTTGCAATGCATTATATAACTATCCTTCTTGTAGAATAGTGATTTTCCAAGCTGTATCAAATGCAAATGAAGTAAATATTTATCTGAATATTTTAAGTACAATACAAAGATTTTAAAAATAACTATATAATTTCCCAGTTCTGACTATGTGCTTTCATTTAAGCTTTTACTTTTCAATTTTCAGCTACTTTGGACAATAGGAATGGATTCAACTAATTTACATTTTGGTTCTTGGTAAATACTACACTATTGAGAGAGATGTTTATTCATTTAACTATGGAACTATTGCTTGGTAGCTTCACAGAAAACAGGAAATCTTTTAGTTCTTTCAATTCCAAAGGATTGCCTGGATTTGCCTTTTAATAGATATTTTGTGATTACATTCTTGTTAGTGAAGTCATAATAACACTCCAGCTAATGAAACTTTAAGTTTGCAAGACAGATATAATGTATTACTAATATATTTTCTGAGCAGGACAGAGAGAGTTTGCATGTACCCACATTTCAGAGTCCTCATTTTTTTTTAATCTAAGGGACTGTATCTTGGTACAAGTGGGGAAATCATTGATAGCTGGTGAGCATGTGAGCCAAAAGCTTTTAGATCCCTATGCAGTCTGCTGAATAGGGTCCTTCATCAGAATCCTACAACTTTATCAACCTGACAGAAAAATTTCAGCAAGACATCTGACCTTATACCTCAAAAGAAGAAAGTGATAAACTACTTCCAATATGGACAGTGGTTTACATTAAGCCCTAATCAACACAGCTTTGCAAATGTAAGAAATTTTGCTTCCAAGCTCTCTCAGCACATATCTGTCATACAGTTTTGGGGAAATACAGTAAAACTAGTGCCATGTCTCCTTAAAGTTTAAGTTTTTCAAGTTGCCCATTGAAACATTTGGATATGAATATACATAAGAGGCCTAAAAATTTCACAAGGCTGCCTGAAAATTGGATCCCAAAGTTGTCGACCTTCAGAATGATCAAAATTCAGAATTTACTAGGAAAATTTGCGAAAACAAATATCCTATGAAATATCTTAGATAGAAATATCTTAGAAATGACTCAGTAATATCTAAGTACTGCATGACACCTATGGTGACTTAAACTCTATGAAGTACACTTTAGTACACTGCATCAATAGTAGAATTCTTGAGTTTAGGTGATTTACTAGCTGTACTTCAGCTAGCTTTTTTATGACACACTTCTGACAAACTCAGTAAAATAAACAAGTCCAGCCATTTACATGACATGTTGAGAATAACATGTTCAATCAGCAGGTAGTTCAGCTTGTACTGAAATTATTACTGAAATGTCTTCAGCTTTAATTCCCACAAATATTTTGATAATGTTTTGGAGGGATACTATTTCTCCATTCCAAAATAAAACTGGGAAAAATTAATTTTTTTCTCTTAATTTCTAATTATTAAGTTTAAAATAGCATTATTAAAATATATTGACAGGTCTCTCATTTCACTCAGTTCTAAAGTAAAATTTTTCACTCATTAAAATCAAGAAGCACCCTATTAGATCATATAAGTCAACCCACTAGTCATAAAATGAGTTTTAAAATAATGAATTACTGATTTAAGATTAATGCTCGATTATCTTTGTGAAGTTGATAACAGCTACTCTTACACAGACTTGGCAGAATTAATGTGCCATACAAAAGTGACACAGAAAGGGCAGCCATTGCTCAATTATTTTCATTAGTACTTCCTTATTTAATGATGGAGAGTCATGTGAAGCATACTGTGCTTCACTTTCACTTGAGATTTGGAAAATATGATTGTCAAAAAAGAAAGTATCATGGTTCTTTCTCATCTTTACCACCATATTAGTTCCTTTTGTGGTTTTTAATGAGGCATATATTTCAGGGATTGTGACGGGTACAGGGAAGCAAAAAGATTAGGAATTAAGAGTTGAAATCTGGGAGAAAACAAAAACACAAATTGTAAACAGCCATATAAATTCCCTGTATTTCCTTTTGACTTGATAATGAATCAAAGTTACAACATAAATAAACTAGAGTTTGCCTTTGCAAGACCAGAATGAGCCAAGAATGCATTATAGATGTCAATGATAGAAGGTTGAATGTACCCCCTCTATCCAATCAGGAAACATACACAGGGCGTTCTTCAGGAGGGAGGGATTTCAATTCACCTGTCTTTACTCCACAAGGCTTATACATTTATTACTGCTTTGGATTCACCTCAAGCTCACGGCCAAGAAGAGATGCTTAAGGAAAGCAATTACACCGTCCCCATTTCATTACTTCCATAGACTTAGACTAACAGGTAATATGAAAAATCAGTAAAGAACACAGAAAAAGAGACTATTCTGAATTATGGCTGCAGATACCCTCCGTGGTATCTGACATATCCTCAAAATAGTCCACCTTTCTCACTAACAAGTTTCTTTCAGATTCAGTGGTCTAGATAATTCAGCCATGGTACTCTGAATGCTGTAGTTGGTATATGTATACATATATATATATATACACACATTTGCATTCTGTTTCCCTGTGTACTCTCCCAGAGGAATAAGAACTTTTAGCAGAAGGACAATCTCATTAACTTGCCTTTTTAAAACAGTATTCTGTGTAAAGATTCCAGCCCAGCAAAATTCATTGCAGTTGTACTACATATAGAAACACAGTGGGTGCTAAGCACATAGCTTTTTAGTGCATTAAGGTGTTGATGTTTTTCATTCCTTTCCTCCCTATTCCCATCCTGCATGGCTTATTCAGACTGACACAACCTATGGCAAAAAGAAGACAATTAAAAAAACAAGGCTCAGATCCCCAGTAGCTAAGGCACTCCCATAGACTCCTACAGTTTCTCTGGTCTCCCAAAAACATTGGTCTGGCACAACTAAGAGGTTGTTGTTGCTTCCTCTATGTTTAAGTACCCAGAGAATGAGAAATAACCCATGGACACTTCACCTTCCCCAAGTATTCATTCCAAGTAAAATACTGTTGTCTCAGTAGCATCCTAAGAATTCTGTAGGGTGAACCCATAAGCAGCCAGCTGAGATGAGTTTATGGTGGCTTCCTACAGCAGAGCAGTGATGGCACCTGAGGCAGACAAAAGCTCTTGCAAAAAATTCCAGTGCCATCTATTTAGCTTTGATAGAGGGAGAAAGAAGCTCAGCCACGCTTAACTAAATTACACTGAACGCTGATATGTGAATATGCTGTCAAAGTTAAATGAAGTGCTATGCAGAGACAATACTCTTTCTCTGCAAGGACCCAGAGCTAATCAAAACAATTAACTAAGCTATTACCCATACCAAACATACTGACTAGTATTGTTTATTACTCATCTCAAAAGAATTTCTAATTTTTCTATGATTATGGAAGAAAGAAACACATTTAGTGTGGCAATTGAAAATTGTGATGATTCTAGAACCATCTCTGATGAGTGTGTAGGAAACCTAATAGTAAAGAAATTATCAAGAGTAGGCATGTTGGCACCAACTGTGTCAGCCTTACACTGTTCACAGGGGTGAGCTGCAGCGTAGGTTGAGAATTAGTCCTTTTCCACATAATCAGTCTTTTCAACATTCAATTTTCACCCCACTTAAATGTTAAACAAAGTACTTTTCTCACTAATATTCTGTCTTTGATTAGTAGACAGCAAAAGATACCATGGTACCTCTTGTCATGACTGACTCTAAGGTCAGTTAGAGGACCCTGTTTTTTGCCAAATGGCATTGGTTATCATCAATTACTAATTTATTAAAGTTCTGTATAAAGTTTCAAATTCTTAATAAACTTGAAGCAATCAAGTTTGGGTTTTTTGGTTGTTTTTTTTTTTTAATTAGAGACCCATCTGGATGCCAAGGCTTTTATTTTAAAGTGATCTTCAGCATATGCATGACTTGGTGAGGCTCTATGGGGTTCAGCTAACATGCCATTTGAATGGGAAAAGACAGAACTTGGCAGCTTTTTTACATCTCTGCCAGCTCCCAGCTGCACCTGAGACTAGTATCTGAAGTGCAGACTCTTTGCACTTTTACTATTTATCTTCTCTTGATCTAATGAAAGACTGGATTTTTAAGTGAGCACCTCTCCTTAAGGGAGAATTCTATTTCAATTATATTGTCACTAGAGCTGTGATACAAAGCTGTAACATGACATTGTGCTGATTCAAAAGCTGAAGTTACTTTGGGCACAAAACGCTGTAAAACAAAAATACTTCAGCAACACATTAGTGTAATTCTAGGCACCTTTGGAGCAGCCTTAAGTCAACAAACACCACCCTCTGTAATATTTTGTCTCTTTTTCTTAATCAGAGAAATTACACATCCATGAAGATACTTCATAAACCAAATTGACATATAGACCTTCCCTATCAAACACCTCAATAATCTGTCCAAAGGTATGAATCAAAGGAAAAATGTGAAATCAACCCCACAGAGGTGTCTTTCCATTCAAGGACCATAAACTTGCTCTGAAAATTCAGAGTGACTGTTTAGCCTTCTCACTTATATAGACTGGCATCTGTAAAACTACAGGTAATTTTAGAGCAGCCTCATGACCAGTCATTCTGCTGAGAATTGGATATTCAGGTCTCAAAGGCAGCTCCCAGAAATTCAGCTACAAAATACAGAGCTATCAAGTATTATTTTAAATGTGCCTGGTCTACCTTCATGAAGAATGGAAATTGTAGTTTCAGCAACAAATGGATGGAAATAAATGTTGAAAAGACTGACTCACAATGGAGAAGTTGAATTTCTGAGTGTATTTTTTTAATAAATAGGACAAAAGAAAAGTAATCTTGATAACTTCATGAATCTATCCTGCTCCCCTAAGCATTAGCCTTTATCTGTCATTTCAGTGATAGAGGCCCTGTAAGACACTCACTGTGTCACTTTTAGTATGTAATAGTATTAGTATGTAATAACATAAGTTCAATCATCAAAGTAAAAAGAAACAAAGATAAACAAGAAAAAAAAATCTAGGGTCCAAGAAATTATGGTAGTTTGCAGAAAAAAAAATAAAATAAAAATATGGTTTCAGTTAATTCCTGAAAATTGCGCTACCTTAAGGTCAAACAAGTCATGTTGCACAGATGCTGTTGGTGATGGATAACAGTAGCACTATTACCAAAGTACTTTATATTTAGGAAAGCAAAATTCAAAGACCCAAGCTATAAGAGGGTGGGGGAGGGGAGAAATGTGCTCTTTCTGGAACTTTCTGTGTTATGGGAAGCTCTATGCCCCCCAAAGTGTGACAGTTGAAAAAACTTCTGAAAACAAGGGTAAGTGCAATGAAATCAAGCCCAGAAGGCATTCGGTTATTGAGACTGTTCCAGTGAAATTGGCAGATCTCTAGGAATCCTTTGCCTTTTCTACTCTCCAGTCTACATAAAACATAAAACGAAATGGTATTTTTCGCACAGATTACACATTGGCACACAGCATGCAGTACTTGAGAGCATGCTGATGATAGCTGGCTGTGCAGATCAGATTAGTCTGGAGCATTCAGGGAAAAAAATCTGCCAGTCAGTTCATCAGTAGAGAGTCTGCTGGAATGAAGAGAGGCATTAGCAGGATGCTAAAGAGGAGAAGAGAAAAGGAGAAGAGAAGTTAATGAGAGACAGATTGTGACAGATGTAGTGGAAAAAGAAATAGAACTGTGCTGTGAGGCTGAAGAGCAAACAGAACAGCAGCAAGAATAAAGCTGACAGTGGGAGAAACTCTTGAGTAGTGTAGTTCTAGATCTTGTTATGGATTTCTGTGCTACTTAGACATTTGAAATTATTGGTTGTAAATCTGCATCAGAGTTTAAGTTATATGAATGCTACCATTCTGATTCACAGCTTGTTAGAACTGAGGAAAAAAATACCATGTCCTTTACTAAGAGGCACGATTTCTATCTTAGATCATTTATGCTGTCAAGCTGGTTTTTTTTTCAGATTATTTTATTGCTGTGAAGTTCCAGACAACATTAGAACTTAAAGCCAGTAAAAAATGCTTGGAGTGGCAAAAAAAAAATTTAAAAAAGAAAGTGGTATATCCCTTTGGAAATCCTCATATGCTCATGAAAATGCTCAGCCTCCTACTATAGCCACATTCATGCCCAGAAATAGGAATATAGATGATCTTAATGTTTAAAAACAGCTCACTTAGAAATCTGCAATAGCTATAAACACAACCAGCTGCCAAAAGCAGCAGTAGCCAATTACAACACAGAGTGCAGGGAAGAGCCAGAGCTGTCCATTGGCATCTTCTTCCATTTTGCTTCATCTTCAAGGTTGAAGATTCTAAAACTGCTCTTTTCTTCCAACACCTGGTGGTGGTGCTGTTGCTCCTTGCTATACAGTAGCTTAATGTCCAGGTTTTCACCTGGCATACGACCTCGAATTTATTAGAGTTTGTTATCTAGCACATAGTGCTGGAGTAATATTTGTATATTGTCCCCATTTCTTGGTGGGCTGTTAACTCAGGTGTCCCTGCACTTCCATAGGATAATGTTCAGCATTTGAAAAATCTCCTGGAAAACTAGATTCTTTTGAAATTAAATAAACAAACAAAAAAGAGCACAACAACAACAACAAAAAAGCCAGCTTATAGAAGGAAAATTAGACAGTAGGATGAGAGCAGAAAGTACATGAATTTTTCAGAAGTGTTTGAGTTGGAAAAAGAAGGCAAACATACTTTTTTTGGGGCAGGATCATATCTAACCATTCAGGCAGTTTTCCAGAGAGGAATTCCATTCATGTAACTAGTCCTATTTAGTTCAGAGAATTAAACTTGCTCATTTAGGTGACTATAGAGATCATAAAAATGCAGAGCTGTAAATATCCCCCAACCTGCTGTGAGTGTGCTTATAAGCAGGAATTATCATTAAGAAGACAAGCAGCTGCTATGTCTGAAAGACTCTTGCCAGTGATAAACACAGTATAATTCCTGCATAAATTTACAGATTAGAATTTCCAGCATTTTATAAGTCAACTGAATTCCAAGGGAAAAAATGTATTCCTTTGACTTTTTTTTTATTTTGAGTACCAGGAATGCATCACAATAGATGAAAATCTTGCTTCAAATGTAAAAATAAACATTGCAGGCTGAAAAAAAGCTAAGCCATAGCAACAAGAAAATAGAAAATTAAAAAAGCATCAGTTATGTAAATTTGCAAAATCCTGCTAATTATTTAACCTTATTTTTAAAAAAGCAAAACAAAACCCAAAAAATGGAACAACTAAGTTCTGCTAAGATAGCTCTCATTTAAAAGTTCTCATATTTATGAGCTGAGGGGTACATAATTAAAATGTATGAATAAACACAAATTAAATTGTAGCAATGGCTTTTATCATGCTTTGCAAATCATCTACATGTCAAAATAGAACTATGTTATTGAAGAGAAAAGCAAATACAAAAGAAAAAAACATGACAATGTCAAGCAGGACCAGATTAGCTTTTAGGGACTATAGATTTGAGATTAGGGCACCATCTTTGGGACTAATATTATGAGTTGAGAACCTCAACTTTCATTTAAAAAGGGACTTTCATTGGTATGAGCTTAAAAGCAGAAATGAGGATTAATTAATGTCCATATATGCAGATAATTGCAATGAATTTAGGCTATAGCACCAAAATCAGTCATCATGGAAAGAGCAGAGTCACACTCAAGGAAAGGGAAGCAAGTAAAGATGAGGTTTGGTGTCCTGTATTATCTGACACCCTGAATTCTGTTCTTCAGTTGTTGCTGACTTACATCACATTTTCCCTCTTTCTATTTCTCAGTAACAAATGCAGTTAGAAATACTATCCTGAGTGATCTTGATTTTGAAATACACTTTTCCTCATACACACACGCACACACACACACATACAAACACACCCCACTCTATTTCTTTGCCTATGCATGTTTACTAACCACACAACCTAGACAGTCCTAAAGCTCTAATAAAATCAGGAAAACAGAAAGCTTAGGCAGAACTTTCTGTTTCTGTCTCTGTTTCTGTCTCCAAAAATTGGAAGGGTAGGCATAAAAAAGCCCATGTAGCTAAAGTAAATTAAACCAGAAGAATAATGACTTGTAAGAGGAAATAGTGATCATATTTTTCAAATCATTCAATGTTGAGAGAAAATAAAAAACAACAAATGTGACAGTAGTGTCATGTACCTGCACAATTGTATCTACATCACCTGAGAACAAATTCAAGCTCTGAATGTGCCCATGTTAATTTGAAGAAAGGAACTGCATCCCTCTCTATTAGTCACACTCAAACCCATGCTTGTGTAGTAGCATCCCTCCTTGTACTGAACATCAAACATGGAAAAAAACCATTTCTTCTGGCATCCCTGTGACTATATGTCTATATCAGGGCAATACTTTCCTAATGTGAATTGGGGTGATACATCCATTCTTTGGTAGTATAGTTGCATAATTTGCACTATAATGTCATTATTTTTTCCACCTAAATAAAGTGCCTAAAAAAGAATAAGAAAATAGTAATTTAATAGTCACGGGCACTTTTTCTAAGTATTTTCTCATTCACCAGCAAAATAAACATAGCATTTTTAATGTCAAAAACTCACAGGAAACTTGATCCATAATTTTAGATAAATAAAAAAATAGAAACAAGTACTGTCCATTTCTAAAGTTTATGATTCTTGTGATTTGACTCATTTGAAGTGCAAAGAATTACACCAAGAGAGGAACACTCCTGTGAAGCAGGGAGTGCAAGAGTCATGAGTCATAAAATAAAAGATAGAAAATTGAAAAATGGATTTTTTTTTTCCAGAGGAGTTGTGTTTGGAGCATTCCAACATCCCATTTCCCCAAATAGGGCAAAGCAGAGAGATGGAAGAAACTTTATAGTTGAAAACAAACCATCAAATTCATAAATTAGATTCTGTGATCTAAGAGTCTGCATTTACCAGGAATTTAAATCAGTGACCCATGAGATCTCTTCTGAGCTTTTATCTTACATAGTCTTTTTTTCCTGATTGTTATGAGTAATTGAGGGTTGCTGCCATACCACAAAACAGGAGCCAGTGTAATGTAAGGTCATTGCCTTTGATGTATATTTTTATATTTCTACATAGTAAAAATATCGTATGTCTTGTGAAGAATGATATTTAAATGAAAAATACCTTTTGATAATTATCCATAAAGCTTCCAACCTATAAAATGAGAAAATGTTCAACATCAGGCCTCAATGCACAAGAAAAGTGCATGGAACAGCCTCTTTTAAAGTATAATTTTCTCCTAGTCTACTTTCTTTTAGCTAGGCTTGCCAAGCCTTTCTAACAGAAACATTTTTTCACTGTGTGAAATCAGTGTCTGCTTTCCAAATAAAATTATGAAAAATGTCAGGTAAACATAGTAAGACAATCATATTTTTGTATTTTGATTAAGGTACCTCAAACAAAATTTCAGTTCAATTACCTCATTTTCTTTTAATCATATATAAGATGGATTCTGTAGTCTCCCACATGATGGGCTGTGGCCATAAAACTGACAGGCAGAATCTGCTTGTTCATTTAGGAAGATAATGACATTGTCCCATTAGGAATCATATCAGTCTTGGTATTGAGTAAGATACATTGTTCTGTCAGTAGAAAAGGATGTGAGCAACAGGCAGCTGGAAATGCATTCCTCTAGAGAAGTGTAAAAGAAACCTGAAAGCAAAATATTTCTGGAGGTCGGTATGTCATCCTTTCCTCACACACTCCTGCTTTCAGCCACTCTGGATATTTTCATGATTGGAACATAAATGCATAGCACAAAATCACCTCTGCCTGACCTCTTCCTGTCTTTCTAGACCGGATCTAGCAAGAACTGAGACTCTGCTCACAAGCACGAGGGGGAGCTGGCAGCAGCTGCTCTGGTGCCTGGAGTCAGGAAAACACTCGCAGCTGCAATCTCTGTTTGCCCATGGACACACAGACATGATTCATGTGATCTGGGGAGCACACAGGCAGTGGTTTGGTAAACCTCTTATCTAAAGAAATGAAAGTCTCCTCTCTCCTGAGGAAACTACCAAGCACCTCACAGTACTCGAGGCATTGTGTTTACCTCTTCAGACACAAGTGCTTAGCGTTGAACCAAACCCTATTTTCCTGCTGGCCTGAGGTAGAACAGGTCTCCCACACAAGCACTGATAAGCTGTGAAGAGGTCCCCATGTCTTCAAGTGACACATTTAAATCCCTACCAAAAAAAAATTCAGTCAAGAGGAGTAACTCACAACAGCTGAAGAGCAGATGTCTCTGAGCCTTCACTGGGGCCAAAGCTGCAGAGATCAGATTCATCACAAATTCTTGCACAATGGCACTAAGTTTCTTTTCACAAAACACTTTGCAACTCCACAGTTAGATTTGCCCCTTCCAAGTGCCAGTTGCCATTCTGACTAGTGTCAATTCTCCTGTCAGAGAAGGCAAGTGATCTCACGCTACCAAAGATAATTATTTCACATTTGTTACTAAATGACTTCTGGTAAAACCAGTGTGATGAACTACTGAATTCTCAGTTCATTAGCTGTCATCCAGCTTGACATTTCCATCTTTCAAGCAGTATTGCAGAAAATCAAAGATACACAGGGCTGTGCTTCAAAAGCTGCAGAGGTAGCCAGCCATACTGTCTTCAAGAAAAGGGACTATGAAGGTTACTGCCCATGGGATGTGGAAAATTACAGTAACCCCTAAGCAGATAAAAAGTGTTTGAGAATTAATTCTTCATGCCCCCTTTAGACACACAGTTACAGAACTAACATTAATAAAACAGAATAAGAACATAATAACAGAACTTAAAATAAAACCATAATTCTCTGGAGACAGAATAAGAAAAAAATCTTGGCACAAATGACTGGTCTTATGCTGTGGCACTTTAAAAGTCATCCTATGTAAATACTGTACTCTGTACCCGTGTGGCAGTTGCTATTTATAGGTGAGAGTAAATAGGTGAAAGAAAATGAGTGCTTTTTAACTGAACCCGTTTAGGACAAAATTCTTTTGCAAAAGATATATTCACTATTCTATAATACATTCTATATGTTGTGTTACAAGACTTCTTTAATTACTGTTTTCATTACCCACTTTATCTTTAAGCCATCAAATATTTGAATCATCTTCTGCAAGAGTTTATCAGCTGGATTCCTACCTTAGGTACCCTCAGTAAAAACTGAAAAAAAGTGTTCTATTTTCTTCCTGTCCTTTTAGTTGAACTAACTAATTTTTTTCAATTGTTTTCATTTCCTAGTTTTATTTGTTTCCTTTGAGATTTCTCTTCACTGTGGATTTTAAAATCCATACTTTCTTGGTCAACTTAAAAAACCCAAAATCTATTCTGAAATGCTTTAAAATCTTCACACTCTTTAAAACTTTTCCAGTTTTCCTCCAGAAGACAGGTACATAGTGTTTGCCAGTGTCTACTTAAGTGTTAAATTCATCTATTGCTTCCAGTCATCCTACTTACCTCACTTATTTTGTATTGTCACCTTGTGTACGTGACACCACAGGGATGACGCAGATATCAAAGAAATGTTTCATGCCTGTGATTTAATCTCTGGATCTGAAATTGTCTTCCTCTCTGTACTGTTTATACTGATCCAATCAGGGCAATTCCTCTCCATTGGTATTACAGACTTCAAACTGACTCACACAGCTTTCTAAGGATATAATTGCCAGCTCCTGAGACCCTTCAGAAATCACAAGCAGAGCAGGCATACACACTGTGGCAATCTTAAACTAGTGTTGCTCCTTGAGCAGGAAAGGTCTCAGTGTCAGATAACTTCTACAGCTAGTTATGGCTACGCCTTCATTTAGCAAAGGAAAATGTTAAATACTTCATTAAGAATAGGAAATAAAATTTTTAAAATGGTAAATACAAAATATGTAAAATGTTCTCAGGACTTAAGAGTCAGCTGACTGTTTTGGTCCTAGTTATTAACTGGTGATCGGAAGAGCGTCG
>JAYDZK010000056.1:19785658-19805844 GCA_034509185.1 Euphonia xanthogaster | reverse complement strand
TTATACTGAAGATTATCTTTCTGAATAATATTTTTAAGGATCTGATGGCTTTCTGCAATTGCTTTGAATTGAAATATTTGTTTAATGATGAGAACTTTTAACATTTAAAAAAACAGCTTTACTTGCTTTTTTAAGCCCAGTTACATTTTTCCCCTTAAGCTGTTTGGCTCTTTTGCTCTCCTTTATAGCTACAAGGAGGAGTGTGTTATTATTTTTGGAAACGTTGCCTTTTATATTATTTCTTTATTACTTACCCTAGTCTCAATCTTTTCTGGATATGTTTGGGTGTTCTTTTCATCTGGAAGTTTATTTATTTTTTTTCTCTGTACAATATGTTCTGTACTTCCAAATCTGCAAGACACTAATTTTACTTAATTATCTCTCCTTAAATGTTCACCCTCTTACAATTATTATGCTTCAAGTTCTGGGGTTTTCACAAAATATATTAAAGCATTCATCACGTTTTCCCTTTCTTTTCTGTCTCAATATCAAATTCCCCTTAATGGAAAAAATAAAAAGAAAAAGAAAAGGAAGACAATATCTAATTTTTAAATGGAAGGGAATAAAATACATTTAATAGTGCATTAAGAGATAGCAAATATTTTCAATTAAATTGTAATATGGAAAAAAGCACAGTATTTTCATAGTATGGATGGAATTGCAAATCTTATTTATGTATCAGTTGCCAGATTTACTGAGCTATTTCAGAAAGTTTAAAATTTTAATATAGATGGTATCTGTCATTTTAGTGAATATTTGTGTGTGAGATAATTAATTAGACTGATACAGCTTAAAAATGAAGTTTAGTGTTTGCAGTCAGGCTAACAATATAGTCATAATAGGCAAAATTTGCAAAGTGTGAATCAGCCATGTAAAGTGATTTACCTCCTAAATTTTCATGGAGCTATAAAAGTGGTGCCCAGGCACCAGTTTAACTCTGTGCTGGAATCTGGCATTCTGGCTGCACTAGGGGAAGGTCCTGGAAATCAAGTTGTCTATGATAGAATCAGGTAAGAGACAAAAGAGATTGCAGCATCCTGGCCTTTTTTTTTTGTTCCTGGCAAAACTGACACCTGCCAAGGGAGAAACTATTCCTGAGATACAAATGCATCTTCAGTCCCATTCCTGATCCTGGCCTTGAAATACTTTGGGGCATAAGCATGGGTTACACTTCAGTTTTTATAGATTACAGTTAAGTTTTTACTGAAGCCCATAAGTTGCATCTCTCCTGAACATGTATTCCTTGTTTGACAACAGTGTAAAGCACCTCCAGATAATGATTTTTGTTAGATTTCTGGAGACATTTGTCTTTTTTTATGTCTATAAAGGCACCTAGACAGATCAATAGCAATTTCCTTTCACTTCAGGTCTATGTATACTGTCTTTATGCATATTATGAGTCTTAAAGAGGTTTGTATGGGTCCTTTAAGTCACCTAAAGGCACTGCATAGGAGGTCTTGCTTGCAGTCTCAGCTTTTATGAAAATCAATGTTATTAAAATTCTCCACCTTCTTTTTATTCACAATTGCCATTATTCCTAACAACTTTTAAAGCATAATGTGAACTGGGAGTGAACCATGGACTTTAAAAATGCCAAATATTACAGCCTGTCTTCCTAAAATAATAGAACTTATTTCTTCAAGGGCTCAAGATTAAAATATTTCCTATCAGTAGCATTTAGTTAAACCTGGACTTGAAATTATCAGTTAATGGGTCACAGTTTATAATTATCTTTTCTCTCTCAGACCTTATTAATCACACAAACCATCTATAACAGACTTTATAAAAAGGCTTTATTTTGTCTGGTTTTGCACATAAATACTGTGTTTGTATTTACTTCAGATACAAATGGTGCCACCTGCTCCTCTTAGTACCTTGACATTTGGTGCTAATTAGATGGACTTGCATTATCAACAGCACAGAAATACAGTGCTGCAGCAGACTTGGTTACCATGGATCCTAATGCACTCAGCATTCCACAGGAAATTTAGCAGAGCATAAGAAATAAATCTATTCCCATGTGAACCTGCATCAGTTCTATGACACTATTAAGGTACATCCTCAAAGTCTTCTAAATTCAAGGGTAAACACCATTATTATTTCTAAACTTTTATTAATACATTCTACCACTGAGTCATCATGTAGGTGAAACAAAATTGCAAGACAATTTTAAACACCCTGACAGTGCTAATGGAAACAAGTTAGGCATTCAAGCTGTAAAGGAGAGTAAGTCTCAACTGGGGATCAGCTGCTACAAAAGACTACTGGCATCTCTAAGTGAGAAAAGTCAAAACTAGTCTTACACATAGGAGTGTCACACTGAATTGCTACTGTGAAAACTCATGCTATTTGCTCCTTTTCAAGCCTACCTGAATGTACCTAATTATTATACTCTAGGACCTACCAAATCTACTAATCCAAAAGTTGCTTCTACAGAGTGATTTGACATGGCTTGATAAACTCGATGGATAAAATTAAAAGAAAAGGAGGAAGAATGGATTATGGTGCAAGCAGAAGGCAAAGAAAAGATATAAAAATAACAAAGAAATGAAACTATTAAAGAATCAGACAATATTAAAAAAAATTATTTCTCCCTTTCTCACAGTGACATGCATATAATTCTCTCCATCTGTTCTAAGGCCCAACAACTCTATATTTCACAGTTGAGGTAAATTAGCAATTTCTTCCTCAGGCGTCAAACTCTGATGTTCTTTGGGGTTCCTCCTTCATTGTCAGAATTGTCTGCATTTCTGAATTGTACACATCTTTGTGTGCTATGGTGCCAGAATTTCAGTTTCTTTCAGAGTTGTACCCAAACACTCACATCTCAAATGAAAAGTTCAGCACCTGAGTTATGAACTGCACATCCTCTGTTCTCCAAATGGGCTTTTCTAACAAACTGCAAAAGGCAAGTTTGAAAATTAATGCCTTCCCCTAGCAATTAGAATGATTTGCAGTAGTATGCAGAAACATGCTGTAAAAAAAGGTGAAACCAGGAACAGATCCACTTCCCAAAGCTAAAAGCCTACTAGCACAATGCTAGGAAATATGAGGTATGATACACAACCACACAAGGCTCAGGCTGCTATCTCCATGCAGGTGCTTTTGCTGCCTTGAGAAGGCTGACCTGGAACAGAGGCTAGAGTTGAGTAAAGTAGGTATTTATTCAAAGGCCTCTATGGATACACCCTGGGCAACACAAGAATCTGGCCAGGGTTACACCCAAGATGAAACCCAAAATGGCCATAAATTGCACAACTGGTCACGAGGTCTCACGCTTTTGTAAGTTTTGGTCCATTTGCGTATTGGATAATTGTCCAATTACAGCCCCAAATTATGAAGTCCCATCCTCCCTATTTTCTCTCTTCAGCCCACAGTTTATCCTCTTGGGCCTGAAACTTGTAATGGTTGTCCTTGGTCCCAAGCTAGAAAAAGGAATTGTTTTGTCTACCTACTCTGTGAAGAGAGATTACCAATACTTAATATGAAGCTCAGAATATTCGCCCAGGCAGCACAGAATCTGAAAAACACGAAAGCTAAAACTTAAGGCATCACTTTAAACTTCATCACAATTGAGTTCTATTAAAAATATTTAATCTTTTAAAGAGGAAATTAATTTCAGAATCATCTCATTAAGGTCAATTTATGTAAGTGACATAGACCAAGAGAAGTGGAAGAAGATATGCTGGGCAGGTCTAAAAGCTTTTTATGGGGTAGTACAATTAACAAACCACTGCATGCAACAGATAAACAATCAAATGGGTAGGCAACACATGAATTAGGACAGGATAGAAGTAACACTTTATCTCCTTTTTTTCTCTCTCCTTTTTGGAAGGTGTGAATGGACAATGGACCTAAGTTTGCATAGCATATTTCTCACAGCCTGTATTACTAATCTGTCTGTATTTTAATTACCAGTTCTTAATTGTGGGAACATTTCTGTACCTAAATTATCAATTCTAACTGGCAGTGAGACCTCACAGCATTAATACAATGCATAAACAAAAAATCTGAAAATCTGCAAATGGCCTCACAAAAAGTAAAATATTCTCTGATTGACAGAAGGCTTTGCATTGGTTTGAGCCCTGAAAACCTATTCAGCCTCCACAATCACCAGATGCTTCTCCTCCACCAAAGCCTGCCAGCTCACATAATTGCGCAGCTGGAATGGTATCTGTGTCCACATAGCTGTGTGCACTCTAACCTCAGTAACCAAGAATTTGTCTGTTGGATGGCACAAATAATGCAGAGTTAAAAAGGAGCTGCTTTAACACCTGGCTGAGGGAAGCCTATTGGAAAGAGGGGCTTGGTTTTAATAAATGTCAGAAGAACATGTACCTGGTTTGGCGGTGAAAATGGCAGTGTTGGACTAGATGATCGAAGATGTCTTTTCCAACCTTAGCAATTCTGTGAATCTTTGAACACAACAGACCCCTCAAATAGGGAAGGACATCAAGAAATCTTCCGAACTAGGAAAGTTTATGTTAAAGACGAGATTTCACAATTACCAATGTACTTTGAATTAAAAAGAAACTGAGGAAATCACTTCCTTCTTGAACAATACCTATCAGGAACCAAATATGCTCCATTTCTGAGGTCATCATACTGCCAAAAATTAGTTTTTTAAAAAAGCTGAATAACCCATCCCTGTGTTACGTGTGCAGTAACTCACTAAACTAGCTTTTTCAAGGGATAATAGGCCAGTATAAAAGAAGAGCCAGAAATGTTCAAATTTTTTGAAATGTTTAAAATAAAGTTCAACAGGAGCATTAAATTTGCATTTTTCACAGTGTCTCATTCTCTTGTAGGAATTGATATAGCTGGCTTTCAGGAAATATATAACTGTTAAGTGGTGAGTTTGCCCAGCTCCTGCCTGAGATTCTACTTCTACAATCATATCTTTGATTTTGAGAAAGAGGTCAAATGCCCAATTTAGATAGTTTCTGCTGAAAAATAGCCCTATAGAAGGATGAATCCATTGTCCAGAGACACAGAAAACTACTAGACATGAATATCAATATTTTTATCTGTATGATTGATCATAATCAGCCTGTCATTCACGTACACTGTCATTATTCTCCATCAACTGTGTGCTAGAAAAAATATTTACTGTTCATGCATGTACTGTAAACAATAAAATACTATACACTGCTCTGATAAAATATATCTTTTTTTCTGGGTCCCAAATCATACATTTTTGTCCTCATCTTAAGCTATAGACTTATGGAGAGGGTTACAGAGTTACGCTTCACTATAGAATATAGTTCCATTACAGTAAATATACTTTCTAAAATACTTAGCAACATTTGAGTTGTAGGGAAAATGGTAGAGAAAACCAAGACTATGTTGAGAATGAAACTGTTGCATTTTAGAACGGAACCTGTTTGAAAGTTTCCGTTGTGTGCATTTGGTTTTTATGTTAGATAACACACTAGAGTCTTTCATTGGATGGAATAAGGGTTAATTCTCTTTTCTTTGAATTGTAAAATGGACTGGTTTAATTTTAATTCCAAATGCCAAAATCCTTTTTAAAATAGAAGATTGATCTTCTTTGCAGTCCTGCTTCTCAAGAGGATTTCTTGAATAATAAATTAAGAATAAAGGTTTTGACCCTAATTACATTTTTTTCTCCACTTTCCAAAATAGGCTCCTTATGTGCAACAGCAGTCATTTCAAATGCTTTCCTTCTCCTAGGATTAGAACAAGGGAGAGAGGACTGGGAACAGTTCTCCTGAGGCCTACCAGTGCATGCCAACACAAAGAGGTCCAGCCCTAAGGCCCAGCCCCCACAGCATCAGGTTCCCTTTCTCCAGGCTGCTGGTTATGACTCTCAATAATTTCTTCAGTCCTTCACCTCTCACTTAGACATTCTATTGTGAATTGAAGATCAGTAACACAAAGATTAGAGACAGGAGAGGGAATTGGAAAAGGCAAAAGATTTTTCTCCAAAGTCATCCTTTGTAGACTTGCATACAGGTAGGGATTAAGGGAAAGGAGATTTTGTACAGGAGATTAATGCATACTGAGACATATGTACATGCATGCTGCAAATCATGTTAATATTTAAAAATTGCATGCTCAAGAGAGTAGGTCTGTATGAATGTCAAAACCAAAGGAATAGGGTTATATCATCATCATTTGATTAGAAAGCCAATCACATACAAAGTTGAAGAACATATGACCAATGAAAAGTTTCAATAAAACGTTTTCCAATAACTCCCTGCTCTCTAGGGAGGTATCACAAGAACACAAAATGCAAGCACTTAAAATTACTATTTCCTTGTGGGACTGGCTATGGAATATTTCTATATGGGTAGAAAATATATTTAAGATATTCTTTAGGGAGTCATAATCATTCATCAAATCCTTCAGTTATGAAATGCTACTGAGTTCAGTGCAGTCCTGCACTCATGCATAAGTGGTCCCCATACAGCCTAGCTTGCATGACTGGAGCTGTATTTCTAAATATTGCCCAGTGATTTCTTTGTATGCACAGTTACACCTGAAATGCTTGATCATAATGTAATTAACTCCTCACACTGAAATAAGAATTAATTTAAACTACCATACTACCATTAATTTTATTTTTTTTTTAAGAAAGGAGCACTTTGAGAAAAAAAACCAAAAATAATCAAAAACTTGTTGGGAAATGAGTCAACAAATTGAGCTATAGCAAAATGTACATAGTCTTATAAAAGACTTACTAGGGACTTGAACATAATGAAAATAGGATCGTTTGAAATTTCATGTAACCACATTTCAGGCAAGAAAATATAATAATAAAGCGTCAACCAGAGATACTGTGTAAATGATCAACAAGAACAGAGAACCTCAAGAAGGGAAAGGATGCTGGTCTTTATGTGGATGAATTCTCTAGACACAATTTGAAATACAACTACAAATGAGCACCTTTCCAATAATGACCAATATATGCTCAGATGCAACTTTCTAAAATGGAATAAAAATAAATATATAAAACAAGGAAAAAAATACATATAGGATTTTTTAAATTGTTATTTAAGGAGCACTGTAAAAAGGTGAGGAAGGTGGTAAAACCACCATTCATATCCTAAAAAGACACTTTCTTTTTTATAATGTCACATATATTACTGGAACTAAACATAAAGCATTTATGTTAAAGGCTCCAAAAGGAAAAGCCAACATGATTCAATACTTCACTGAAGGAGGTTACAAGAAGTTTTAGTTCTTTTTTTTCAGAAGAGAGATTCATGCTAAATGAGAAAAAAATAACTATATATATGTTTATATGTACACACACTGAGGAAAACAGAACCACATGACAGCAGACCAAAAGAGTAATATGCATTGTAGTCCATTCTCAAAAACAATTTTGCTTTCATTGACACTAGAACATTTCAGAATATAGTATTGCTGAGATCAAATTCTTGATGGCTACCCTTTTCAGAGGATGTTCAAACTTCTAGTCTCTATTTCAAGGTTCTGTTCAACTTGACTACAAAGCCCTGCTTATTTTCACCCTACTCATAAGATCTAACTCTTGTCTTCTGAAGTGAAAAGCAATGTAGCTTTCCTTCTGATCATTCCTTTAAAGCTTTTCTTATCTACTCTGCCTTTGATTACTGACCACTCTGTAATTTCCACAAAGAATCAAGTTATTACTCTCATTGGGGGGCCATATCCTCTCAAATCTCATAACTCTTCATGTCAATAAAGCAACACTCATGTACAGCATTGAAGATCTGGCAATACATCCTTTGTTTTTTGTCTCTGTGAAACTAAGTTGCAAAATCTTTGGTCTGGTGTTTCAAAACTTGTTTCCTTTATTATCATCATAAATTACATGCAAGATTATTTCACAGAGGAATGGGTAAAAAAATTTCAGATAAAACGTAAAGTGACTTTAAAAAATTCAGATTTTTATATGAAATAGAAAAGGTCATTTCTGAAATTGAAATAACTGGACATGGTGGTGTTTGGTCAAAGGTTGGACTCAATGATGTTGGTGGTATTTTCCAACCTTAATGATTTTGCTATTCTAATATATTCTTCACAGTGGTTCTGTGAATTGCAGAGATTCAAGCAATTGCAGATATCAATTTCAGATATCACTCTTCAAGCCGGCACTTAGAATGCTCCTAAAACTGCCACTTTTAGAGACCTAATCAATTTTTCAAAATTTAAAAGGAATAAAATGAGTTTATTTCTTATTTGCTGTAGTTTCAAAAGCCATAGTCAATTTTAAAAGTTACCTTGAAGTGCTTCTAGTGCTGGAAATTATTTGTTCATTTCAAGATGAGAGAATGATCGTTTAGCTACCTGAGAGTCTTTGAAGAACTGTTCTTTCTAGAGTACAGCTCTCAAAAAAGTCTACCAAATAGTCAGAATCTGGCACTAAGAGTGAAAAAGCACCCATATTTTCTGAGCCAAACAATGTTTATGTGGCACTTAAATTTCAGTGGACTCATACAAACAGGTCTATGATGTGCAAATGCCCCCTCTCTTTTCTTCTTCTTTGTTTGAAAGAATAGAACAGGTAAGTCTGTCCAGCAACAAAAACTGAAAAAATTCAATCTCTGGCCCAAATATATTATATTTAAGCATATGGAAAAGCAAAGAACAGATTGGAAACAAGGGAACCCTGAAGAGCATGACCTCAGAACACCACCTGCCCCATCACCGCAGAGCTTTGAAGGCATTTGGATCTTTTAATTTTGTGGGGTCAGGTGGAATGTATGTAGTGCATAGACTTTCCCTCTCACTGTTTTACATTTTAACAAAGTAAAAAATCAACCAAGACCATTATTGGCTGCCAAAACTTCAGTAAATGCTGAAGTCAGAGCAGAAAAAACCCCAGAGCATTAAACACCATTGTCTACTGTTACGACCAGAGATACCACCAAAGGAAGCACACCTCATTCCACGGTGTTGCTTTAATAATCTGAAAGTCATTTATTGTTCACAGCATCAGCTATATTTGTCTCAGCGACAGCTCACACGCATTATGTAGATTCAACAAAGTTTTTAAATCCTTAATTTCTCTGTCTCCTGGTACCATCTCTTGACAGCATAAAAGGATTTCAGCCACAATAATTAAATATTTATTTTTTTAAGGCAAAACCTAAATATAAAACAGAAATGTAAATCTTTTTCAACAAGTCATTTTAAAGTAGTTTTGCATAAGTCCACAGGATATTGCATCCTTGAAATCTGGAGTATTATCAATAAGCAAATGGTCACATATTCAGATCTGAGGAATATTTTCTGATAATCTATGTACAGAGGACTGTCATTTATTGACTGCCCTTCTGTTTCTGTGTGTGAAAGTGCCTCTAAGAATGTTAAATTATCTCTCCAATCAATTAAAAACTAGCATTATCACCAGGATCTTACAGGAACTGGGAAGGAAGATTGCTTTGTTGAGAAAGTGATGATCAGAGCAGCCATGGAATGTGAGCCATTTCAGTTGGTTTGAGCAATCTAAAAGTGGGACACCTGATCCAATTTAGTCATCTAGGACTATTTGCAATCTGCAAAGAGAGATGGGCATCCTCACAGGGTAAGTCGCACCAGCCTAAGCAGTTTATAGAGACATATGGAGGTGGCCTGCCAGAAGTTGGAGAATTAAGTAAATCCATTCTCATGAGATCCTTCCAAGTTCAAGCCTGCAAGCCCTAAATATGCATTAGTCCAGAGTCCAAATCATTATGCCCAGTCATGCAGTTAAACCAATGTGAACTCAAAATAACAAATATACCTTTTGTCCCCTGTACCTTGATTTTAGCACAAATTAAGGACACCTGCACTTCTACCCGACCTTTCATAAGAGCCCTTCATACAAAAACACCTAACTCAAATATTGGATACAAATAATATTCTGGAAATACTGAACTATAATTGGTACATTTAATGGCTACACTTAACCATTGAAAGCCAAATTCTGACCTCCTTTCCTACACTGAATTATACTAAAGTTCACTGTGTACGTCCCATTGATTTTTCATGAACTACTTCTGCAATAAAATTCTACTTGGTAGATTTAAAAGCATCTACATCTGTTTACAGGTGACCAGTCTGAACTCCCTTCCACAAAATATGAGCAATCACTTGAAATCAGGGACATTTCATGGGTGAATAATTACTCAATGTATTGAAAATGCTCATGATATAAAAGCAATCCTAAGTATTTCCATTGCTACTTGATAAAATAGCTTCATTTACCCTTACTAATTATATAATAATATAATTATTAAGATATAGGTTTGCTTCTGGTGTTGGTAGTAACTAAGATCAAAATAAGTTGAAATCTATTTTAATATTAATAATTCAGTATAGAGATCACAATAGAAAGATAAAAAATTTATTTTGTTTTATCATTTGTTTTTCCCTTTTTTGCATATTTTTAAATTGCTTGCATCCTGTAAATCAAGTACTAACTAATAGAGAAAATATTATTCTGTGGGAGCTTTTGCATTAACAACTTATTTGCAAGTCACTCCATATCCCCTCCAAGTCTTTTGTGTCCAATGGATGTGATTGGTAGCAAAGATTCCACAGTCAGCTTGACTCCTGCTAATGCTGCTAATCCAGCTACTGTGATTTTTATGTCAGATTACTGTACTCACACAAAACAGCAATAGACACTTCAGAAATATAAATAACATGTCAAAACTTATTTTGGGTTTGTGCAGAAGATACATTTCAAATGGGAATCAAGAAAATGGCAAGCAACAACAAAAGAATAGAAATATGAATTGCCCTTTCTAACTCTTATGCCTAAACATCCTAGTTCCAAATCAAAAGGAGAGAGAGCAACAGCTATTTCTGTGTACTCTAAAAGAGTCCCTCCTAAGCATCAGTGCCTCTTGGGAATTGTGCTAAATTCATGTATCTCAACTGCATCTGTGCTGGTTTTCTTAATTTTCTGTAGGTCTCATCAAGAAAAGAAACTACTTTAGGAGTGATTTGATGGTAATGGAACCATTACTCAAACAAAATAGCAAGTCACTGTGCCACTAAAAGATTCACATTCTGGTTTTCAACTTGTCCTATAAACTTTTCTGAATGAGACTGCATACACATGAGTAAATTTATTTCCTCCTATTAATATTTTTAGGGGAACTGTAATTTCAAAGAGCTTAGTTAAGAAAATAAATAATATCTCTGAAAAGTTCCTAGGTATGCATGTTTTTTTATTATATTGCATCATGGTTTTTTTTCAGTGAAACAAACAGTTCATTTTGATGGAGCAAATGGAAATTAGGCTAATTGACACAGGTCTCTATACTTTCGTAAACTCTTCCATCTTTATTTTTAGCAGCACAGTCAGACATTATAGGCAGTTAAAGGCTGATTAGGTTTGCAGAGTAGTTAGAATTCTAACCATACAAAACAGGGGGAAGACTCCTTCTGTGGGGATGTACATGAAGAAAATTTATAATTAACATTTTTGTTGAGATTTTACAAAAGTGCCACATTACATTGATGTTTTATTAAAGGACCCCATTTTGCTGTTCAAAGACCATAATGGATGCCTTCAAGGGATTCTGTGGGCAAAATCCAGAACAAATCTCAATGGAATTGTGACTTCTTTTGTAAAATTCGAAGCTGAAGTTATGTTTTTTCCCATTAAAACATGATATAGTAAGCGTCTTTCATGTTACATTTCTATCTGCTTAAGCATATAAACACAAACACATATCTGCTTGTAAAAGTGCACACAAACAAATACATACAAATACAAAAAGAGGACTTCTGAAATTTTTGTTAGCTTGAAATCAAATATTAGCAGTCTGTGAGGTTAATGAAAGCAGATCTAAGTAGATTTCATTTAATTCTTACTCTTCTCTCTTTGCACTTCATCATTAATGCTGCTTTCTTTTACTATTACTTTTTGATTTTTGGAAAAAAATGATGTTGTATGTTGTGTCTATTCAATGCAATTATTAAAAGAGTATTCTGCAACATATTTTTTTGATTTTCAAATAATTGTATTCATCCTTTCGTAGCCTTCTTCAGGAAGACAAAATCTAGAAATCTACATTAAGGTGAGACTGACAAGTAATAGCTCAACAACCAAGAGTCAGAGTGAAGAACAAGTCTGGTCAGTCCACATTATTTCTAAGCAATGCTAAATCTTCAACCACCAGAACTGGCCCCCTGGTAGAGTCACCTGGGAAGCTGAGGGTATGGAAAAATTACATATGAGGATGTTAAATTTAAAGTAGAGCAAGAGGCATAAAGTCTCTGCCATCTCCTGAAACCACCAGGCAAGCCCTTCCTCCTGAAGAGTCAACAGGAATCAAAGGATGGAAGAATACTGTCTCTGCCTTTACATTTTTCTGCTAGGACACAGGGATGAGTGAAAACCTTTCCATCTCCTCACTTCTCCTCCCCACAGAGAACCCAGTGCTAGAAAAAGATTACTGAAGACCCCTGAAAGGACCATGTCTCACTAAAGATGTTTTCGTTGAATATAGAAAACCTACACCTTGAATAAATATGTAAAGTAAGTCTTCTTGTAACCTCTACATATGGTTTAATCTTGCTTGTGCTCCTTTCTTTTCCATTTTGTTGTAGTAGGATGAATGAGTTTTCTCTGCAAAGGCCTTTCTTCTTCCCCAAGTAAAATAGTTTAAGGGTAGTCATTGAATTGTTGTTTCATGCTTACTAACTAAATGGCCCAATTTGATATTTTTTTAATTCCAGAAAAGTCAGAACAAGAAATCTTTAATATTTTTCTATGAACTATTCTAATATTGAAGATTTGATCAATGTACACTCACAATCAGAAACACACAGAGCTAGCTTCAAATCAATAGCGGCAAAAAAAATACTTTTTCAAAGTTTAGGTGAATCATTGCTTTCTGTAACACAGCAAAAATCAGAAAATAAACAAACAGGCAAATTCAAAAGAAACTTATTACTTTATGTATCTCCAGAGCACAAATTCTTATAGGAATAAGAAGCAACAGCAACCACAACTAAATAGGATTTCAAAATTCAAATAAACTGTTCGAGTTATTACAATGATAGACTGCAATAGTCAGTAATGTATAAGAAAAGAAAAGGTAAGAAGGCTTATGCCCTTGTGTAATTCTTAACCTTAAAGGAAGATAAATTCTTTTCATACTTCCAGCGCTTAAAAGACTGTTGATTTTACATAGAAAATAAAAGAGAGAAAGGTTTTCCACTATTAAGCATTTTCTAGTATCTTCATAGGGGAAAAAAATGCTTGAAATTGGATTAGACCAGTAGCATCCTCACTGCAGGCAGCAAAAATTTATAGCTATGAATAACTTGACTAAATAGAGAACAGGGATATCAGTTTTGTTGTCGGGAATTACAAATGTTATATGAGAAAAAGATTCAAGTACCTCCTAAGTAAGATAAACAGGAAGGCATAATAAAATACATCTCAAGCCTGAGAAAACTTTATACCTATCAGTTTGCCTTTTAATATCATTGGAAAGAGAGATTTTCAGAATGTGTCTGTATCTTGAGCTTTTGGATTCCTTTCAGTGTATTACTCCCTACTGACATCACAACATCACAGAATCACAGAACCATCAAGGTAGGAAGAGACCTTCAGGATTATCTAGACCAATTGTCAACCTGGCACCACCATGATTATCTTTAAACTATATCCCAAAATGCCATATCTTCAACACTTATACCAACAGTGACATGATTTACAAATTGGACTCATGGGTAAAACACAAAGAGAATCTTATTTTCTGCAGTTCACAGATAAAAATACAGGAAAATTAGAATAAATGGTGTTTTACGTTCAGTCTTCAAGTTCTGAACTAGAGATGGGAATACAGAAGCACAGAATCACAGAATGGGTCACGTTGGAAAGGAACCACAGTGGGCCAATGGTTCCAACCTCCCTGTTTAAGAAGGGTCATCCCTGAGCACATGGCACAGGACTGCATCCAGACAGTTCTTGAATATCTCCAGTGAGGGAGACTCCACAACCTCTGTGGGCAACCTCTTCCTATGCTTGGTCACCTGCACATGCCTTTAAAGAATTGCACTGAAAATCAGGACTGAGACTCTACACACAAAAATATCAGAGAAAACCCACTGCAAGGAAAAATGGCAATGGGAATAGGCCATAGGAAGTTCAAGGTTTTCAATATAAAGTTATAAACAACTAAATGCAACAGCTCTTATATTCTTATTAAAATTTGGTATTCATTCATTTCTTCCACTTACCAGACTTGGCCATGAGGTAATGCCTTCGGCCTCTCAAGGAAAAGATAAATTCATAGGTAGGACACTCTAATTTTTAGCAGACATAGAAGATCATAGGACACACACAATTGTTTTGAGGGCTGTGGTACGAAGAACCAGCCAGGATTTCATTGTTGCCTCTCTTTTGTGCATGAGAGGCCCTGACAAATAAACTGGGGTGTGTCAAGATATCATTTGCAATTCTGAGTCTAAATTGGGCTGGGGGTTATTCTCCCATTCTCTATCTATCATTTTCCTTAATCACAGGAGGTTTACTTCAAACTTACTACCACCAGCATCTCTGGATTCAGTTTACTTAATATTATCATATTAGTGGTACCTTTGTTACCCAACCCTTTAAATTTGAATTATATAAGCATAGGGATCATGATGAATTGCCACTTTGTGTCAGATCTTCTTCTGTTTGAGTGGGGACTTCTTCTATTGTGGCAAGCCACTTTTAAGTGGTTTTAGTCAAGAGTCCTATCACTCATAGGTACTTTGCAGAAGAATTCATTGGGTTTTTTTCCCCTGCCAGTTAAAATGCACGTGCAACTACTATATGAGACTTCCCATGTCTTTGTCCCATCACTTAGTACCATGTTAGCTTTCTGGGCACAAGAAATATGTTTTCTTTCTATTTTCAGGTTCAGAGAACATACCAGAATTTTTTTCATAAAATATAAAGATATCTGTTTCAAATTAGAAATTATTTTGGATCAAGATACAGCCTATGCATTTCATACACTCCTTTTGGTAATTCAATTTGACAGATGAGGCTGAGATAAATCATACAACCATCTGTGGTACCATTTAGAGCTTCCTAAACTACAACACATACACCAGTCATTCCACCTGAAGAAGTTAAAAAAACAATCTATTATCCACTTAAAATAGCAATAACAAAATCATCCCTTTCCAGATATGGGTAACTATCCAGCTGTGATTTACTGCTATATTCATCAAGGTCAAGGAGTAAAGGATAGTAATGAGCTATCATTTAGCTCAGTAAGGAACTGAATATTACCCTTTTTTTTTGTGTGAGATATGTGGTAAAATGCCAAAGACAAGGCATTGCTGAAATGACAGAGTGAATGCACAGCTCTGATATTTCTGTGTGAGTTGTATCTGTGACTCTTGAAGCCCACTGCAGCAAGTGTTTGGATTGATGGCACAATACACATACAATAAATCTGATGGTCCAGAAAGAGCAGGAATCCATGTTCTTGGAGACTTCAAAGTACTTCTATCTGACAAGCCCAGAAGAAGTGGGATGCTGGCAGAAAGTTTGGAAGCACGCCCCTATAACAAAGGCTACATGAAAGTGTCAGCAAGCAGCCAGAAATCTTGGGACAACAAGTGAAAAAAAAAAAGTTAATGTTCCAGGGGGGAAATATTATTCAGTGAAAGAAGAGACTGCCAGGAAAATCAAGGCACATCGCAGAAAACTTATGTACATAGTGCAGCAAAATTGTGTAGTGCTGCTGGCACTACTCTCAGAGATGATGGTTCCAGCCAGCAATGCTGGGAGTGGTGGCAGTAATTAAGGAAATGACACAAGGAGCCCTGATATTAGGTAAAAATGTCTACACAAAAAGTAACATAAGCAATCTGCTGTAGCCACAGAAAGTAACACTCTTGTAATAAACTTTTCAAGTTACACCAAGAAAACAACATCTCATAGAGAAGATCAAAGTCAGCTGCTGATGTGTTTGCTGTGTTAGATGCCGTGACAATTGCATCTGGGTATGATGCCTGAGCAAGCACATTTGCAAAACTAGTGACAATTACTTCAAGTTTTTTCTTAAACTTTTTAGAGGCTTTCAGTTTTATAATATGATAGAGGATCCTTCTTTTGCACAGGGGGACAAGTAATAAGAACATATTGATTTGTTTTTTCCTTCATCCTCAAACACAGTTTGTAAACTAAATAAGGAGTTCAAGACTTGACCTATCATCAAGACTTCAACAGTTTAAACATAAATTTAATTTTCACTGTATATACTTTAGGGTTAACAGTATGAAAATTACCATGATGCACACACTTGCTAAAAAAATCATATTGACAACTACAGATAGGGTGACAGAGGAGGTCATTGAAAACATAAATGGAATTGAACCACTTGCACCAGTCTTTAATAAAATCTGTACCATCATTGTATTTGTGCAAATTAACTACTAAGTTTCGCATACATTGTCTATGAATTTTTTCTTCAGTTTAAAAAGGTCACACTTTTCTTACAACTCAGCAATATGCATTGGAGAACTGAAGGGAGACAGAAAAGTGATGAAAAGAAAGCAGCTCCTTTCCCTCACTCCTATAAACAATTTACAGATCATGTTTTACTTTCACAGTTACCTGTGCATTTCTTGATATTGCTATTTCTTTTTCCATGTGATCCTAACTTGCATCCAAAATTCTCCTCCCAAAATTCTGCAAACCAGACATTTCTTCGATTGTTAGCAAGTGTTCTGCTCCGAAAATATCTATCAAATCCTACATTGAAGAGAAGTGAAAGAAGCATTAAAATATGATACATATAAAAATAGTATAAAAGTAGAACTTTAAAGACAATATCAGATTTTTTTATAAAGATAAGAACAAGAAAAAGCTTTAGACACAAACTATTTTATGAGCATAGTAGCATCTAAGGATTAGACTTCATTTCAAGGCCACATAAAATCATGGGGTAGCTCTTTGTTGAACAAGAGGACATCCAGGACACCTATAATTCTCCTTCTATTTATATAGTTAATGACACCAGTTGAGAAACTAAAGATTCCTACTTAAACCTGGTGATCACCAGCCTTACCCCTGCAAAGCTGTCATAATGAAATCATGATTCACGCATCCTATCTGGATTAGCTCCTTACAAGTATTTCCCAGTGGCTAAATTCTCTTGGTAACATCAATAGTGCTCATTTTTCCTCACCAATTACCAGTTTAGCACACTTATCCAGACATAAGAGATGTTACTATATCCAGTACCCTCACAGGAATAAGGTACTGCAAACCAACTTCCACTTCATCCACCAAGAATCTTAAAGTAAGTTTTGGAGTGGAAAGCGGGGCACAGATCAATCTTCTCCCCAGAGAACAATCTGATTCATTATCATTCATCCAATACTCTCCTTATTTGTCCCAAAGAATGACCAGGCTATGTTTAAGAAGCTCTCAACTCCAAGTATTATCATTATTAGACAATTACAAGATTGTCTAATTGCAGATTCAGCATCTCCTCATCTCAACAGGTATACTAAATTATTGTTGTATCAGACCAACTCAGGTAACTTGGTTGGAAAGCTTTTCCTGAGCTCCCTTTAATCAAGGACTACATGATTTTTAAATTGTTTTTAAAGAGACCTAAAGTACTTGAACTTTGACAGAAAGTGAAAGGTTTGTGCCACATGCATCCTTACCGTCTATAGATGTTCTTTTGGGTAGAATGGTTACTGCTCCTTCGGCAATCTCCTCCTGCTGCTGGACTGGTGAAATTTTTGACCCCCAGCTGTCTGAGCCAATCCAGAGAAAATGTCCAGACTGATTAGCTTTTTTGGCTGCTTCTAGTACTCTCCTGCAAACAAACAACAAATTACCAATTAAACAAATTCCATTTACAAACTTGGGAAACCCAGCATTTATTTTGGCTATGCATAAGCTTACAGTAATTAATCTATAGTTTTCACAGTCTAAAGCATATTCAACAACAGCTATAATGAACTCAAGATACAGTAATATACAAGTTAATTTGTTTCATCTTTAGCCATATTTTTCTAGCATTCTTATTGGCTTCTTCCTTTTCAGTTGCCAAATAACTGTCCATTGGCACTGCACTCCTATGAGCTAGGAGAAGTCTGGAGCTACACAGAATAAAGGACTGGCCCATTCTATAACTACAACTCCATTTCTTATCATCAGGTTTCCAAGAATTTTTACATAGGATTGAATCTGAAACTTCTTCGTTAGTCTATTTTCCACCAGCCAACCAAGCATCTTTGTGAAGAGGAACATCCTCAAAACATAAAATTAGGAAACAGGCACCTAATATCATCTTCGTTGGCAAACATGATCACTGCTCGAGCATTTGGAGTTTCCAACAAGCGCTTAATGATCTTTTCAAACTCTCCTGGTCTTGGTTCCCGAGGGATTTTGAGTGACTGAGCAATGCAAACACCTCCTAGGAAAAATTAAAAGCATAAAAAAAGAATTTTAACACAGTAAATATCCACGCTTCAAAAAATTCTTAGCTAACCTGGCAAGCAGACAAAGCAAGGTGCTAACTGAGGTACAGCAGCTCAGCCAAAAGTAACATTATCTATGTGTTTCAAAACATGCTTTGTACAGGCTTACACATTTAATGATGCATTAAAGAGTAGAACACAATTACCTGTTACTTTATATTTTAAGGACATTTTTAAACATTCTGAGACCTGTTGTCAAGCACCACACTCTGGCTCAGCCGGACCGAGTTCCCCAGACCTACCTAATCTATGGCAAGTGAGAACCCAGCCTTGCCACAGCACTGCACTGAGCCACGGATCCACAGACTCATAGGCACCTTATGTTCATGCTGTGGCTCTTTGGTATCAGGTACTGACACACACCTCAGCTTTGTCAGCAGAGTATGTAGCAAAGAATATATACAGATCACTTTAAACTGTTATTAGGACATCCTTAACTGAGTTGCCTCAATTATTTAAGAAGGTGTCATTGAATATTCTAAATTACTAATCAGCAAATGAACACAAACTCAGAGATTATATTTATATTTCTTCCTGACAGAGGGTGCTGATTGAAATCTTTGCATTTTACCTGTCAAGTAAAAAGGGTTGATTTCTAAAGAAACTTAGTGATTTCTTAGAGCTTTCATAGACCAGTTCAGGGGAACTCTCCAATTACAACACTGTTATCTGTGTTTCAGCATGCAAGAGAAAAATTTCTTGAGCCTGTTTCATGAATCACTGAGCCCATATTGCTACCAGTTTCCAACACCATAGGCGATCTTTCTGATTGCTTTCTGATTTGCTTATTTTAATTATTTTTTCTCTAAGAACTATTGCCTGATTCTCATTACTACATCTAACACCTCCCAATGATTGTTCTTGAATTTTGTTAATCCAACCATAAGAACCTATTGGGGGGAATCTAATCACTAAAAAACCCAGAAAATTAAGAAAATGAGAAAATATCTAGCTCTGACCAAATGTGACAAGTTACTAGACAAACACAAGCAAATTGTACATTCTGTATCCCTACATTTAAATATTTCTACACTGAAGATTGTTTTCAGTGTGAATAAGAATGTGTTTTAAAAGAGATGTTCTATTTTTAATGATTTTTAAAAGAGGTACTCTATTTTTAATGAATGCTGGTATTTTTCTTCTCATGTATAAGATCATTTGAGACACGTACGTTTCTTTGCATTAAATGCAGTTAGTCAACTAAGGTCACAGTTAGATGGCTGTGTTGTGTATGGGGAGGCTTTCCAATGCTCTCATCCATCTTGTTCCTCCTATCAAAAGGTTAGAATTCTGTTTTTCCAAAGTACTTCACAAATTAGGTTGATGAACACTTTCAGTGGCAGGATTTGAACAAAAACAAGGGTCCAGCCAGGTGAAGCTTGGCATGTAGATTAACATGAAGATGTTACCAAGGTCCCTTGTGTATGCTTTCTTAAGCTTAATGTATTTAATCTTTAAGAACAATAAACAAAATAAAGGTATGTCTGAAGGTATTTTTCTTGTTTTATTCAAAAAATTAGTAGGAATGATTCAAATTTGTCCCAAATCTGTCAGTAATTAAGAGGCACTAAGACAAAGCACTTTAAGACCTGCTTTAACTTTTTGGTCAGCCCTGATTTGGTCAGGCAGTTGGACTACGTGATCATCACAGGTCCCTTCCAACTGAAATATTCTATTCTATTCTATTCTATTCTATTCTATTCTATTCTATTCTATTCTATTCTATT
>JAYDZK010000056.1:19734912-19785562 GCA_034509185.1 Euphonia xanthogaster | reverse complement strand
ACAACCTTGAGACCAAGAAATGAAGAGCCCTGACTCCTTCTTCAAGCGCCGGGCTGGGAAAAGAGACTTTGGAACTTTTCTCGGGGCCACTCTGACCAGCTAGAGGCCCCGACAATCAACTGCCAGTGTAAAAACAACTTTCAAATTACATCACCCAGTTTTCGTCACAGGCAAGCATATCACCTTTTTCATTTATGCATCAATTACTTGGAATGTTTCATTATTATTTCATTTGATTGAGAAATTCATTCTATAGTGCAGGCTTGTCCTGAATTCTTCTCTGCTTTACATGAAAGAAATAATATTTGCAAGTCAGAAAATCTGCCATTTTTAAGAAAAGTTGTTTGTATATAGGTCCTTACCATCCATAAATAGCGCAACAATATAACATAAATAATTTACTCTTATATGCTATAAAATGGAACACAGAACCTTCTTATGGCAACAAAGATCTTCACATTTTTACAAATATCCTGTCTCCCCATGATGGAGAACTAATTTTCCAATAACAAATAAGCCTTTATAGTAGATGATCCTTATATTTACCAGGTATTTTTGAAAATCCAGCAACGAAAAATGGACACTTTACTGTGAAAAGCTTTAACCAATTATCTAAGCAGATATTAGACTATGGTGATAGACATTTCAAAGTCCTTTATTTTCTTTCTTAAGTACCAGGGCTGAAATGTAAAAGAAATATTTAGCAGATAGCCTGTAAGTGTAACAATCAGAAATTCACTGTTAAAAAGAGAAACACTCAAAAAAAAAATGCCAAGCTCTCAGCTGTCCCCAAAGTCATTCAGCACAAAAAGTAAAACAGATCCTAAAAATGATATAAAGGAATAATTTTTCACCTCATACATTTTGTAAGTGCATTTTTCAACTACTTCTACTCATGCAATGGCCCTTAAGGAAAAAAAATCATTCTACTCACATAAGAATCAAATGCAAATATTACAAAATGCATATATATAATAAACTACGTACAGCCATCTGCAATTTTTGTGAAATGGATATCAAGCAATGAAGAACTGCAGTATCTAAAAAGGCTATTTTCAGTGAAAATGGTGTAGAAGAAACATCATTCCATCATTGCAGCAGCATGTTCAGTCATGACTGTACTGTGTATCTTGGCATCTCTGCATTTAAGAATGTGTTAAGTACTACCAGGAACAAAATAAAATGCACTTCAGCCTCGTTGCTACAGTTATAATTAATTGTATAGGCTATATCCAACTCACAAAACACTTTGTATACATTCTTACCTATATATGGCATATACAACAGTTGCTAAAAAAAAAAAAAAATAACAGGATATCAATTTTCAGCTAATAATGAATTGCTGGATTCACAAAGGTATCCACAACATTACAGTGTCTAACCTCTTGGCACCCTGCTGCCTTTGAAATCTACAGCCTGGGCTAAGTGCCCAGACACACAGAGAGAGATAAGCCTTGGAAAAGGATTCCTATGAGCCAGCAAACTAAATAAGGAATAATTATTCCTCCAAAATAGGTTGCAGAGGTACTAAAAGGACAAGTTTAAGGCCAGTAGATAGGATTAATCTCGTGAAGTGTGAACAAAAGAGAGATTTCCCCAAATCAAGAATAAATAGAGCTCAAGAACAGATGTCTCATACGTGATACCAATGGATTTACCACTCGCTGCAGAGGTGCCAAAGGGCAGATGGTTCAGACATCTAAGGTCTCAAGAGAGTTTATGGCTCTGAATTATAAGAACAAATTGTATTTCACTCCATCAGCATTTCTGACTGACTTGGCATGACAACTGCTTGTCTCTGTTGCTAGTTTCTAAGATCCTTCATTGTCTGGGGATGTACTTTAAAAAAATTCATTGGTCTGAATTTCCCTTGGCTAAAATGATGATAAATATAGCATTTGTATAAGGAAATGAGAGCTAACTTTCCTCTTACTAAAAAGAAACTTATATGTTCAAGCCCCATCAATTAAAAGGACCTATGCTGAGGCTTCAGAGAGTGCTGCACTAAAGTTATTGAGATAAAGAAGGGAGAGAGCCAGACAGATTAATTTCAGGTAGCTACTACAAACAGCATCAGTAATTGTACCCACTGCTATGGTATCCATTCCCTAATTCATATATGACACAGGAGGTGAAATTAACACTTTGCATCTATCACATATTTCAAAGACATTTAGAGGGCACTGAAGAAAAGTAGCTCTTTGGCTACTGTGGAGGAAAACAAAGGCTTAGCACCAAATTCTGCTAACCCTCTTTCACCTGTTTTCAGATTTGTAAAGCCAAGGTTGTCCTCGGTCAGCCCAGAGCTTGATTGGAGGAATAAAACAGTCAATATGAACTACCTCGTGTCAGTGCTGACAAGTATCCATTTGTCTTCTGTCCAGCAGCTATGAAGTGCCATACTCAGCACCTGGGGCTAGGGGATGATAAAGAGAGGGAGAGCAGAGGTGGGAGCTGGAAATCAGGCTCAGGGCAGGAGCTGCCTTATTCCTGATAAGGGGCTCAGTCCAACCACTTCGCACCATGGTTACAGCTGGAAATTCATGTGCTTCTAAAAACAGACAACCAGACCCGGTCTACAACAACACGTTTTTATCTATGTTGAGATAAAATCACATCTTAAAAAAATTGTACCAGGTTAGGCTTGCTTTGCCTATGGGTACTCCGTATAACGCAGCTTGTGGGAACACAGGTTATCAGTAAACAAACATAACCAAATTAAATTAAAAAAAAAAAAGTGAGATATTTGAAGATATTGTCAGTACACTGGATAAATAACCCTTTTTTGGTGGTCTCACAACAATGAGACAAATGGAAAAAAAGAATGGATAGGTAGCACCCACATAATTTTAGTAGGTAAACATAATAATATTTATGAAAATAAATACTGATTTTTGCCTGTGTGGGTTTTGAAGTCACAAGATGCCATGCTGATTGTAAACCATTAAATACTTGACTATATGAATGTGTGTCAGAAGATGTTGAAAGTGCATTTGGAAAATAGCAAGTAGACTTGGTAGAAAACTTGTACAAACAAATTAATTTCCTGAAAAAAAGACTAAATGGTGAAGCTCAATGCAAATAACAGGGCTGAATTGTCTCCCATCCCAGCTAGGATTCAGCAGTACCTTATGAATCAGCTATGTAGGGTATATAAGAGTGGTCCCTGGTCTTGTACTGAGAAAGTTGAAAACAGTTTTCAGTTCAAGCGGTCACAGCTGGGACCTCAATCGTACTACTCAGAACCATTTTACCCCCTAAACTATTTCCCCACATAAATATAAATAGCCTTACCATTGTAATAGGGAAGGGATGAAGCTATGCACTTTGACAATCTCTTTGTTAGCATAAGGAGGTGTCCCTCACCTGACTCAGTACACAGCATTGCAAGTCAATTATTTAATGAGAGCTTCATCACAAATCACATTGTTCCTGAAAAAGTTCAAGACAAATAGCCAGGCCATAGCTGGGATCTAGTCCTACCTGGCAGGAATTTCTCAGCTGCCTTCAAGTACACATGTCCTTTTCTTACTATGAATTATAGGTCACTGGTCATTAGGCCAACAAAATTTTAATGTAGGTCTGTGGAAAGTTTCCAGAACACATTACAGAAATATATGAAGGCAGAAAAGTTCCTTTTCCAAGTAGGGGAACAGATGTCAGAGGCTCAGAAGAAGCCCCAGCAAGAAACTCCTTTGAGGCTCACAGGGTGCTGCTGCAGGCAGACAGAGCCTCTGTCTGAAGGAATACTGCACATTTCCAACAATATGACATGACACAGAAGAACGTAAGGAAAACCACACAAGTGCATTTCTCCTCCTCTTCCAGTCCTTCCACTGGTTATATTGAAAGTCTAGAAAATCTAGACCTAGTTATATTGAAAGACTGTTCCAATTGCCAGGAACCCAGATCAATATGAAGATTATTGAAGGCACTAAAAACTACAAAATGGTCCAAACTCTAGTTCTGTTGAAAAAAATCAGAATATTTATACCACTTAGTGAATCTATCAAGACATTCTTTTTAAGCCAAGAGTGCATTATTCCTCGAACGTGGATGGTAAGAAATCAGAATGTTAAAGAAAAGGTAAGTGATTGTTCTACATGGGACTTTTACTGGTGTTGATAATCAGTCGCTTCTAGCAATTCCTATTTGAGCTAAAACCAACCTGCCATCCTCTTGTGTGTCCCCAGATTCCTTTAGGAATAATACTACAAAGTATGAGTCAACAGGGAGTGACACCTAGGAAGATATAATTCCAAGTTGAAGATAAAATTTCTCAAGCAATAACTCAAAATTAAATGTTTCCTTAATGCCAAAGTGCTGCTGCTGGGAGGTCTGAATGTAGCCATGCATTTTATCCAGAGCTACCTTTACTTAACTACCCCAAGAAATGATACTCTCACTGATGCCACTGTGCAGACTTCAGGGTGATTTAGCTTAAAGTGAAAGAACCTGAGCATTCAGCATGCTCTGTGGTTTCACTGAGCCAATGCCATGGCACCATGCCTGCTATTCATGTCCAAATCTGGTTAAATAAAATCCCATTTCAATGCACTTCTTTTGTTGCAGTCACAAACTACCTGTGCTACAGAAATAAACCAAACTCTTTTCATTTCCCCAGAAGATCACCAAATACCTCAGAAAAAAAACTCACTGACTTCTACGAATGCAATCAATTCTTCAGCCAACAGTGGCAATACTGTTTGATGTAAGGTCATAGAAAGAAATTTTTTTAAAAAAAGTAACATAAACACGAATTTACTCTGAATTGACAAAAGTGGCACTTAATTTCCAGTACACTTAAATATAATGGAGGATAAGAGATTTTGTTATAATCACTGAACAGACAGAAACATTCTGCATTTCAAACCCATATATTGGTATCTTATTGCCTTCACTTAAGTAAAACTGTGTCTCCTCAAAATCCCTTAATATTTATGACAAAGATTATTTTTATTGCACAAGCAGGTTGATGATGCTTTTTCACTAACATGTTAGGTACAATTATGAGCTTTTTTACTCAAAACGAACAGCAGTTAAGAGTTCAAAGTCTCCCTTTTTTTATTACAGTGTTTTAGAAAAGTCTTTTTAGCAAAGGGTCTTTTATTGTTGGGTCTTACATTTATTTTCTGCCAAAAAAAAAAAAATTAGAAGGCATTCAGCAGGACCATGAATGAACACACGACATTCTGATAAATACAACTCACCCATTCCTTTTGAACCTGTTTCTCACATTCCTACATGTACTCACAGGCATACAGCCATGCATATTTCACAAGCACATGTGCTCACAGAGATCCTTACACTGTGGTCGAAGCAGATGCTAATTCTAAAATAGAAAAGGAGAGAATAATCCAGCTCTGCTGCTCTATGAGACCACTGGCTACTGGCTTCAGCCATCGGAGTCAGTTTCTGAGGTGACAGGAAACAGCAGAGATCTGCTATTTTGCACTTCCATTCTGAAAAGTAAAACATTCTCTTTCCATTTTCTTTTTTTTCTTCTTCCAGAAGAAGCAGTTCTAAATGTAGCACTACAGATTCTGTTAACACCAGCATCTGATGGAAAATAACTGCAAAGAATATTCCCACCATTTCCAGACCTTACAGATTTTTTTTTCAGATTTGAGAAAAAAAAAACCCAACCTACAAACATATTTTTTATCCTTTGATTTTTAGTGCTATTTGTGTAAATGAAAGCCAACTTTCACAGCCTTGAAAGTGAAAGGCTAAAAGAAAAATCTGTAGTGGAGATGTTTATGAATGGGTAAAATCATCTAGCCACTCAAAAAAAATTCTGAAAAGAATGAACTCTGGAAGGTTGTGAGAGAGGATGTTTCCTGTCCACAGCAACTCCATAGATAATTACTTCATAAAGGATATGAGATGCCCAGTCAAACTCCAAAACGGTGTAATTGAAATGGGCCTCCACTTGCATTTACCGGTCAGCTGTTGCAATGCTTCCAGAGCTATGTGTTTTTATCATCACAGTGGATATGGATATTTCCCTCTGGGGAAGCATTGTTCTTGCTACTTGCAGATTTAGAACTTGTAGAGGCATAATATGAAAATATAAATACACTGTGATTTTCTGTTTTCTGCCTACATGCCAGTTTGAGTCTTAATGAAGAAAGGACACCCTCTATATTTTGGGGTTTTTTTCTTTTCTAAAGAACTGGGGAACCTAGGTTATGAAAAGAAATTTCATCAATTCTAAAATACTTTCAAATTTTGCTTTTCAAATAACATCAGTTCTGATTTATATAAAAGTAAATAGCACGAACTCAAAGCCTGGCACCTAAAGTATTTTCCTCTAAAAGTAAATTTGCTTAAATATGGCCCTAATTCTTTCCTCCATTTCTCTGCATTTCCCCATATTAATGGGCCTGACTAGTTACAAAGATTTGGATTTGATATTCTGGGTAGCTGAGATGTTAATAGCCAATTCAAAGACATTCTAGAGAAGGTTCAGACATAAAAATCATCAGTTCACCTCCAAGTATAGGTCCCAAGTCACAATCCACAATAGTTCATAGAAGATTGTGAAGATAACAAAGGAGCTTATAGCATTATTTCTAAATATGTTTAAGCAGGAAAATAAAGTCCATCACAAGAAGGACTGAATTTTCTTAAAACACTTATTTCTAAACAAATATAATCTTTCTTCTTTTAAGATATTTTGCTCCCTGCAGGCCTCTTTAGTTTATCAGTTTTTATTCCATTCTCCACCTTGTTTATTTTAAATAAATCTTACTGGTGTTATAATAGACTTTGCAGTTAAGTTGTCCTGGGTTGCCTGATTTTAATAGTAAGCTGCTATCCTATTTCTCCCTTGCATGCCTCTTTATGCTGTAATGGTGTTCAGGGATTGTATTTAGTCACCTCCTTTGAACTGAAATTCTGTACACAGGCAGGGGAACCCAACTTTTAATCATGCCTTCGAAGAAAAATAGCAGCTGTGATTAATGTTCTCCTCCTGAAACTTCTTGATCTGCTTCGTGAAGACATTCCTCTTCTTTGTGGTCATAAAATAATCCCCGTTTTCCTGGATTCAAAAAAAAATTTAAAAAAGCCCTTCTGCTTCTTGCTATATTCAAGAAGATATGTAGCAACATCAATTTTTATCTTTCTTCGTGTATTTCTGTAGCCCTAAAGTTCAATATGAGGAATTTATTCTTAAAATTAGGTATGCGTTATTTAGATTAGGTTATCGCTATTCATCCAATATTTATTTTCTTGTAATTTGAACTACCAAAAGGGTTTGCATATAAAGAATTACTTAACTTTAAAGAAGATAAGTCTGAGTTTGACTAGGGATGTTTGAGTTTGAGTATGACATTCAAAAAAAGCCTCAACTTGGAAATTCAAAAAACATAGCCTCAAAAAATTACAGCCATCTAATTCTCTTTCTGAAACTGCAAAAAGATAATTCTTTTCTCAACATGAAATTATACACACAAAGTTGTGAGGAAAATCAAGAAGAGATCACTTCTGACAGGCAATCTTGTAGGTAAATCTAATGCCCAGAAGGTAAACACAATATAGATTCACAGTCTCCTACAACAAAATGGAGATGCACAGGTATAAAATGGGGTTTACCACAGAAATTCTCTACAGAGCCTACACAGAAGTTAAGCCCCTGCTAACACTATTCAAGTGCCCATTTGCAACCTGGTGCTCAAGAGGCTTTGTCTACTTCCATGGAAATTTTCTTCAGGAACCATGATGACTTCAGCCATGCAGGAACAAGGTGAAGTTTCCTTCTAAGTCATGATTATCTTATGGAGGAGCTCTGTAAGAGCTCACATTTGAGCTCATATTATATATGAGGAGCTCTGCTCATCAAATAGACCAAAAGAGAAAAGATTTTTCAGGTGTAAGGGACGATTATCATCATCCACCTTGGCCTCTTCCACTCAAAGGTGATTAGAATGTTTTTCAAAGGCCTAGCTTAGCTTTTGGAAAGGCAGTTTCATTAATAATTAGATATTTTGCACTTGTTTGAAAACATTTTAAAGTATGAAATGACTTAGTGGTTGGCTTTCTTATTTTAGCAATATTAAAACATTAGGTAAAATGATATTTTTTTATGGATAGTTTTAAGGGTTTGTTAATTTTTTAACTCTGTACAAAATTAAATACTTGAGAAATAAATGCTTTATTTTCTTTGTGTATTTCTGAAATTTCACAAAACAAATTTCTATATTTAATTTCTCTTTAATATCAGAGTTTCCAATATAATGGAAATACAATTTCTGAGTGGTTGCATATGTAGTGAGTCAAATAATGCTACCCTATAATGTCTGGATCAAATTATTTCCATGATGTGCACATAGTTTAAAAATGCATTTTAAGGCATGAAGGGTGGCCCACACTGCTGTAGAGGTTTCTGAAATTATTTATAATCATCTTTACTAAAAAAGTCTCTCTTAATCAGTTTAGTTTTAATGTTTCTAACTTCAGTTTGTAAACAACTCCGTCTAGTTACATTTTTTTCACCAAAACAGATGAACAGACATTCACCTCCCTCATTCTTCCAAATACACTAACTTGTCTATTATGAAGTTTTGTTATCAAGGTATATAAAAAATTGGGACAGCTGGCTTTATTTCATTAAGTATCTAGGCTGCAAGTTACATTTTCAACCTAGCTATCTGACTCCCAAGTTCTTTGAGAGCTACACACTTGGGTAAAAACACAATTAGGATCTAAAAATATTAAGGAAGTTTATCTGCTGACTTCTTACTGTTGTGGGTAATAAAAAATTGAGAGAATAAAGCTAAATCTATTCTATTGCTTCAGGTCTTTGTGTTTCTTTACACCAGCTGAAAATATAGTGATAATAAGAATCAGCAATACTTCTTCTATAACACAGCAGTAAAATGAAGGAGTTAGTGACTCTGCAGCCATCCCCATATATAAACTTACAGGAGCCTACCTTAATTTTAAAAATGTAACTGAATTCAAGTTGGCCACACAGATCCTGTAGATTTAAGAAAGTTTGTTGCACTTTCTCTATGCATTTAATACCAAGGGCCTTCTGTATCTCTGCATTAAATAATAAGTGGTAAAATGTCTCTTGAGAAGAAGTCCAGGAGAGAGCAGATCAGCTAACTGGCATTTCCTGAAGCATGTTGGGATAAAGGATTAACTGAATTCACAAAGGTCTAGAGAAAAAAAAAAAAGAATTTGGACAAAAATGACTAACCAGGAGACATCCTCAGAGAGCTGCAACAGGCATGAGAATTTATAGCTGAAAGAAGCCACTGGAAAGTGTTCAGAAGATCTATGCATGCAATCAAAGAGAGCTTGCAAACAGAACAGAGGCATGTAAGGCATGAAACAACAATGTAGAAGCATTGGGACAAGAGTAAAAGTAATGAAATGGTTTTAATTCTGGAGTATAATAAATGATGAAAAGGTACTTGCCTGTTCTTGGACAGAAGATTCTATGTACATGCATCAGTGCAGGTGGCTCGGTGAGCAGCTGCAGCGAGAGCTTCAGGTTGAGCTCAGGAGCCTGAGGCAAGAGGCAGTGAGCTGGTGCCAACCTTTTGCACAACAAAGGGCATGGGGACCTGTGTCACTGCCTAGTGACTGGACACTCAAAATATTAAAGGTAAGGAACCCTTGTCTGACTGTGGAGTGAGCATAGGGCGTGAAGCAGGGCATCCAGGTGGTCTGACAGTGACTACCAGAGAGACTCTGGGATGGCCAGGCAGGAAAGCAGTCTTAACATATAAAAGAATTAACATATAAAATAAATTGCAGAAATGCAGCAGTGTTTACTTTTATTGAATGTCTAATTACATCTGGGTTTTTTTGTTTGAGGACACAAATATCAAATTAATCTTCTGAATTAATCCTACCTTGTAAATGATACAGCAGACATATACAAAGGATTCTGGATAGGAGGTCTGATGAGTTATCTGATACAGATCATTATTTCTGTAACAGTGGGGATGCACTTGCCTTATTGGGAAGGGCCTAGGAAACAGAATCAAATGTTATGTAGTATAATAGTTGTACTAGGACAGGATTTAACCCTACCTATCCTTTCTACAGATGCTAGAAACATGGCTTCATTTCACTAACATTGTGAAAGGAACAAAGGCTCTACATAACATCAAAATTAGAAAAACATGGCAAGAAAGCTGCTGTCCATGAAGGGAGAAAGAGAAAACCCTGCTCTTTTCATGCAAGTGCGCAGCTAATGTAAAATCTCCTGGGAAGAATGGCAGCCAGTGGGAAGAAGAGGTTTTGCTTTCGTAGTCCAAACTTGGAAAGTCTCAGCTAGAGTATATGGATCTCACTCAACCCCATCCAAGCTGTTCAGTGACATCAAATGAATGGTTGCAACTCTGTTCAGAATTAACACTACAGTAAAAGGGAAATCCAGATACCTCTACTGATGTAGCTATCAGATGGAAGAAAAGCTTAAGACATGGAAGACAAAACAAACACTAGGAGGATGGCTGGGCAGCAATTTAATTCTTTCCACAGAGCAGCACTCTTCTTTGTTTTACTTGCAAGTAAATGATGAAAATTTGCAAGTGCTCATTTCCATCTGATTTAATATTAGAATACTCCAGATCTAACTCTTTTCATGCAAACAATACCTGTACTGCAGTAAGTCGTCATTATCTGTAAAAGAAGTGGAAGGAAGTGGTTGCTCTGTCACAGATTATGTATTCATGGAATACAGTAACTGACAGAAGATGTCTGCATTTCACCCCCTCCTAAAACAAGGTTTGATAGATTCACCACATTTTTTAGAGAACGAGACAAAAAAACACGCCAGCAATGACACAAAAAAATATAGTCACCATGTACAAAATTGCTTCTATGAGCATTGCACAAAAGTGGACATCATTAAGCCATTAATACAAGATGATATAAAAGCCTATTTCAGTGTGCATCTCGTCTCCTCCACATAGACCTTTGATCAACAGACTATCTCCTCAAGAACCTGAAGGATTTTTCTCTGTCCACACTACTCATCTGATCACATGGCTTCAGTAATTTGAGACAATTCATCATACGTAACATTTTTAAGCATCCTCCATTACATTTTCCTTTGTCCCAAAAGCTATCAAAAATTATAGCAGTCAAAAACCTATTATTCATGGAGCACTTATATGTCACATATTATAAAAGAAAAATACAGAAATGCATGTTTTCAAAACTAATGAATCCTGAAATGTAATGCCCATCAAATCTGCCAAAAGATGTAGTGGGGAAAATGAAGGTGCTTAAATTTGCTCTGGATTATATCTTGAATAAAGACATATGATTAGCCCCATAGACTCATGAGAAAGAAACTCCACCTTGTGGTAACAAAAAATCCATTCTACTTTTTGACAAAAGTAGAGAGCGAGGATTAAAAAAATGAAGGTAACATAGAAGACAAAAAGAAGGTAACAAAGCAAGTAAGTACTGGAGAGATGTGCTACAATCACTCATTGTTCAGTGTAGTGCACAAATAATACTGCTGATCCTAAAACAAAATCTTTGGCAAATGCCTACTGCTAAAATAATAATACACCTTTGTTTGCAATGCTTTATGATTAATCATTGTCAAGTTTTGAAGTGGGAAAAAAAATAGGAATGAATCCTTTGTTCTCCAGACTTCCAAAGAACTTTCTTGCTCTGCTTATTTAAAGAAGTTTCCCCAGTGAAATACATACTTCTGCTATAAGAAAAAGTAAAGGGACAAGGGTCTTCCAAACCCTTCATAATAAACATATTATAAGAGTTTGCATTGAAGTTTTCAAGTTAAATATGTATTTTCGAATCCCAGAAAAATTCGAAAATAAAAGTTACTAGAAATTTAAGTATTAAAATGTTTACTTTTTCATCTTCTGATTTCTGTTATCAGCCAAAATAGTACAACTTTGAGAATGTTTTTCTCTATATTAGAAAGATCACAATCAGCCAAAGATGTATGAAGTTCCACTGGATTTGGTGTTTGAAGAGACAGTATCCCTTTCCCACCACTCAGAAAGGTGTCAGTGATGGAAGGATGGAAAAAAGGAAATACATTTCAATTGTGTGCAGGTTTTGTCTGGAATAAAGTTAATTTTTTTTGTAGTATCCTGTGCAGTGCATGTTTTGGATTTAGGACAAGAATAATGTTGATAACACAGAGAGGCATTCATTATTGCTGAGCAGTGCTTACTCAGAGCCAAGGACTTTTCTGCCTCACACTCCAACCCCAGAGGAGGCTGAGGGTGTACAAGGAGTTGGGAAGGGACACAGCAGGGACAGATGACCCCAAGTGACCAAAGGGGTATTTTAGACCATGTTGTGTCATACCCAGCAAATAGAGCCGGGGAGGAAAAAAAAGGGGAGAGACATTTGGAGTGATGGTTTTTGTCTTACCCAGACATTGCTATATGTGATGGGACCCTGCCCTCCTGGGGATGCCTGAACACCTGCCTGCCCATGGGAAGTGGTGAATGAATTCCTTGCTTTGCTTTGTTTGTGTGCACAGCTTTTGCTTTACCTTTTAAACTACCTCAACCCGTGAGTTTTCTCACTTTTACCCTTCTGATTCTCTCTCCCATCCTGCTGCAAGACTGAATGAGCAAGGGGCTGTTCAGGACTTAGCTGCCAGCTGAGGTTAAAACACAACAAATAATAAAAATCAAAAGAAAGCTCTGAAGAGCAAAAATCTGCCCTTTTTTTTTCTTGAGCTTGTTCCTTGTAGAGGGTCTATCTTATATTAGAACAGAGTAGCCAAATAATGAAAATTAAAGGAATAAAGGAGGAAAGAAAGAAGATATTAACTGTGGAATACAACTCCTGATAGCTTGTCTGAAAATAATTTTAATTCCAATGAAGAAAGCAGCATTATATACATATACCAGTTTAAGTCAACCAAGCCACCACGTAGAACATCTGTTTACAAGACAAGTTAGGGACAGTGACCTTGTTATGCTCGTGCATTTCCACGCAGTGGCATGTGCACACAAGGTCTACTGGAACCCATTCCAGATATTTGTGTACAATCTGCAAGGTTTGAACCAGCTTCAGGTTTCAGATTTGGGCTCCTTGGGCCAATGCATAAGGATCTCAGTGTCAGATATAAACTCCTCTGAGTTTTTGTACAACTATAAAATGTTTAGCCAGAGCTAGGCCTTTTCACAATGACAATTTTACTTCTTGATACATAAACTAATCATTGGCAGGTGTTCCATATGAAGTCAACTATGTGCATAGCTCTCCTAGTAACCAAAGTCTAGCCATTTCCCACTCAGACTTCCACAACTCTTCCTGCCCTATGAAACTTCTACTCACTTGAGTTACGATTCATCTCTTTCAAAGGAAAAAAATCCATGAAGCATGAGATTACAGTTGTTTGGGAGGAGAGGACCAGAAAAGGGACCCTAAGGATCTTCAGCTTCTCTTTTATTTTCCTATCACCAAAAAATACATTCACAATACAGCATTATTCTCTGGAAACTCCCTCTGGATGAGAATACCTGCGGAGTAGGTATTCTCATTCTATACATAGGCTTCACAGAGCCTGTGTCTGTTTCATACCATACCTTCCCCCTGTCCCATGAGAAAGACACTGTCCTATGCTGTCACATGTGAAACAGAACAGGAATAGTCTCCTGACTACCATAACTGTGGTCAAGACCAAAAGTACTTAAGGAAGGAAATGCATCTGTCATGACAGAGATTCCAGAGATTCCAGCAGCAAGTCTTTCTTGTAAAATCCCATCTGGAAAAAGGACATTAAGAGCACAAAACTATGTGCAATAGAATTAGATATTGATTGGCTTAGTTTGATGCTGATTTTTTAATTGGAAAATAATATACTAATATCCTAGAAATCACCCTTAACCATCTGTGTGGCTGTTAGATTCAGGTTAGTCCTTTAGAAGCTGAAGGGCAATGTTGCAGATGACAGAAGTCCAGAGGCAATCCCACATGGGACTTCCTAAATTGAATTCCCGTGTTGCTATGTTTTCCTCCAAGCTGCATGCCTCAGCCTGGCATTGCATGCCAAGCTTGACTAGGGCACAGTGAGAATCTGATTTAAAATCAAAGCCAAGAGATTTTTTTTATTTTTTTTTTTTTAACAAGACACAGTGAAATGATGCCTATGGCACTGGAGAATTTACAGTCAGTCTAGGTCCTTGAGACAGAGGCAGTGAAATTAAAAAGACAGGGATCTATCAAAAACTAACACAAGTACATGCACACAGAGCTGCCTTCTGAAGCTGTAAATTCTGAGAAATTATCAAGATCATGTCTTAATAATTAACTTCGATTTATTCTCAGAGCTAGCCAGGAAGAAGCCCAGGTTCTCTCAAGTGCTAAATCTAGTGACTAGCAATGGAGGGTATAAGAAAATATTTTAATTATACCCCAGACTCCTGGTATTTTCCCACTGAGCACCTTCAAACTATTTTCAGAATATTAGTCAAAGCCTCTCTTCAATTCTTCTCAGATTCTTCTGTCTGCAAAGTCAGTGTCATCCTTTCCAAGCATGAGCCAATACGGTGGGACTTAAATGACTCACGCAAAATCAATTTTCACAGACAGGATGCAACTAGAAAAAAATTACTGTAATGTAACTTTGGGTATGCAGAGTTCTGCCCCACTAAGAGATGGATAGCAATGCTCTGTCAGAAATAAGCCCTGTTCATGACAGGAAAACAACATGTCCCTAGGCAGTTACAGTGGGGCATGAACACAAATTCATTCCTTGGCTGGTTTCACAGAATCTTCACAGAGAGATGAAAACTCTCATCATCACTTCTCAGACCACATATGGGCAGCAATCATCTTTACACACTTTGTTGATAATTAATAATGAAAAATGAGAAACTCAAAGATTAAATTATTTGTTACATTATGTTACTGAAGAGACTAGGAAAAAGGCCTATTAATATAATATTATTATTATGATTGAAGTCTAGAATGGACAAAATTCTTTCATTCTAATAAAGTTGTATATATGATAGGAAAGGATACTGTTTTTCATCTCTGCAGAAGGATTTAGTTCCATATTTTTATTTGGAACAGTCTTTCTTTTTATTCCCCACATTTGTGGCTGAAAGTTCCCTGCCAGCTGTCATTTAATTAAATTTTGCTAACTGAGCTCACTGGATTTACAGTTGCAAGGGAATCTCGACTGAAGAACAGCCATTATGGTTCTGACCAAAGGTTCATCTTCCTGATAGTCCTTTTCTGGCTATGACTCTTAGTGTAAGAGTGGAAGAATAAACATATGTGCTGACACATTGTTCTAGTCTTCACTAATCTCCAGCTCAAGGGCTTTTTGAGAGAAGGTTCCTTTATGCTCATCAAAAGTCCTTGCTAGAATTTTTCTTCATTAGTACACTTAGTCCCCCTGAACACAGCCAAAAGCTATAGTAGACAATCCAGGGGTTCCCTCCACACCAATAAGCCTAAACTTTAGAGTGCCTAAAGATCAAATTTCCTTTTACTTTTTTTCATTATTACAGTCTTAAACTCCAAAAAACATAGTTTGATCCTAATGCCATGGCAAAGTCTTCCCAACGTTGCGTCTACTTTACAGCTTTGCCTTCTTGTTAAGCTGGTGGTCTTATTCATCATATATATCCATCACTTTCCCCCCTCTTTTTGGAACAGATCTGCCAAGTATATTTAGATACATTTCTATGCAGCTTCCCAGAATATTCCAGTATCTAAAACTGCAGATATATTTTTATATCCCCATATGTGCGTCTGCAGATTTTTTTCATGGACCCCAGAAAACTGGCCAAGAAAAACAGCATATGAGGAATCTGAATGTACAGGCATATACGCACATCTCTAAAGGCTGCATGAAGTTTTTTGAAGTAACAAGTTCTTTAGTTTCTAGGACAACTGAAATCAAGGACCAGATATATCTGACAAGAAATTCAGTGCTCTAGAATCAAGAGAACTTTATTTTTTTTATGAATGACTCAAAACACTAATTACAGAATAATCCCAGATATATTTTCTTAGTGACTTTTTACAATAGCCTAGCAGTTATCGGGTACATACTGAACCCCTTCTTGCTATATATTCAAATACGGTGATTTTGTACATCTATTTCTGTTTGTATCTATCTAGTAACTGCAGCATTTTAAAGTTCTCAGATGCTGAAAAAATATTTTCCCATGTATCTAAAATATTTGTATTTATAACAATAAATTTAACAAGACAAAATTGGTTACTGATTTGGGTTCACGAATTTCATTAAGTTTGCTTGTAGAAGTCCTATTTCATACTGTATAGCTCCCTCTGAAGTAACCAAAAGGGTTTAATTTTTCATAGTTTGCAATGTTCATTAGATATTTATATGAAAAATGAGAACAAACTATGCTACAGTAGATAGAACAAAAACAATTTCATAGGGCAGTAAACTCTCATACTCCAGGGCATAACCCAACTAGTAATTTATAGGGTTAGGGAGAAGCCTTGCTCTCCAGATTATTTTGAAGAGAATACAATTAAATGTCAAGTACCTTCCATCAAACCATCCATTGAGTTGTAAACTGGACAAAATACAGTATCACAATTTATTTGCCTGTATCTTTGTGAAACCAGGCTCCCTGCCTACCACCCTTGCTCAAGTGACATCCACAGCAATCTTTCTCAGTCCAGCTGCTCTCAGTACAGTTCACATAGTCAGACATCAACTGAACTAGATGATGATATTTTTTAGGATTTAAAATGTGTTTCCTAGCCTATTTACTTTTTCAATTTACTTTACTTCCTACACCATTTTTCTTTAAGGTATGAAATGACCATTTTGTTTCAAGTGAGCAAAGCAAAGCCTCTGTGTATTGCTTTCATATTTTATACACCACCCTGAAATACACCTACATTTGAAAGCATAAATTGTCTTCTTCCCTCATTTTCACATGGATTCTTATGTGCAATATCTAAAACTGTATTGAACAAATTTATCCAAGGCTTGTGCTAAATGAAGATAAAGAAAAATCCCTTTTAAATGTGGAAAGGTTAAACATATTAAATACATATAATTATCTACCTTGTTATTAATAGACTTTTGGAAAAATGTTGGAATAAGAAAAACCCTTTGCTCACAGCAAACACTGATAAAAGAGATTTTACAAGTCACCAGATTTAACTGTCTCTAAAGTGGTCATTATTTTGATCGTCCTTTTTATTCAAAGGTGCATTGCATTTGCTTAAGAATGCATCTTAGAAAATTCCTTATCTATAACATCCTTCCCCTCTGGGTTGTATCATACTTCTGTTAAATAGGTTCAACTTCATACAGTGGGAAAGGAATAAAAACAAAGGAAAGGAGAAAGTGATTTAAAGTTTCCATGAGACTCCAAAGTGAAAGCACACAGTAACACAAGGGCCTTTCATTCACTATAGTGCAAAATCACAATCCAGACCCAGAGTGCAGCACAATGAACTGTGAAGTCTTGGCCATTAGAAGTAGAAACAGCCACTCTTCTTGTTTCTTCTCATTTCTCTTGGAGAAAAAATGAGTTTGTCCAATTTTAAATGCAGTAAATAAGGCAGGCAATTTGTTCTCATCGCTCCCTTCATCCAATAACCACACAGTAACCGCTGCAGCTGGCTTTTGTGGGTGAGTGGGCTGGAAGCAGGTCCTGTGGACCATTTCATCAGTATCAAAATGAGCTGGTGTCAGCTCCTCATGAAGAGACAAGCACGAACTTCCAGCAAGACAGAGCAGAGAAGCAGCCTGAGGCATCAGGAGCAACAGCCATACACCGGCTTCCTCCCCGCCTCCTCCGAAGGCACACACCACACTGGCAGGGGACCTGCCTTGCAAGCATCCCAGGCCTGTCCAGAGCCAGAAAATCCACCTTGTCCAGGTGGGTCAAGGTTGGACGCTGTGTCTGCAGCCTTCTACTTACCTCTACTTTCCCTTTCCCCAAAGCTGAGATTCTTCTAAGAGAGGGAATAAGAAAAGTTCACTTTAACAAGTCCTTCAGCATAAACTGCTTGATAACTTAAATCAGGAAGATCTTCTGTGACAGTACATTAAGCTCTGCCCAATAAGAGAAAAAAATTAAAGAAATGCTGCACAGACAGCAGAGTGTATGTTTAACTAATTGTGATTCTTGCATGGTATATAAGAAAATTGTGCTTTCAGAATGAAGCAGCATGATTTGATTTCTGAAATACCCTTGTGTTTGAGATACTCACTTACTTTATAAGCAGCTAGTCTACCTCATTGTTATACAGTGTGCAACTACAGCTCTCTGCAGTTTGGGCAAATCCTACCTTTTAATTTCAATTTTTAAAAAATCTGTTAAATAATAAGAGAAAGCATTTGTCACAGAGCTGTATTTTAAGGAGAGGAGGTTCAAAGACCCTTCTTTAGGTTCGCTGTGGTTTAGAACAACTAATGATAACAACAAAAAAGAGTTCCCAGTATGATGAGAAACAACAAACAAAAGTTATTTGGTTATTTTTTTAACTGAAAATCCAATATCAGCCTGCTGATGGTAAATGAAAAGAAAGCATAAGAAGAGGTATTGACATTTTGTATTTCTGACCCCATCCTTGGGACAGCAAATTCTTTCTTTGGCATTTCTTTCACATTTACTTAGAACACGATAAATATATCTATCCAAGCAACTATATCAACACTAGGAGCCTATTCTACCTAAGTTCAGGCGCCTTGTGTTGTTATGTAGGTGGAAAGGCAGATTCGTTTCTCCTTCCTCGAGATGAGTAGGTGTGTGGAAAAATGCCATATGAATCAAATTATCTTTGATTCATCATTATATCATTCACATCATACAAAATGCTTTGTGCTTAGGAACTCATTTTTTATCCATGTGTTCCTGGCAAGTATACAGTATACAAAAGAAAAGACAAAAAAAACCCCAAGGACTCCACTGATTCAAAATTCAGTTAATCTCTGCATTTGCTCCACATTGTTTTTTTTTTATTATTCTTTTAGCAACAATTTGTATAATAATAATTAGTAAAATCCTATTGCAGTCAAATCTTTTTGGTAAATGCCTCCTAAAGGACTTAGAATCCCCTTCTTTGAAATACCTATGGTTAGAGTAAATCACATTAGCTTTGGCAGCCAGCTGAGCTCAGTTCTACTGTGAATGTTCTCTTTTAATCCACCTGGATCTCCTCTACTCCCTACACATTTTGTGGGCAAGGAAAACCAAAGGCCTTGATTACACAGAATGCCCCTCAATATTTTCTTCCAGAGAATTTAGAAGCATAATATTAAGAACATGTTGCACCACTTGGTCTGAAGTCTGCAGTACTGGCATTAACATAAATCTCAAACTGACTTCCTTATTTGATCTTTTCCCAGCATGTGAACATGCAGGCACTGGAAGCATCTGTGGGATTCTGAATACATCTGAAGTAATGTGCACATCAGTCTCCTGCTGAATGGGACTTAAATCTACAGCTTTTATTGTTTGGGCCATTGCTTCAAGTTGACTTGCAGTGCAAGAGGATTCCTGCAGAGGCTTTATTATAGTCCAAATTCTGCAGTCTGACATAAACAAAATGCAAATTCTCAGCTTTTTAAATGCAAAATATATCTGCTAACAACCCTCTCTTTCATTCATGTGACATGCAAAACCAATTGGGAGAGTGATCTGTGGTGGAAGAAATTGTTTTGTCACGTCATTCCAGTCAAAACACTGAGGATGTGTTTCTAGCTAACCCAAAAGCAACTCTCAAGAATCATATCCTCTTCTTCCTCTCTCTGTAGAAAAAAAAGATATTTCCTATTTCACTTATCGACCAAGCAGGCTAAAGTTTTATTGATTTCTGATGCTATATAAGTGAAATATATTATCCACAATCAACATATTAGTAAAATGGCTTCTTCATCTGAATTTTTTTAAAAAAAAGCAACCACAAAAACAAAGCCTCAGTTTTCCCAGGCTTATTCCATCCCACCAAAGAAACCACCTGAGCATGCAAAATAGCATAAAGATACTGGTGAGTTGGGTTTTGGGATTTCAAAGGGGTTTTGGTTAATTATTCATACAGCAAATTCAGCGAAAGGTATTATTAGTTCTCTTTTTCCTCAGTTCATTTAACACAGGTCTCTCTGCTTCTTCACTTAGTGTTATTTTTTCTAGGTGTGAATGTCTTTTCTGTCAGGTGAAATTGAAATCCAATCTCATTAACATACAATTTCTATTTAGATTGCATTTTCTCTCTTGTCTATAGCTAGTATTCACTCTTTTGCTTTTTGCTTTCTTTTTTGTTGCTGCTCTTCCGCTAGAATATCTTTTGGAATGCATTTTACATGAAAGATGTTATACAAAGAGCAAAGGATAATCTAATTTCTTTTTACCAAAGGAAACAAAGTCCACTTCATGCAAGGCTTATATCTATTATTGTTGTTATTCAGGGAAGGTAGATGATAAAACTGTCAGAATAGCTAGTGAGGGTGTATCCTGTATTAGTGTTGTTCTGTAAGGACAGAGGGAGTGGAACAGGAAACATTGTTTTGTTTGCAGTCATTAATTTCTCTCCTGCAAAAAAAGTAACACTGAGCAGATGCACCTTTTTTCTGAACAGAAGTGTTTTCTCTTCCTAATTAATTGGGGACTCATTTAATACTGGCTCAGCAATGCAAAATTGACCTTTGAAGATCAAAGTGAAAAGCCATATGGGGCTAAGTCTTGTCTCTCTTATGCATGCTAAACTCACATTTCAGATGAGTTTGCATCAGGACTTAGGCAAGCGATCATCATACACCATGAGAAACAGCTCCTGGGACAGTTTAATTGTACATCCAAAACTTTTGTGTTTTACTTTATTTTCTTCACCCTACCCTCTTTTTTTGGGTTTCTACTGGGTGACTTTCACCCCCGCTTACATCTCCCTCAGTCATCCCATTTTGCTTTAGCACAGTTGGCAAACTTCTTACAATACAAAATCTTGGGAGAGAGAATATCAGCACTGCATAATTTAGGAGAGCCTCCTCATTACACGGCTTCCTCATTTCAATTGTTTGAAATTCTTTTGCACCTACAGGCATGTGTAGAAGCCAAACCAGGATCCAAGTGTGCTGACATTACGTTACTATTTCTTGAATACCAACAGCCAGAGGGTTAAACTAATAATTCAGAATCAACCAAATACTTTTATTTCAAAATACCTTACAAACTATACTGGATATATAGTTTTGTAATGCATAATATAGTTTACATTGAAATCCTTATTGCAATGGTACTGTATCTGCTGCCATAAGGAATGTTTTAACAATTTTTGCCCTGAAATACTCTTAAATTTTAAGCAAGTCCTGCTGGTATCAGAAGGTTAAACTTGTAAGACCTCAACACACACAACAATTGCCAAAAATCTTTTAGAGATTTATGTACTCGGTGTATTATACTCCCTTCTCACTACCAGAGTTGCACTTTATGATGAGCAACTATCTAAGGTGCAGAATAGAGTCTATGGTCTGCAGTCATTCTTGTCTGGTCTACAGTCATTAAAAAGGAGTCTAAACAATTCCAGGGTTCTGACATTGTCTAAATAGCCAAATAATACAGGTTGAATATGCTTACAGTAGTCTAATAATTCTTCAAATACATGATTACTGCATGAAAGCCACACCCATGAAGGGCTGTACTGTATCAATCACAGTCTCAGAAGGGGAGATCTTTACATTTCTAGCAGAGTCCTGCACTGGTATTGTTTAGGCAAAATGGGAATAAACTCTGGATGGTGTCAATCAACATAGTTCCTTGATTGTCAGTACAGATATATTTGAGAACACAACTGTGAATAAATATTTTTTTTTGACTGGTTGAAGATGGAAATAATAATGTAATCTCACTGTATGCAATCTTAGAATCAAATAAGAGCCCGAAATAATTTTTTTATATTCATCAAGATCTTTTTAAATTAGGAGATAGAAAGAAAAGACAGATGGTAGTTCACCTGTAAAAGTGAACAAAGCTTTTTAAGAGTTTTCTAATGTCAGGTTCTTCTTATTTAAGACCATTTCTGGATGCCAAAAGTGGAGGCAGCCAAAAAAAACTACTCAAACTCCCAATCAGTGACCTTAGAAGGTCATATACTACAGGAATAAACATAAAATCAGGTACAAAACTATATTCCAATCTTGTACTCTGTTATGCTTCTAGGTTACATATTTAAAAACCCAGCACATTAAAGTCAAATATGGAAGGCCTCTTAAGGGTGAGACACAAGAATACTGCATTTGACCATGCTCTATGAAACGGCAAAATACTTACCTACCAAAGGGTGAAGCTGACAGGATATCCTAATGAATATATTTTAAGTACCTTAGATCTGTGTCTACACAAATTCTGCATGACAGTTGCAAAAATACCCAGAATAAAGTTCTACACTGAATTAAACTACTCACATTCAGTCCTCCTATGGTAATCTGGTTCTCTCAAAAGTTATAGAAAAATATTGCAAGACAAAAGAGCTATTTACATAAATTATAATGTTATGACATGAAGAAAAAGAGATATGGCCAGGGTTAGGCTAGAAATTAGAAGTTTCTTAATGAGCTGTGAAAGAGAGAGTGTTATTTTAGTAGATTTAGGGAGAGCAATAAAGCCCAGAGAGGTTTTAAGAGAGATCTAAACCACTTTTTGCATGGGATCATAATTCCCGATCACTCTAACCAGTGCCCACTATTTCTTCAATGGGGTACATTCACAGAGTTCAGAGATGTTCCCAGAGCTCAAGTCAGTGAGAGAGATCCACAGTCCTTCACTGCAGACCCGGGAGGACTTGGATGCTGCAAGCAAGCAAAGGCCTGCTCCTGGCTAGGGGGCTGAGCTGTGACCTGGATTCAGTTCACTGCTCTGCTGTTCATCTCTCATGTTTCCTCAGGCACATCACCAGCCCAGAAGCTTCTCATTTGTGACAGAAATAAATACTTATCACCATCAGATGTAGGTACGAGGATCAATACTGTATGGATTTAAGATACCAGAGTAACAGCAAACATTCAACTACCTTTACAGGGTGCTTTTAATTCCAAAATCTCAATTTTTATGGGCACAGCCTCCTCACTCTGTTAGCACACCTATCAGGCATTTTCATTTCAGCCAGGTGACAGAAGCACTGCTAAGAGGGCAGAGAGCAGGCGGCAGAGGGATGACGCACTGCCTGTGGTCCCGCTGCCTCCGGAGCCCAGCCTGGAGCCCGGACCGCACTGCGGCTGCTGCACCGCGGGGAGCGGAGTGTGGCTGTGGCTGTGTCTGTCTGGGTGGGGGTGGCAGCGGGGAGGGCCAGGCTGGAGGGCAGAACTGGAGCCCTCTGAGCATACGGGACTGCTGTCCTCTGCCTCCCACAGCCCCCAGCACGAGAAACACGGCTACTTCTCTGGGTCTTTCTCCTCTGCCTCCTGACTCACTGCCATCCTCCTCCACTCCTGCCCATGCCAAGAGCAGCACGACTTTGGCCCGGGCTGTTCTGCCATCTCTGGTGGAACAAAATCAGTTTCACCTGCTCTCCTGGGAGGCACTGAGCTGCTGCTGGCTGCTACATCAAACAATGGCTCTGCCACTGACACCGTCACAGCTGCTTTTTAGTTCAGGTGCTGGCATGCTGCACGTCTGCTGCTTTGTTACTGCCTGGTGGATGCTGTCTGATGACTGCATCCCCAGAAGAAAGCACTGGGATTAGTATGCAGCTTATCTGTTTTTAACAGTCAGCCAAAATATCAAAAAGCTGACTGTTAAAATTGTCTCTGTTGCTACCCAAAGGAGTCTATACTCTTCTGTGTTTTTCCCATGAACACTGATTTAATAGTATGTTATTCAATTAAGACCTTTTCATATACGTTTTGCAGTTGAAGTCATACATCCAGCTAGTTAACCTAAAATTCACAGATTGCCTCCAGTGTTAAACTTTCATTTTTAACAGGATACTCAGATTTCTGTTTCGAGGAAGTGAAGTTAAATTACAGCTCCCTGTGGGGAATTTCAGAGGATGACTCTAAATAAGCCAAAGGCAATATATTCAAGAACAGATCTTTATTACAAAAACTTACAAATTCACAGTGAAGGAAAGGAAGGCCACAGAAAATTCAAGAAAATAAACTAAATTCAATAAATATGCTTTATTGATGAGTTAGTGGAGAGTAGACAGCACTGCAGAAACAACAGCTTAGAAGACAAATCACTGTCTGGGCTAATAAGAGTTCACACCCATAACTGGCTGTAATTCCCTTATCCCCATACAGAAATCAGATCTATCTCAAACAATCAAAATATCAATGTAGGATTTGGACTCTAAGCCCAAAGTTGCTAAAAGGTCAAGAGTATAGAAGGGCTCAGCTCTAACTAGCAGTTGAGGATCTCATTTACATTCACATTTTCTGCATGTGCATAACAACAGAAAAAGAAGGAAGAAAATTTTTTTGCACACTGACTCACCGAATTGTTTACCTTGAAACACATCCTGCTTCAGGGCTTGTTTAAGTAATTCTCACCATAGGGACTCCTCACCTTCACAGAACTGAAGTTTGAGTCTCTTAAATGTTATGTGATCCCATGAGGTCAGTATTTTAAAATCCTTTACCATCGTGTTAAATTAATAAAGTTTAGTGACTTCATCATGAAACTGGTCATTTGGGGGTCTTGTATCTGGCAAGGCTTTTACGACTTTTCTGTGGCTTGCTTTCAGCTTTTGTGGGTGAGGATTTTTGGTTAATCACTTGGGCCCCATCAATGCTTTCATTTTGCTCAAGTAAGCAATTTCTTTTGAATACAGAATTCTGAAAAAATTCTTAAATCAGCTTTTGCTCAGAAACTGTTTATTTCCATCTGCATTACAAGTGTAGGATTTAAACAACCTATCAACTCAGCATAAGCAGCAAGTCATCTTGTCAGTCTGTCCTTTCCTCTCAGGGATGCAACTACTGTATTCTGTAGTTCTGAAGAAAGGAAATAATAGGATTAGAAAAACATTGAGGCGAAGGGGACATCAAACAAAAGAAAAGCATGCTGTGGTTCTAAAGCAGCCTCATCTAGTACTGGGAATTGTAATCCATTTGTGTTAAAGACTTTGCCTCTGCTAATTAAACAAAAAAAATCCATGAAAGACTTATATAGTTTGATACTGTAGTGTGGCCTACAGGGAAACATAATTAAAGCAAGTCTGAGTGTGTTGGTTTTGGCTTGGATGGAGTTAATTTCTTTCATAGTAGCTACTAGGGGCTGTGGTTTTGGTTTCTGATGAAAAGAGGCTTGATAATACAGTTATTTTAGCTATTGCACAGAGTCTAGGCCTTTTCATCCTGTCCTGCCAGCGAGGAGGCCAGGGGTGCATAAGAAGGTGGGAAGCAACACAATCAGGACAGCTGACCCCGAGGGACCCAAGGGACATTCCAGACCATGTGGCATCATGCTCAGCACTTAAACTAGGGGGAAGCTGGCTGAAGAGCCACTGCTCAGAGACTGGCTGGGCATCTGTCAGTCGGTGCTGAGCAATTACTTCCATTTGCCTCACTTTTGGAGTTTTATTCCTGTCTCTTTATTATTTCTCTTTTCATTACTATTAGCATTATTATTAAAAGAAAAATAATTCAACTGTTCTTATCTCAACCAAAAACCTTTCTCACTTTTACCTTTCCAATTCACCTCTACCTGTCCCGCTGGGGCAGGGTGTGCAGCAGCTCTGTGGAGCTTAGTTGCTGGCTGGGGTAAACCACAACAGAGAAAAAGCAATTTTAGTCATTAACAAGCAATCTAAAGTACAGTCAGCCATACAAACACACCATTATTTAAGGATTACAATGTGTGATAAAGCCAGCAATCAAATAACCTTATAGATCCCAAACTCACTTTGCATAGCAAAAAAGTAATGCCCAAGTACTTTAGAAAAATTATTCTATACATCTTTGAAGGAAATTCAAAAATATGATTTAACAGAAATAGCTAAATCTGTAAGCACTTTCAGCTCTTATGCTTTGTACCACCATTAGACAGTTTTATTAAAAAAAGAAATACTATTTAAATAAGTCAATGTAACATCAGATATACAGTGTAATTTTAAAAGAAAGGCTTTGCAGTCTATTTTCTTTATCTTCAGAGACACCAATCACAGGGTATTTTTCATGTACTCCTGTATTGGCTCAGCTTCAGGTACTAGGCTAAATAAGCATTCACTTAAGACTTAGTTCTGTTGAATAAGGGTGGTATTGAGAAGAATGACCTTCTCTGCATATTAAAGTTTACATAAGAAAGGTGAAAAACTGTTTGTGACCTTGCAAAAGGCCATTATTTCCATTTAAACAGAGCTGCAGGCAAGCACAGAGCATCCTGAATAGTGTTAGGGTTGTGTGCTAATCATGCTGAATTGTGAGTGAAAATCATCTGAATATTGGTCAGGAATACACACAAAATAAAAGCTGAAACCTATGTCTACTAATAATCCATCAGCTTTAAATTAAAAACTACTTTGAAACTCAAAGTTGAGGCTTAGGGTATTTCTCCTATCAAGCCCAAACCAAAACCAGAACAAAACAAACCATACCACACCTTCTCTCTGCCCTCCTCCCACTAAAAAAAAACCCCAACAAACCCAACCACAAGTGAAAACAAATAAAAAACCCCAACCACTTTTTGCTCAGAATGTATTTTCCTGTTCCTGGAATATGAGCTGCCAGTCTCACAAAAGAGGACAACAGGGATTTCAAACACAGAGTCCAATGAGACTGTGAGACACGAGACATCAGTCTGTCTCACATGTAGATCAAGGTAATTCAGATGAGAATTCACTGTTTCGGAGATGAGCTGAACTCAAAGCGGAACGAGAGCAATTTGACATTCCCACTTGCCGCAGTTTGCAAAGACAACCAGTGTTTACAGAGGTTTGCTTATCGTTCTCACAATGCCTTTTCTCGGCCAATTCTTGTGTGCAAACACCATAACAACACAGTATAATAAGCCCAACCTGCTTTAGCCCCCTGCATTCCCCAGTGCACATTCAAACAAGGCTTATGCAGTTTGGCCCAGATGTGTGCACATTTCCATGTATCGAGGTAAGCAGAGAAAAAGCTAAGATCAAAGCCTCTTCTCTCCCAGGTGAATCACAGAGCTACAGACTCACTCTCCCACCCCACTGAGCTTAGTTATTCCTGAGACACAGGATGCTTGTCCTATCAGAAAATACTACTCAAGCAGGGTAAAGCTATGAGTGAATACTTTGGAGAATGCTGCTGGAAAATACTGAAAACAATTGCTTGTAAGTGTCCCTCTGCTCTCTACAGAAAACAGGATGTTGTGGTGTGGAGATAACACAAGTGTTCACAGAGAAATACAAGTTACTGAGCATTTCTGACCCTCTTGGCTGCTAAATAAATACTAGCATAAATCATGAAGAGTTCATAAAGCTCTACTTTTTTAGAGCCATTCAAGCTTGCAGCATTTGTAGCTTCACTAGCCAGCTCCATCACTGGTCTGATCAAGCTCTGCTTCATACAATTTCCACCAGATCTGATCAAGTTTTGCTTCATACGACTTCACCAGACTGCTCCATCCTTGAGTATTTCCAGGGCTCATCCAGCAGGATTTGCCTGACTAATCTCCCTGCTTGTGCCCCTGTGCTAACCTTACAGATTATCCCTCAACTCCACCAGCCAGCCGTCTGCCCAGTTTCCATGCCAAAAAGACAGGAGAGCTATTCTTCAACCTAACCATGTCACACTGGAGTTGTCAACAACTCGAGTTAAAGGCAAAACTGTTCGCTATCTAAGTATGAAAAATTCATGATTCTGGAGACCTGTGAGTCTTGCAAGCATACAGAGCTTCTCATCCTTTTGAGCTGGACCTTAACTATCTTCATGACATTTCAGTGCATCTTGAGTCACTTCCGAACCCTGGAGTCTTTTCAGTGCAGCTTACCTTAGCAAGACCAACAGTTAAGCCATGTACACACAGTTCCTCTCTTCTTACCTGCTGTGTTTTTGACAGGTTTTCCAAGTGATCCTGGGAGTTTCTCTATATATAAAAAGCTTGGCCTCTTTATTCTGTGTTTAGTCATATTCCACCCTCTTCCTGCAGATTGATAAAATCCGTTTTTGGTCAAGGCACAGTCACTAAAATTTAACTATTGTCCTGAGGCTGAAGGGTATATGCTGGAAAACTTGTCAGTAAATGTAGATAAATATTTGCCAAGAAATATTCACAATACAGCAATTTTCCTAACTACAGAATAATTCCGTAATATCGACTGGAATTCATGTAACATATGCAAGCTCCCCTAACCATCCTATGTGGCTACTGATGTCTCTTTGAGCTGCTGCAAGGACTGGCAGCATCCGCAGTTGTTGCAAAATGTGCATTTATATAACAATATAAATCTATCTACTCTAATTTTAGCTGCTGCCAGCAGGGGAAAGTGTTTACAGCTAAAATACAAAGTTTGATTTTTTTCTAAACAATTCATTCTTACTTACTGTTCCACCAACCATACTTACACATGAATAAATGCAAGGCATTTTCCTGTTAATATTTTCAGCATATACTTCAAATCTCAAATATGTTCAATTAGAGCTTAGTTAATTTTCTACATTTCTTCTGATTGTTCTGCCCCTGGACTGTAAACGATGAGAAGGTCTGTGCTGTCACTGCAGTATTCTTTCCTTTCACTATTAATAATCCCACTGAGATATATGAAGCAGCCTTGCAAGGTTTGTTTAAGCTCCACTATTTTCTGAATTTTCCAAAACTGAGTACTTCCATTGTTACTACAAGGATAGGTTATATTGAATATTGTTCCTGTCAATTAAAAAAAATGTTTTCACATTCAGAAATATTTCTATGCTATACAGCAGCAGAATAAAGTGGCAGAGGAGGATGGACTATCCCTCCAGACAGACATTAAATTCCTTTTTCATTCCTTCAGTTTATGTTATGTTCAGGTTTGGGATTTTTCTTTTGTTTTGTTTTAACTGGTTGCCATGTGAACTGGCAATAAAGTATGCAGCCTTCTATACCTGTTAATGTCTTCCCATTTTGAGAAAAGAGAGACAGCTTTTAATGTATCTCTCTCTGAGAACAGATTGTGTTGCAGACTCGACCTCATGCAAAAGGAGAATTCAAAATATCATAAGCAGTTCAGTAAAACTGCAGCTTGCACACAGAAAATCTGCCAACATGCTTTAATTTGGGAGAAAAACTACTGACTTTATTATTCCAAATACAAAATCATCACTAACAGGGCTAATAGCAAGTGCTATCAATGGAATAGCTCTTGAATATTGGGATTTTTATTCATCCAAACTTCCTGAAATTTGAGCATTTATTAATGAAAAACTTTTATAATTAATATTCAACCTCTGCACAAACCACACTATCTTGTAGATCAAGAATTAAGTAAAATGTATAAGAATATAAAAACATTTGTGATGGAGATGGAAGAAGGAAATAAACATTCCTTACAGGAAAACAACACTTAGATTAATGCCAAAAAACCCCCCAGGATTGCTAAATATGATGGGAAGGAACTCGTACATTCCAGCCATATGCTGAGACTAATCTCTTCTAGAAAAACTGCATTTCATACAAGTGTATCTGGGGAAGAGCTCTTAGCTGGGTACAAACCATAGACACTTGTACTCAATTTGTAAAGGAAGGAAATGGAAGAACAAGAGGGAGAGGAAAAGCTATATTAAGAAGTCAAATTGCAGGAGCCCTTTGACTGCTATTACAAACTGAAGATCTTCAAAACTGAAAACCTGCCATTAATCTCTTATTTACATGGAAAGCACATGCTTCTTTTTATCTGAAATACTTACAGTAATGACAGGAGCTGAGACTAGACAGATAAACACAATATGTCTGGTTATCAAGAAATTAAAATTTCTTATCTAAATTTGGGGTTGAAGCTTGATATTTGCTTACTGTGAGCAGATAGTGCATCTGCTCAGTGAAACTTCTGTTCCCATCATTTTTACTGCTAACAGCAGTAGTGAAACAGCATTTTCATGGGGCCCATTTTTTCAAGAACCAGTCATTTCTAACAGGGAGGAAGTCTAGTTACTGAATCAATCCCAAAATCAGAGATTATAAACCCCAAAAGTTTACGATTATGAAGTCCGACAAGAAGCTAGTCACAAATCTATAATATTCACTCAAAAAATTTTAAGCTAAAATTGTTCTGAGTGAAGCATGTGAGCTAAACAAACAGACATTTTATGATGCAACCATTCTGAGGAAATTTCCAGGAAGGACTGTTTTTTTCTGCATTTTTAATCACATTTGGTAAACACAGCAGCTGTATACGTCTGCTTCCTTCTGTGCATGTTAACAGTAAAAGTGAGTGGCTGTGAGTGGCCATGTTTATTTATCTGTTTATTTAATTTTTTAAGAGCTCTGGAAGCATGTGTGATCTTTACCAGGAGATCGTGTGATCCTTTCAGCAGCTGTGCTGCATAAAGAAAAACAGCAACGTTTCTGCTTTGCTTAACCAGCTAAGCCAAAGTCAGGGAAAACAGGAGGCCCTGATACTATACATGCAAGAAAGATATAAAGTCATCTCTAGTCGTTTTCTGGCCTGGATTGTTTGGTTTTTTTTCAGTGTACTCTGCCGTGAAATTCATTGGCCTTGTTATAGGCTAACATGCAAGACACACCTGTACTTTGATCACAGCACTGATTTTGGTGGTTGGCTTGAAGTCTCTGTATGGGTACTCATGGTGTCCAATGTAGAGCTTTTGAAAGCAAATGCAGAAGACATGCAAACAGAGCAATTCAACCTTAATCACATAATTCCTTTTAAAAACTAGTTTTTTCATACTCTGATATGTGTCCATCTCAATCTTTCTCTTATTTACATAAAACTCCCACTGATTACACAGATGAGGGTAATTACACTAAATCATTCTATTGGAGTGCTGCCAAAGACACATAAACCCAGGTTCTGCTGTACACGTGTCATATAACAGGGATATCAATTACAGTGCCCAAAATTGAGCACAGAGCTTATGTTATATCTACAGGCACACATACTCTGACATTTATGAATTATTAGGCCACAATTTATCTATTGATCGACAAGGAAATTCATTGCAGTAGGGTAGCATTAAGTACAACTGCTAGAGAAGTGCCTAGGCATATCTCAAGATTTTACTCATTTGTTCTTTTAACACCACAGAGTTTAACAGAGAAAAGAGGTAGGTAATGTCAACATCATGTCTTGAAGAGTCAACACATTTCTATTCCTAATACATGAACAAAACATATTGATTCCTGAAATAATTTGTTTTGCTCCTTATTTTGAGACCACGCTCTTCACCAACAGTTGAATGTGGTGAGGCCTGTGAAGGTGTGAGTCAGGATTGCCAGGAGGACTGACTACCTACCCCTCATATTTTGAATGCAGAGCCATTCTGCCAGCTGCTCATGTCATCAAGGTGACATTGCACCTCTGAAATGAGTTGGTTTATATTTTAATGGTACCCTACTGCTTGACCCCAAATCCTACATTTGCTGAATCAACACTATCACAAAGCAGCGAAGTCTATCTGACATAGCAATGTTTTAATACATGATGATTCATCATGACAGGACTCTGAAAGCCCTGTGGCATGTGCAGAAAAGCTTTAAATAGTACATAGTTGTTAACTTATTTTAATTAAAAAGGCAAATTCACAAGAGAGACGAGAACAATCTTTCTGTATCACATCACTTTTATTTGCTCCACTTACCAGCAAAGAATGGTTTGGTTCCATTAAGAAATTCTATTTTAAGAAAATGTCTTCTTCCCTACTTTCATATTTTCTCTTCTGCATGGCATATCTAAAGGCATACAGCTCCTGGCTGCAAATACTACAGAGGATCACTAAATATAGGACAGCATGAAAATATGTTGAATACATTTGTCAGCACTGTATTAAAACAGAGTTGCATAGAAAAAAGATTCCCTCATTGTTAATGTATACTGGCTTTATCACCTTTCCAAGGTGAGAGCACCCATACAGGTATCATAATCAGTGACAGTTTTGCAAACTGCTTCAGGATATTCTATTTATTCTTTAGCTCCATGAAATACATAGTGAAAATGTGCTAATGAAGGTTACACTACTTTTTAATATTGTTATTAGCAGAAATTCAGTATTTCATTTCATATTACAGAGGTCTGAATCTCCCTTGTTTGAAGTGCTGCCAGCACAGCTGCAGAGTGCATCTCAGATAAATGTAAGCCATGACAAAGAGAATGAGTTAACCCAGTGCAAACTTTCCATCAAATATGCACAGCAGGTAAACAATTGCAAACTTCCATATTTTCTCTGCACTGTGAAGACATTGCAGATGACATTAAGTTGTTATGTAGCAGGGGACATCAAAGCAGTATGTCACATCAGCAGAAAAACCAGAAATAGCAGAAGAAATATCTCCACAAACTATTTTCAGCTTTCTCAGGAAAACTACTGTGAAGCTGCATGGTAGAGCTAAAAAAATTACAACAGTTTGCAGAAATGGACCAATGTTTCTTAATGAGCAACCTTTCAGCTTCATAACAGCTCTGCAGTACAGAACTGCTGTAGAAGTCTCCATCAAAAAAAAAAAAGAAAGAAAGGAGAAAAAAATTTTGCTAATGATACAACCCCATAATTATTGATCTTTTATTTTTGAACAAAACTGTGAGATCCACAATGTCTCCTGAAAGTCTTGCAATTAGAGCAAAAGTGCCAGAAACCATCCCTTCACCAGACTTTAAAATAAACTAGTTACTTTTATTCCTTACAGGTAACAGAAGCTCCACTGTGCAAGCCAAGTTGTGATGAGGCATGTTTTACCACCATGACTGCAAGGGAAGGCAACTCTTGGAGCAAACGTTTAATCTGCTCCATGCTATCAATTGATGCTCCTTTAAAATCTGCTCCAGAGATTGGCAGGGTTCACTGTCTGCCTACAACGTGTTCTACAGCCCTCGAACAACTAAGAAGCAGTGCAGGCAAATCATCTTACTGGCATTTTTGAAATCATTGCAAAGAAGTTTGTACATCACCAGTGTTAAAACGCTCAACTATGCTCACATCAGAAATAACGAATTTTCATAATGATTTTGGTAAAAGTACTTTTACCATTGGAAATACATAGTGAAAGACAACTTGGTGCAGGTTGCAGTAGAATAGTTTATGTCTGAACATCTCAACAATAATCAAATACAGGTATACTAATTTGTTTTCTTAACATTGGTTGTAATAAAAATAAAAAAGAAAAACAAAGCAAAAAAAATCCAAATTTTCTTTCCCTTCATGACTGGATATTTATATTGACTCTCTCCTGTTCCCAGTAAATTACTTGGGTCAAGTACAAGATACTCTTAATAGCATTTGTTATCATGCAGTCTTCTGTCAAACAGCAGTATCTTACATTTCCACTGGCATTTCTTATCATTAAATGTCCATGTAAGTCTCCTGGTTTTAGCAGATATCTCACCTACTGTTTTTTCCTTCTGACATTTAAATCAATAATCCTCCAATCAAATTAGTCATACTTAAAAAGCTTACATCTATCTGCTAATTCAAAATGCTAAATGACAGATGAAATGCAATGTTGTATGAAATAGCTTACACAAAAGACAGTATGTTTTCCACACCCATGGCAAAAAGGAAAGAAAGTAATGAGATTAAATTGCAGCAAGAAAGATTCAGGTTAGAAACAGGAAAATCTTCCAAAGAACCAGGGCACCTAAAACACTCAAGCAGGCTGCTTAGGGGTGCTGTGACACACCTGTCACTGGAAATATCCAAAAGCATAAACTAAAATCTCCCCAGAAATGTTACAGGTTTTGCCAATCTTGCTCTGGGTGAGACAGACTAAGTATCTTCTTATAGTCCTTTCTACCCCAGACATTCTAGAATGTGCAAGAAGAAGGGAAAATACAAAGTTCCAAAATTGGGCTAAAAAAAGCTTATACTACTACCTAAATTACTATTTGAACTTATCTCTAGAACCTACTCCATTCTTTAAACACCTGTTAACAAAAAGCACACCCCTCAGGAACTGACACTTCTTAAGCAGAGAGTGGGAAAATGCAGGGACAAAGCAAAAGCATCCAATATAACCAGTAGTATAAATGATGAGACATTCACTTTTATTCATCTTGCCCAGTTGGGATTTAAAAACTCATAAAAGTTATGAGTCACATGGCTTAGGTGAAAAGAATTATAAAGAAAATCTACATAGTGTAACATTTCTTAATATTATTTTCATCCATAATAGCAAGATCTCATTAAAATATTAATGAAAATGCCACTGACATATAACAAAGTGACTTAAACGTATCTCCTGTACCCACGGCTTCAATTTCTCCAGGGATTATCTTCATACTATTAGCTACATATTTTGATGTCAGAAATATTTGAAATGTAGTAAGACAAGAAGAACCTTAAAAGCACACACATATCCAGGAGGAGAAGTAACCCAAAGAAATCTGGATCTACATTCCAGGGAGCCAAAGCACCACAGCACCATGGCAGCAATCACACAGCTTGCTCCAGCAAAGAGGATCATCACGTGCAGTCATCCCCACATGCACCCTTATATCTACACTGCATTTCTGACCTGCCAGTCCAGCTGTTTCTGCAGTGGCACCATAATAACCCAATCCAAAGGCATGATCCAAGCTATAAAAGCTTCTGTAGTCATAACTCCAGTAATGCTATTTACCACTACCTGCACTAGCTGAGCTCAACCTGAGTTCACTATGGTCAGGACATAACACCATGAGCAATTGAGTTTGTTACACGAAAGGAAGAAGGTGGAGAATGACTCTTGTTGCAGGGCTTATAACCCTCCCAGCTGGCCCAGCAGCAGCTGAATGAGGACGTGCATTCAGGCCTCCAAGGAGCAGGGAAAAGTGATCATGCTCTTTTGTGCTGCTAGCAGAATGCAACTTGGCATGACATTTCTGTGTTTAACAGCACCCCTTCTCTTACAACATTTTTCTCTGGGCAGATACAAAAGTCCAACCACAAAGAAATTGTAACCCTCTCCTACACTGTGAAAAGATGAATGGGAATAAAATTAGAGGAAACTGAGGAGTTATATTTGCATCCTAACAGAAGGTATAACGGTATGGAAATTATAAAATGTAGTTGCTGTTTCCTGGATGGAATGTGGTTCACATGCTCAAAACCTATCCCACAATGATTCCCCATACACACAATCTGCAACTGGGAGCATGTGCTAAGGGAGATTGAATGAAGGGTGGAGCAGAGTGGAGAAATCATGGCCAGGCACTGTTGAAATCCTTGCAGGGAGGGGATCTCGATGGTTCTTTGCAGCTGATAAACTGTGTAAAACCTGTCAGCCAGGGGAGAGAGGGGAAGATGTCCTGCTGCTGAGCCAGCAATGTGGTGAAATCACTCTCCTCAAATGAACATGGTTCACTGAAGCCTAATGATAACATTAACACACACCTCCATCCCAACATTACCCAACTCCAAGGTATGATCACCCCTCACTGGGCATGGGCTCCATATTCTTTTTGATTGCACTTTTAAAAGTGAAGGGAGACAATTTTACTCCAATCAGTAACAAAGGTATGTGTGACTAGAGTCACTCAAGCTCCACCTAAACATAAAGAAGTAGTATGGAAGTAAATCAAGAATGGTGGAAAGGTCAGGGAAGATTCCATCGTAATGCTGGGATCAGTTGATGGGCTGAACCTGTCTTGTGCCCTATAGGGATGCCTATTGGGTAAGAACCACTCTACATGTACTGAATATTTTTTGGGGATTAGAGCTTGCTGTGTATTGTTTTGAAAACATTTTTGCACTCAGAACTATCACCAACAATCCTTCAACCTTAACCTGTCACAATTTTACATTAATAAAGAGTGCTGTTCCATAAACCATTGCTCTGAGTCTCTCACGGGCACTGGCAGTCGCCTACAGCAGGGAATATACCCAAATAAAAGGCAGACCTGCTGAGGTGTCTCCCTTGTGCTGTTGGTGTTTTTCCCTCAGTCAAACCACCCTGCAATGCAGCAGGACTGCACAGAGAAGGGCTCCCATCCCACACTGGTCAGACACAAGAGTATTTTCCAGCTTTCTTGGCATGTTGAAACCCCATGACAGATGAGTCAAACACCAAGTGTCAGGTAAATCTCCCAACACTAAGGGTGAGAGAAACCTCCCCTTTTCACATGACACACACCCCTTTTTCTTTACTCTTTCATCACTTCAGAATATTTTACTGAGAATTATTTGGGAAAGAATAATTTCTTTCAGTCTCTCCTAGCCCCTGTCACTTAAAAGCTGCTATAATCAAATTCTAACTCTATTTTCAGGTTACAAAGTAGTCCATAAGATTAAAAAGTTAAGAAAAGACATCTAACCTCTGTACTTAAAAAAAGATTAATGGACAAACTGCCTTCTTTATGGGGACAAGGAAGCTAAGAAAAGTTCTCTTATGACAGTTACAAAAGAAGAAAGTTTTCCAGTCTTCAAAGCCATATGGAAAAGATCAGTAAAACACTGCTATTCAATACTTTAATGTAAGCCTCTATAATTAAATGTTAGATTTTCTATTAGAGAAATGATCAGATTAAAGATGAGGTGATCAAAGATTCAAATTAATTTGGCTACTTTAAATACTCTAATAAAGATGTTCTGTTGATTCTCAAACTAGCAGCACTTACATTAAGAGTGTTTCAGGGAATGCCTATCACATTCTGAACTACAGTGTGTTCTTCTGTACTAAGCATAAAATTCCATTCTTTTAGGGGGGAAAAAGAAAAGCATACAAAGATTTTCTGCTGATCTCTGCAAGATAAAAGTGTAAGAAAACTTATACTCTATCCTTTGAATTTTCTTGGCTTAATTGCACACTACACCCACAAATTCACTTTCCTAGAAAATGGTATTTTAATAGACTTTAACCCATACCTCTTCAACTTCATTTTTTATTCATTGTCACGATGAACATATTTCTCAGCAGAGGATCAAACCTGAATCAACATGCATGGTATGTGATGCATAGGCCTATCAGGACAATGAGCAAATTCCCTTTTTACATCAGCTAAAAGGGGAGGTCCTTGGACATCATACACAGCTTACTTCATCTTACCCTGTAAAAGAGTAAACTATAAGAAATAACTAAAACATAACACTTTTAGTCAAACAACAATACAATAGGTTATATTCCAGACACCTAGGAAAGAGGAAATGTCAATGGCAGGAAAAAATTAGTTCATAAAAAAGCTGAAGGTATATAGCTCAGCTAATGGATAAGAATGAAACAAGTAACACCCTGAAACTTTGTTCCTCAATGCATTAAAAAGACTTTTTTACAGCAAAAAGGAGATAGCTAGGTATGATCCTTAAAACCTAGAAATAGCACTGTGGAAAAGAGAGACTCAAACAATTTTAGAGTTTTCTGGACAAGAAGAAAATATCAAAAGCACAAGTAGCTTGAAAAAGAATAGAAACCTCCGGAATCTGGTAGCCAGACGGGAAAAGGAAACTGTGCTGCTTTTCCAAGTTCTGCAAACTATGGCAAGCAGCTCTAGCAGAAGATAGCTGCAAACATGCACTTCACTTAGGAGTCCTTCATTTTTCAGTAATTTCTAATGTTCACAGTAGTATGATTAATGTTGGGAGGTTTCTTGGTGGGTTTTTTTGGTGTTTGTTTGTTTGCCAATTGTTCATCATTCATTTAGTTATAATTTTAGAGGTTTTCAAAATACTTCTGTATTTCAATATTTGATTTCTTTTTTCAAATTTTTTGCATTACCACCCTGTCTTTGAAATGTTTTTACAATTTCTATCTTCCCTCTTTCCTCCTGTTTCCACTTGCTTGTTTTCTAGACAAGTGTGAGCTCTGGAAATCTTCTGTTCCTTCCTCATGCAACAGAGCCTTTGGTGGATCTATCAAGAATTTCTCCATATTACAGAGTTCTAAAAAAAGAATTTACATCTCTCAGACTCAAAAAGGCCAGGATCATTACAATTTCATCTATTATAATTAACTCTTTATAGAGAGAAAACTCAAAGCAAGTAGATATCACAGTATAGAAAAAAGAGAGTTTTTAAACACTCTCCCACCAGCACGTCTTTGATGTCAGGTTTGACTTCACTTTGCTCAGGAGTACAGGAAGGGACAGGGAATTCTGCAAAATCCCTGATGGAAACCTCTCAGAAACCTCTCCCCAGCCCACTGGGGCTGGTGCTGCTCCTGGTGGCATTCAGCCTTCTGGTAGCACCTGGATCATTGTCTTCCTCAGTACTCAGGATCTGGCAGTAACAGAAAGTTGTGACATCCAGTGAAAGTTGGGAAAAAAAGAGATTTCCTTATATCTGGCTCTGGCCTTTCTTCCATGAAATTCTATAAATATATTAAATCAATATTTTACTACCTGAGATGTGTAACCTATTCAACACTTCCCAGCATGTAGTGCCAATAAAATCAGTATTTTCCACCCACCTATTGACAGCTATGTCTGTTATTGCTGATTCACCAATTTGTGTCAATCTTTTTTGGCTGAAATTATTATTATTAATCTATTACATAATAAATCACTAATTTTGTAGTTTCTCTATGCTTTCTATATGAAGTTCTACGAATGCACTGAGTCCAATAAAGAAATTGGAACATTTTCTTAGACTTTCAGAATTCATTATATAGTATGATTTTTTTTTTTCCTGTTCTCAATGGTTCATAATAAATGAATAAACCTGAATTCAAGATTCCTGCTCAGGAGGAATATCCTGTCACCCAGCCAGTGACCTGTCGCAATATCTATTATTAGATGCACTATTTAATTAGGATATACACTCAGGAGTCTGCTTAATCAGGATGTCTCCCAGTGAACACATTTAGGTCCAGCAACATTCATTGGCAATGACTTTCATAATGGGGATAGCAGCTTCCCTTAATTGGGCTATCTTAGTGTGAGTTAGTGTGTTAACCTAAGTCTTGTACTTGTGTCTTCTCTGACAAGAGCTTTCAGACTTTCTCATGCTGTGACAGAAAACACATGAAATATGTATTGCCCTGGTTTTGGCCATGAGAGTCAACTTCTTCCTACTAGCTGGTACAGTGCTGCACTTTGGTTTTAATATAGCAATAAATGTTCAAGACACACTGATGTCTTTGCTGCTGCTGAGCAGTGCTGACCCTAAGCCAAGGACTTTTCAGTTTCCCATGCTCTAGCTCAGTCTCTCTTTCTTTCTGGAATAGGAGGTCAAGCAGTAATACTCAGGTTTTCCTCCTACCTTGCTGCTTCCTTGGATGAGCCTTTTTACCTGCATGGATGGGTATGTAGAGAGGATTGTACGCCAGCTCACATAACGTGCAGTTATTTGGTTTCCTGCTTTTCTCTTCTATGCCTTTTAAAACCCCCCTTTTCCTATCTTGAGAACCACTTTAGGGTCATCAACAGGGCCTAGTTGTGACAACTGATGATCAGAACAAACTGGAGGCCAAAAGCCATAATTTCTCACAGGAGGTCAGAGTTTAGAGCTGGCTAGAGAAAAACTACTCTCTATCTACACATTAGAGAAGAAACAAGCAAGCAGCTGTGTTATGTGCCTTGATTAAACTGCCTCACTATTCATCCCCAATTCTCTCAGCCTCAGTTGAAGAAACCCTACCAACAAGCAATTTTTAAAAGAAAAATAAATAAAATCTGCAGCCTTTATGTGCACATATTCAAGTTCCATCTCCAAGAACATCTATTGGAATATTTTGAGCTAGAAATTTGCTGCTCATTGACAATCTATGATAACCAGGAGCTTATTGATCTCTCCTTTTCCTCCACTAAGAGAAAGAAAGAATGATAAAGAGCTGCTGTTGAGATAAAATGCACCATACTTAACATCAAGTATAATGCCCAAAAAAACTGTAGTTCAGGAACTGCTGATTTACTGTCAGCACAACATCAGTGAATGATTTTTCTTTCTTTTTTTTCCCTGCCCTACCTTTGCCCCCTAAATTCAACAGCAGATGGAAAGAATATGAACATCCTGGGAATGCACAAAATCCTGTGTGATTGTACAAGCACATCCACAGAAACAGATGCAGTTACTTGTTCACTTGAGGTCTGAGCTGGCTGGATACAGGCCAGATCCAGTCCAAAACTTACAAAACCATGTTACCTGGTTATTATTTTAGGATTAGCACTATGATAACACATGCTGCTGGCTTGCATTCAGCTGTCTGAGAGCACAGATGGAATGGGAGCACAGCTGTCCAAACCTGTACATGTAAACATGGTCTGCATGTCATTGCAGATCTCCATTCCAGGAGCTAGGACAGGAATTCTGTGTACACAGTATATACACAGGGTGTACACAGTGGATGCAATTCTCCCTTCCCTAACATCCATACAGGAAGAAATGACAGAGGAAATTGTTCCCATGAGCACAGGTATTAAAGCAATGAGGACCTTGCTTACAGCATTTTCAAAGTATATTAATTCTACCCACTTATCCAGTGCCTAGTTGTTTCCTTTTCCACTTCCCGAGGGGATTTTTCCTTGCATTTAAGTATATCCAGGATAGATTCTGATGCCACAATATGTGACCAAATACAGTACTTCATGCCTGGACAGCATATTAAAGTGCCACTTCTTGATTCAAATATCCCTGAATAGAAATTATGGCAATAAAAAGAAATTATATTACAAATTTCTTGTCGAGTCACATTGATATTTTGAATGGAGGTTCCCCATGTTATGCCCCTGTCTGGGAGAGTACTCGAGGGAATTCTGGATGGAAACAGCTTCCTGGCCTCTAACTAGTAACTGGAGAGTGGGTGGCAGTTTATTTAGAGAACCTACTTGATCAGAAAGTCTTTCATGTCTGATGTCTCTCCTCTTTCAGCAGTCAGTGTTGAATGTTGTGTAAAATGAAAAGATTTATATAACCTTTTTCATTCAGTTCCTATTCTGAGATGAAGTTATCTTATTTTAAAGAAAATCTAGAACATATTATTAACCCTTGGTATTATCTCCTGCACAGTGTACTCTACATCACATAAAGTTTCCAATTTAAACCCATAACTTGAGGTTGAAATAGTGAATTCTATTTTCTTTTGTTTTCTGCTTAGCTTCTGAATTCCCAGATGTAGAAATCATCTTTTTGCACAACAGTTACCATACTACTAGCCATCTACAGCATTCAGCAAAAAAAATTCCAGATATGGCTGATAGTATTCAGCAGTAGAATTATCTTATGTCTGCTGTACTTTTCATATCTTAGATAATAACACTGATTTTAAAAAGCCTCCCTGAATTTCTGCAGCACTGTTTTAGCTATTAAATAATGCTATGTTTTTTGTTCTAAAAAGGATATCTTCACTTCCTGAAAAGAGACACAGAGACTACTTCAAATCACCTCTTGACCTTCTCTTCAGTGAGCTCCTTATGTTTCCCATCATAAGATATACTTTCCAACTCATAAACATTTTCTTCCTCTGAATCATCTCTTTTAACTGCAGGACTCAAAACTGAATACACTATTTCAAAATTAGTCTCACTAGCACATATAGAGGAAATATCTCTTTGCTATCCTAATACTTCATTTACAAATCTAATGATGCCTTTAACACAGCTAGCCAAAGCTCCTTACTGGATATTTTTCTTCTTCATTTAAATGTCTCAAAATTAGGTGGCTTAGGTGCATACGTTTTTCTGTTTGATCAATATGGTTCATTGGTAAAACTTGTTCTGAACACTCCATAATTTACTTTATTTTACCATTTCATTATCCCTTGCACTACCTATAAACATGAACAGCTCCCCACCCAATGAGTCCTTTCCAGACTTCAGAGGCCACCTGAACAGATTACCTTGCACCTCGACTAAGTATGATGATGAAGTCAGACCACAGGACTCTCCTTTCTTCATCCTACCTCCATGTGCAGTCTATTTCACGTGACAAGACACCCACAGAGTAGTACCACAGTGCTGTGGCACTGTCTGCACTCCTGTTTCTGCAGAGCTAGATGGGAAAGGAGTTAGGGTTTGTCTGAAAAAGACTTGCTACTAGAACATTAAACTATCTCGCCAGACCCTTACTCAATTTTGTACAATTTATTAATAAGACAGATCTTGGTACTTTTTCTGACTTGAAAAATACTTTAAATTCATCATATTGGAATAAAAATTCCAAGTTCAAGCCCTGATTAGTATTTTTGAAGAATGTTCTTGCAATATCCACACAATCACAGTATCTGTAAATGCCAGTGCTATGTGTATGTGCTTATGTGCACAAACACAGACAGAATGGTAAAATTTCTGTGGAATTTGACAATTAAGCTTAAGCAATCAGACTAGGAGGCTTGAAGTTGTCTACTATAAGCCTTTTATATACCAGATTATTAACTACATTTTATATACCAGATTATTAACCTGATCAAAACAATGTCAGCACCGCAGGAAACATCTTTGGTCATTTCATCAAGTGAAAACAGTTAAATTAGACTTAGGAAGAGAGGTTGCCTGACAAGTTCTCTCAATTCTGGATTCCTATTTTAAATCTTAAATACAAATCTACTTATTTTGAGGAACCTAAAGTGTTGCTTAAATACTGTCCAAGCTAAGAGCTTGAACTAAGAGCTACTATATATGTACATGCAGGAAGAAATGGATCTTCATAGGTTCTACAAACACGCCTTCCATCCATTTGTACAACCACAAGAATTGGAAAGACAGAAATGGCGAATTTATTAGGAAAATACACTTTGGTTTGGTCTTATTCAAAGAAGAAAAAAAGGTTAAAACTTCCAAAAAAACTATGTTTCTCAACACCTTCCTAGCCTTGCTCATCACAGTGATTCTGACTGGTGCCATATAGCATTTTACAGTTTTTCCTGAAGCTGAGAAGCTTCCTGAAGCTGAGAAGATGCCAGTGGGAGTTGATGATGCTGAGTGATCTTACCAGCACCTTAAATAATTGTTGCTGCATTGCAGATCTTAAGTCTGGTGTAGTTATATAAAATGAAATGAACAGATTGTGAATAAATGGTAAGTAATACAACAGATTGTGAAAAATTGAAAGTAAAATCATATGCATCCTTTGATAATGCTGTGCTGGGTTTGGCTGGGATAGAGTTAATGAGCTTCACAGTAGCTAGCATGGAGCTCTGTTTTGGATTTGTGATTAGAACATTGGTAATGCAGAGATGCTTTTGTTATTGCTAAACAGAGCTTACACAGAGTCAAGGCCTTTCCTGGCCTCACCCCACCAGTGGGGAGGCTGGGGGTGCAGAAGAAGTTTGGAGGGGAGAGAGCCAGCACAGCTGACCCCACCTGAATTAAGGGATATTTCAGACGACATGGCACCATGCTCAGCTCAGATAAAGTTGGGGGAAGAGGGAAGTTGGGGGGGGAGGGGAGGGGTGAGGTGAGGGGTGAGGGGAGGGGAATAGAATGTAAGAAAACAAAGATAGTGCAGAAGGCAGTCTCACACCTGAGGAGTTGCAGCTGTACTAATCCCCAAAGATTAGGGACAGGCCTGCCCTTAGTGGGCCACAGCTGTGTCCAATAAGAAGAAGAATGCTGCAAAAGAGTGGGTTAGCTGGTTGGGGAGAGAGTTGGAGTTTGTTGACTGTAAGGAACAAGGAGTCAGTGCTGTGAGGAGCTGCCCATGAGAAATCACTGAGAAGGCAGGGAACTTCAGCAATACGATGACAACAAGGAAGTGAGGGGGACATTTGGAATTTTGTCTTCCCAAGTAACCATTTCACATAATGGGGCCCTGCTTTCCTAGAGATGGCTGAACAGCTGCCTGCCTGTTGGAAGTGGTGAACAAATTCTTTCTTTTGTATAGCTTGTGTGCTTTACTTATTAAACTGTCTTTGAGAAAACACATGGGTTGAAATATTCTTACTCTCCTGATTCTGTTCCACATCCCACTGGGGGGAAAGGAGTGAGCAGCTCATTGGTGCATAGTTCTTGGCTGGGATTAAACTACAACAATTTACAGTCTGATTATATAAACAGCTCATGCTGCATGTTACAAAACATATAAACATAACAAAACAACTGTTTTTCCAGTTGCTGTCATGCACATGAAAACTTTAAAGTAGAATAGCATTCCATTTTGTTACAATACCCTTTGCATTTTTACAGTTCAGTTGGGCACCTTGTCACAACTGATCATATATCTTGATGCCTTTTTTATGTTGTTTAAATCAACATGACTATTTCTTCCTTACGTTAATAGCATTTCATGTAGCAAAATTGGCAAAGACATTTCTACTCATTCATTTCATCATAGTTTATTCCTCTTCCCCAGTCCTCATCCATGGAAAGATTCCTTAGCCGGAGAAATATTTTTCTGTTAAATATATTTAGCAGATATAACTCCTTGTATCCAAAGCACACATTTCAGTGCTATTTGGTCTGAGTAACTTTTATTATAATCATTTGCCTCAACATTTTCAAGAAAACAAGTTTATATGCTGCAAATATTCATTTATTACCTTTCCTTTAGGCACAAAAAAAAAAAAAAAAGTCAGGATCAACTTTGATTCCCTTTAAAGAAAAGAGGACCAAACAATTGAGGATACACTCACATAGAGAATTCAAGAGGACATAAGTTATATACAGAAAGAGAAAGAACAATTTTTCTCTCTGTAATTCATTCATTTCTCAGAACGTTTTTCTTTGTTGATGCTATCCTGCTTTTTTTGAAGGATTTTCCATAAAACCTATGTTCTTAAATTTACAATCTTACATGGTAGATGGGTTGGGAGGAAAAGGAAAAAGGTGTCATATTGTCTCTGTGCACATAAAATCCTTTAATTCCTTTCTTTATCACTAAGTTCCCAGAAACACTGTTACCACCTCTTCCCTTCTAACACATTGGAGTATTCCAGAGATAGGAGTAGGGTTGCCACTTCCAGTCACCCAGAAATGCTTGTCAAATAATCAGTGAACAATATTCCAGATTCTTCACAGGTGAAAAACAAGGGAACTGCAGATGAGGTGTCTAGCCTCATCTCTCACTTTGAGCAAGATCCAGATTATCCTACATCAGCCTAATTTGAAATACAGAGATTTTAGGCATTTAATCTCTCGAGTACAAATACCACAAGAACAACCAAGAAAACCAGTTTGCTTGGATTCTTACAAGTCCTGTAAGTGTACAGAGAGATCAAAGCTCCTTCCATTTCTAAATTACATCCCTCCTGAGCATGTGTATGCTCAGCAGTGGGACATCCCTACTTCAGACCTATTTGTGGCTCCCATGGTCACCTCACAGCAGTGGTAAATCCACCTCTGATGTCTGCTTTGGCTGGCATGCTCTAAGATTATCATAGAAGTATCAAGTGAAGCATGAAACAGTCATTTAATTCCAGTATTTCTTCCATGTGGTGGCTGAGCAGCTAACAAGCAGGGTGATACTCTAGGAAGGTAGGCAACCTCTAAAGCCATCCTAATAGTCATCAAAATCCTTTTCAACTCTTAGACATCCTAAACAACCTTCTTTGATTCTATGTTGCACTCTTAACCTTTCTTACTTTCTGTCTCTTTAGAATATTTTGTTGTATTTCTATCAGAAATGGAGACAAATTCTGCTCTTTGGAGAGGGTTCTTTTTACCATCTTCTCCAAGAACAGAAATTAAGAAAAAAAATATGAAGAAATTCAGATTATTTTATTAAATTCTTTATGTAGAATTCATTCAACAAAAATGGACATCCAGAGCTGTTTTAGGGGCTGCAGATGGCTCCTCTTCTGTGGGCACAGCAGCACTTGAGGTACCAACTCTGCCCTTGCAGGGGTGGCACAGGAGCAACAGGCAACCCATGCCTTTTGGGAGCCACAGCTGGAGGCAAAATGACCGACCCAAAAATACCTAAATATTATTAAGAACCTTTCTTTCAGCCACTGAATTCTGCCCTTTTTCTGATAATAGGAAATCACTGCACAGAATAAAAAATGGTAACGTAACAAATAAAAATACCACATATCAATTCAATTTCTGTTAATGTAGCAACAATATGTATGACTTTAACAAAATTAAAGTATAAAGAAGCAAAAAATGGAGGAAAATAAGAAATTCCATTTTGATAAAAATAAAGACTTTATCAACTTTTTTTTCGTTATCTATAATGCTATTTTTGGGGGGAAACCACGCAACAGCCACCATAACCACCACAAAAAGTCCAAATTTTTCAGTTGCATTAGTCAAAACCAAATTTCAGTCTTTAGTTTTCCTTCCCAAGGTAATAGTGTTTGGCTCCTAAAGACCTTTATGGCTATCCACATCACTTTCCTGATTTTTTTTGTGTCTTTCTAGTTCCAAGGTGCCCAGAACTGTAACATTTTTTTTTCTAACTGCAGGGTTAGCAGTTAGAGAAAGGGGCACTGTCACCTCCTGTTCTAGCTGAGATACTTCTAAATCTAAACATCTTTGACTTTTTGCTGCCATATTTCACAACAAACTTATATCTAATTGTCTATTATGGCCCATAGGTCTGCTTTTCAACATTATTGATTTCCATCAATCTTCTTCCTGTTGTTTGGGGTTATTTTTTCCCCAGATATAATCAATCCTATTTCCTGCCCATTCTTTAAATCTTCTCTAGGATCCTGCCAGTACAGTTCTGTGAAACACTTATTCAGTTGTTTTACATGAAAAAGTCCACAGAGTATGTGTGTGTATAATTACCATTTTCTCATTTTTTTTCCGGTAAAATAAAGATGATTGTTTTAGTGAGGAACAGAAAATCATGACTCAAAGGCATAGAGAAGGGTTAGAAAGTCACTTGCTGCCAATGTCACCTTTTTGAATTGCAAAAAACCAGTGGGATTGCTGCAGTATTTTACACACCCAGACAAAATCAGCCCACACTAAGTTTGCACTGTGACATTGTTCCTCTCACCAGGTCATGTCAGGCACAGCACTAAGCAAGAAGCTGAGAAAGCTGCACCAGAAACCCACAAGTTTCTGAAGTGACAGCAGGGAATTAGGGGACCAACTGCTGAGGCCATACAGTCCCTTCATCTCTGGAACCCTCCTACTTAGAAATTCACAAGTTATACAGAATCCTATTTAATACCATGAAATACAGAGCACTTTAGTTTTTGCCTGCTTATTTCCATACACACCAGCTGTAGCTGCAATGTAAAATCAGTCCAACTTTTACTGTTGTAAAACAAATTCTGAGTATTTATTTACTTTTGGATTGTGAAAACCTTGTACTTTTGGAGACATGCATTCTTATACAATAAGAAAAAAAGATCCAAAATCAACCTACTCTAAGAAATTAGGTTGTGGTTTTTTAAGTTGTTTCTTGCTGTGGTGATATTATTATCAAATGTATTACCTTGACAAATCTCTATGGCAAAGCAATTTAGATTTCAAGCTTTACTTTTCTAACTTCGCTGCAACTTGAACAAACAAGATAATTCTTTCTCCTTTATTTACTTGTGATTTTCTTTCTGAACTTGGTGAAAAGAAATTATTTTTCAGTATTCAAGATTTAAAATTTTCTATAGAAAACCATATATCAAATTTTATCTTATAACGCAGCATAAAAATCCATCTGAACTACAGTTTCCTTCCAGATTTCCACTGCAAGACCCTTGTTGTGATTCAGGTCATCCTGAGGCCTCAGTAATGAGCACAGAAAATGGCAGCATTTTTGCTGGGCAGGTTCAAAATAAGACATTGACAGTCTGTACCTTCTGAAAAAGGGGCACTGAATATTTTTCAATTTCTCAACTCCAGCAAGACATCCAAATTTTCCGGTTCATTTTAAAAAGCCCCCTCTAAAAAGAAATGCTGCAGTCAAGTTTTATTATATTGTTTACTTCTCCCTCTTCCCTGTGGACAACCTTCTTAACATATATTTTGCTACACCCACTGTGAAATCATCTGCCAATTTTCAATGCAAATCACAGTAGAAAGGATTATCTAGCTATATTCAACTAAAATGAAAGAATTGAAATGCAGTGACAGTGATTATAATTCTCAATATTCATTATCATATTTTTTCCAGCCACAATTTATAATAATATAAAATGTTTCCACATGCTATGGAGCCTTTGGACAGGGACGTTCTCTGTTCATCCATACAGTAAGCAGTATGTGAGGAACCTAACTTTTATTGAAATCTTTGGGAGTTATTAAGAATAAAAAAGAACTAAAACTAGCTCATACAATTAAGACAGAAAAAAAAACAAGACTACATTCTTATGAAGCAACCTAAGAAAACCAGCACTTTGATTATGCATAAAGGTCATAAAAACATATCATGAAGATCTTTCTTGAAATTGCATGACTTGTAAGAGGCTCAGAACAGACTGAGGAAAGACAACAGGCAAGTTATGATGCACTTTGCTTCACAGATGACATTAATTATATCTTCCATCATGTCTTTGTACACAGTATATTTCATACCTGGGTTAAAAATGTTAATTCGAAGTGTGAGATCCCTGAGCACACCTGCAAAAGGAAGCCATTAACACCTCAACCAAGTGTATATCCTAAATACCCTCCAACAGAACTCAGAATAGCAATCAAGTTTGTTAGCCCTTGTTTCAAAGTACATTTTATTCATTTTTTTAGATTCCTTTTAACTTCAGAGTCTTTGATCCCCATTTTTTTTGGTGTTATCTATCTACAGATTTTCACACAGATGCTATCAATGCTCCCCAGTACAGAAGCAGAAGGAGAATGAGTGTTTCTCATTTCAAGAAGAGAACTGTGCCAGGCAAAAATTAGACTGCAAACCAAGCCATCATGACACTAAAACCAAAAGAGTTAGAGTAATGTGAAAACAAGTTTCATACAAAAAGTTCAGGCTTGGACAGTACAGATGATTTGGTTATCTATATGTTATCTATATCTATCTGTTGGAACTGCAACATAGACAAATTACAATCAGATATGTTGGTACATTAATGTAAAGATATATTTTCCACTGCTCTGCAACAGATACGCACATACATGCTCTGGAGACAAGTTACATCACATTAGGAGAAAAGCACTCCTGGAAATATCCAGGCTGATGCTGTAGTATTATAAGTGATGCATTAAATTTATGTCCCTTCATAATTTGTTAATGTGCATTTACCTTAAGTGACATCTCATAAATGATGAAATTACAAAAATGAAGACTCTTGCTGGAAAGCTCGCAACTCTCCCGGGAGGGGACAGTTCATCGTTCAAATCTTGAAAAGCACAATTAAGAAATTTGGACAGATCTGAAGAGAACTGGGAAATTTGCAGAAGTAACCTAAGGAAAGGTTGTCAGATGTTTTCAGTTTCCAAGTACAACCCAAGAGTAATGTCCATCATTCTAAGAAAATGGCCTGAGTCACATCAACATCCTGTAGCTTTAAACATCAGATTATTGATAAAATGCAGATACTGTTCCACATGAGGAAAGCAGTGCTTTTATAACTATTCTTCCAAAAAATAAACTATAAAGTAATAAACAAAACTAATGACTGACACATAAAGGAACTCTTTATGAGTTTAGAGAATTTAGAGAATTTCAGATCTCTGAGGATTTTCAGATATGTTAAGTTCTATCACTATTAATGGCTTCCTTTGAAAATTCAGGTTATCAGAACTGAAAATCAGCCCTAAAAACTGCATTCAAAGATCTCAAACTGCTCTAAAAATGTTATGATTACACTGAAAAAAACTGTATGAAGATACACTCTCCTTTGTTACAAGAAGCTCAGTCTCTTCCTACACTAGAAGACTGGAAAGTTATGCAACATGGCATAGAGTTATCCTGGTAGGACACTGGGACTGATAGGCTCTGCTGCTGGCTAAACAGGACAGCTCCTCTTACACAGGCGAGCTCACAAATAGCTCAGTGACAACTTACCACCCTTTACAGCACCACTGTGCATATCCTTCTGATTCTTTCTCCAACATGTTTCACTGATCTTTCTTGACAAATTCTGACACTTGATAAGAACTACACACACCACTTCCTATCTCTTTTACTAGCCTCCCAGCATGATCCCAGCATGATCCTAGTTCCCAAATTTGAAACACAAGCAATTTATGATAACCCATAATGTGACAAAAAGGTGAAATATCAGGTTTTATCCTCAGCTTAAATCCACAAAGAAGAAGATAAAAACCATTAGCATCATTTGGATGCGAGCCTGCTGTCTGAAATGACAGAGGCATAGATAGCCTCCCAATTGATTTTGTCTGCCCCAGTAGGATGACTGTGTTGCTACTTTCAAAACCTCATAACAGCAACTCCTTAGCAAGGTCTGTTTCTTCATGATTCACACTTTAAATATATTTTAAAACTCCTGTTTTGATGTACCTACCTTCTGCCCCTTCTAGGGTCCATCAGAGGCCATACTGTGTTTTCCACTCAGTGGTGGCAGGTCTATCACCTTGAGAATACATTGCTCAAGGTGACAGATTGCTTCGTTTACCTCGAATAAACACGAGACAATTTCTGCATCTGATGAGATCAGCAGAACAGAAGTCTTTAGTTTCATCAAACCATCAAAAACACCATCAGGGGCTCTGACAGACATCCTCTAGCAAATCTCGCTGGCAAATTTTAAATATTTTCAAATCCAGTACACCAGTAGTCTCCAAGATTTTTTTGATCACGCACCTTTGCCAGTAAAAAATTTTCAAGTGCATACCCCAATATGTATTTATTTATAGACCATATACATGTACTACTGTACATGTACATTTGTGCTGTGCGTATACATATACATGTAAC
>JAYDZK010000056.1:19724379-19734812 GCA_034509185.1 Euphonia xanthogaster | reverse complement strand
ATATACATGTAACACATATTATTATTAGTAATATTGTATTACTATTATAAAACACCCAGAAACAACAATTTTAAAGGGATAACTTAAAAATAAAATATAACACTACTGTTACATTTGGTGTTCGGGATTTATTTTTTTATTTTATTAGTACTAAAAAAAAAAATCTTTCTTCTCCCCAACAGGTTGGTTTGCTCACCCTCTGTGGTGGGCAAACCCCACTTCGGAGATCACTGCATTACACCACCCCTCCAGATAACACGTGTTTGTGCTGTGGTTACACCTCTGCAGAGATAAAATAGAAATACAATGTGTATTTATCAGAAATTTATTGATATGGTATCATTGTACCTTAGAGGTTACTGAGACCCAGAAACACAAGCCTTTCTATTACTTTTATTATGGGTACTCTGCTGTACAGCAGTAGGGTTGGGCAGACAGCAGTAGAAAGCAGGAGAGTGCATCCTAAGCAAATCAAAATCAGAATCAGTACTGAACATCTGTTAGTGCCAAGAGGCACTCATGTGATTGTTCCATGTAGACCTCATTGCCCTTATTTTCATTGTGCTGTGAAGCAGTATGAGTGGAATGAGACCGTATAGGGAGCAAAAACAAACTGTCAAAATGCTCCACTAGCCTTAGGCCTGAATATTTTGTCTCTTCTCCAAAAAGTATGTATAAATCAGGTAATCACAAATGACAGCAGCATCACTGAAATTTCAGTGTCTAAAAGTTAGATAATAGAATACAAAGTAGTCATTCAGGCTCTGTTTATCATCATTGGGCAGAAACAAGCCCCTATCAGAGTGGTGCAAATTTCATCCCCTTTCAAATACTTAAGCTAAGTCAAATAAATTCATTTCTGAAGCTGCCTTCATCTTTTTAAGCTGAATGTGAGGCAGGTCATGATAACAAACACCATCACAAAGACAGTGTTTGAAACCTTATATTAGAACAGGGGAACACCACCCTGCCTGCCTACCTGTTCTATTGCACAAGCCACACATAGACTAACACTTGAAAATACTCACAATAATGTTTCCTTCACTATATAAAATCTGCTTCATTTCTCACCTTATGTGCTGGTTCTGACTAGGCTACAGGATTTTTTCCATAGTATGAGACTAAGTTTTGGATTTGTGCTGAGAACAGTATTGATAACACAGGGATGCTGTTCTTATTCCTGAGCAGTGCTTGCAGACAGTCAAAACCTTTTCTGCTTCTCACCCCAGCCAACCAGTGAGCACCTGGGGATGCATAAGGGCATGGGAGGAAACACAGACAGGAAGCTGACCCCAATTTACCCAAAAGATATTCCCTACCATATGGAGTTATTCCTAGCATTTAGAGCTAGGTGAAGAAGAAGAAATTGAAGGATGTTTGGACTGATGACATTTACCTTCCCAAGTCACTGTTACACATGATGGTGCCCTGCTTTCCTGGGGACCCTGAACACCTGCCCACTCATAAGAAGTGGTGAATTCATTCATTGTTTTGCTCTGCTTGTTTGCACAGCTTTTGCTTTGTGTGTTAAACTATCTTTATCTCAACTTATGAGTCTTTTCACTTTTATTGTTCCAGTTCTCTCCCCCATCCTGCTGTAGGGTGGGGAAGTGAGCAAGGAGCTGCGTAGGGCTTAACTGGAGGTGGGGTTAAACTAAAACACCATACATTCTCCTGATAGGAACACCAATGAGACAATAAACAAGGGTACCACTATAATTTTGTCACTGTCATCCTGTTTTCATATTGTTTTCTATTATAGCTCTTATTTAATTTTGGCATTTAGATTACATTTTATACCAGTACTGTCAGTACCAAGACAGATGTCTTGTGCATTCACAATGATCACAGATTTCTAAACTTTAGACAAGAAAAAGATGGATTATTTTTCAAGTGGTTATTTACATTCTGGTAACATCTACAGGATTGTACCATCTTACTGTATACTTTGGACAAACTATCTGCCTTGTCAACTCCTGAGCCAAAAAAAAAACCCACAAAAACATGGAGAATTTATACATCATACAAAAGAGCTAGTGGCATATCATCAGCCTTTGGTATGCTGGTTAGGAGGAAAGAGAAAAGTTAGAAGGAGAAAGCTAATGAATAGGGAAGGAGAACAATGAGGGAAGGGAAACAGCAAGAGGAAGGACAGACAGTGAGAATAACAGGACAAGACAGCCCATGGGAATAAATACACAGTCTGTCAAATAAGAGCAGTAGTTTTCACTGTTCAGTGCATCCAGAGCAGCCTCTTACCAGCACTGAAATGAACAGCCAGTGGGCTGAAATAGTGGGTTTCTCTATCACACAACAAGTACTTTTATCTACAGCCAAGATGAGTCCTGGCACTTCCAGATATCAGGTCTGCTCCAGAAAGATGTGCTGAAGACCTTTCTGTTAATGTACCTGTGATGTGAGTGTAGAGAAAAGGGATATAAACACAGGCAGGTCTTTGTCTACTGTCAGCTTGGTCTACTGCTGCTCCTGCTACTCTCAAGCACTTTCTAATCACCAGGATGACCACAGGCATGGTATACACCATCGGAAGAGACAAAAATGTCCCTTGGGAAACAGACCTGTTTACTGTTCATATTATCCAAGGCATCTCCTCCTCTTTTTGCAATGTAAAAAATGCCTTTATGTGATACAGGCATTCTCGATACCCACAGCAACTCAGTTCTCACTTCAATGATCCAAGTTCTTTCCTATTTTTGGCAATTTTTTAGCGCTATTAACACAGTGAAGTCAAAGTAACAAAATTAATAAAAAATCCAAATATTAAGAAAGACAGAAGCATTTTGTTCTTCTCTCTTTTCTCAGTTTTTAATAGATCTATCACTCTGCTCCCAGTTCACTGCCATGTATATTGTATTAATTGTAGTAGTCGTGTACCTCAAAGGTCAGAGTGCTCTTTTACCTTAGACCTTTAAAAATCAAATCTCCCTCTTATTCTTTTGTTTTTATTAAAACTCTCTCTCAACCTCAGAAATAACACTTTCTGTACTCTTTCAACGGGTAGCTTTTATTTTATACTTCTGCTATATGCTTAAATATATGCCATTAGGCTACCTATTTAACAAGTAGTTTGGCCAAATTTTACTATAGCACCTCTCTCATTGCTTCAGGAATTTTTTTCCCATCCCAAGAGTACATGTTATCTTTTCCTCATTAATCTTTGCTTTAGGTGTTGTAATCACTGAAACATGGTATGTTCCACTCCTGAAGTATCTGCATTCTGGAAATGTAAAAATTAGCTCCCTCACAGGCAAATTTCTATCACTTAAAAGACTTTTCAGAAGGAAGGCAGCCCTGCATATGATCATGAAACACATAATAAATCACAATATTTCAGAAAATATTTAAAGGTCCCTTTGTGTAGAGAAGATATTCTTAGAACAGATTATCAGTTAGTTTTGCTTCAAGGAACTTAAAAGCACTGTCTGTGTTTAATTTTCGTGTGTCACGTTAAAGATCTACAGCCAGGAGTAACAGAAGGCACTCCAAATGCCAAAAACTTCCACTTGAACTAAACAGGTAACCTTATGCTTAGACAGCTTCAACTTTTTTGCTTGTTGAAACCTTTTATAACTAACTTTGCATGTTCTTCAGTAATTCATATCTTTAGCATCCTGTAACATACTACAAGTAAAACTGAAATAGCAAATCCCTTAGGTTTCAGGCTATGTTCTTCTGTCAGACAGAATCTTTGTAGCACATTGCTCATCTGCCCGCTTTAATAGCCCTCTTGTTTAAAATAATCTTAGCAATAATAAAAAATAAAATAGAATTCTAAAATGAGCAAATATCACAGGGCTTGTTTTCTCAAATATATTTCAAGAAATCAAGCAAATAAAAAATGACTAAAGAATTTAACAAATTCCAGAAGTAATTTTAGACTTTCACAAAGGCCACTGTATGAAGATTTTGTATTTACTGAAGTCTTCAGTACATATTTCATCTCTTCACCTGCAGACATTTTAATCTGCATCTTCAAGCAATTTAGTTCTGGAGAGACTATCTTCAAAAGAACAGTTAACCTATCAACAGATGACGTACTGTAAAAACACATGTATGGTCTCTTCTTCAGAGAATTTAAGATATTTTCTTGCAAATATTAGGGTTTTCCTTGATATTTAAGTTTTATCACTTTCAAGTTCCCATTTTCAGTAAGTGTGCTTTGTTTTCATTTACAGACTTCTCACCTGAAAGATTATCTGTTCAATATTATCAAAACTTCACCAAATTTAAAGTACAGTTTGAAACCCTGGTATTTGCTGTGCAACCTGGAAAAACATGAAGTAACTACAACAGACACAATTTATCTGTGATTGGTTGCAGTTTCTAAAAGCCTTATACAACCACAAATATCAAAACCACCACTATTTCCTACACACAGGGAAGTTACTGCTTTTCCTCTGAGTAAACAGTGAGAACATAAATATTCTCAATAGACCAAAGGACTGGAAGTTTTGTTTTATTATAAGCCAAGAGATAGAGATGCAACGGCAGGATGGTCAAGTGTCTTCTCACAGTCCTACTCAAAAGGTCCAGATGGATTGCCCCCAGAGTCTAAATATCATCACACCAACCAGGGGTTCTGTAATCCAGAAGTTAAGGGGAAAAAAGAAAAAAGGGAAAAAAAAAAACAAACGGGGGGCTTTGTGGTGAGGTCCATATTTCTTACTCTGATACAGGCCGATAATCCTCAAAAGATCTAAGATTTTCTGAATTCAGAAAAAAAGTGTACAAAGTTACTTATTACTCTTATAATGTTTCTGATTTATGCAAGCAATGCATGAATGGGACCTCCCAGTTATTGGAAAGAAGAGAAAACATGAATATGCTCCACATACTGATTTCTCTGTTAGAAAGATATTCTTCAAATTTAGTAGTGGGGAGTTTGGGTCAGTGACCAACAAACTGAGCTGCAGCTCAGATAAGCCTTTGGGTTATTACTGTGCTCTATGACCATCCCAGGGGGCCTGACAGATGGGCACCTTGGCTGATTTCTGCAGTAGCAGATATGACCTCAGTTTTATATAGTCCAACAGTCTTTAATGTCTCTTAAAATTCACTCCCATGAAGACTTGTAGTTCTTTAACCATGACATCCTCTTCCATAGTCTTTTTTATCGTTCAGTTTAGCTGTCTCAACACAGATTTAATACATTGTCTCCATTTGTTCTTTATATCTTAATTGCATAATTAAACTGAAAGACTAGGATTTAAAATGTAGAAAATGTAACTTTTTTCAACATAGTCCATAGCTCAACCAGTTGTACTTCTTTACTGAATTGTTTCAGGGACTGCCATAACAGATTGTTAAGTTGTAAATCATCTGTATGTAGTATATCCAGAAAGCAATTTCAGCTTGAATTAAACGATACCAACAGGTGCACAATTCCTCTGACTGCCAGAAAGGACTGTCCAAAAACATCCCAGTTTGTATTTTTCCAGATACTCAGCTCCACATTTTCTTTAGCTGTAGTTCATGTTCTACAGTCAGAGGAAAATTTGTTCCCAATGATATTGTGTGACAGCTGCTACACATGGCATCACTGCATGCACTGTCTGTTGTAACCACTAACAACAAAATTTAATGCTACAGAGTGGTACACATTTGAAGTGCATGTAGTTGATCATTTTCTTTCAAATGACAGATCATTAAAGACAGTGAAATATTGGAATCTGCAAAATTTCTGTTCTGTAACCTTGTACCCGCTATCAGGGAAGGGTCTTGAGACCACTTTACATGAATGCAGAGATTTCAAGAGCAAAAGCTTCATTAAGGGCATGAATCTTTCAATTCATTATATAATGGTGAATAAATTAATCTCTAAAAATACAGAGATAATGTTCCAATGATGTTATTTTAAAAAGATAACTGTATGAATTGTTTTGTGATGTTGGACACACAACACAAGTATCCCATAATTCTGCAAAGCCCATTTCTTCTCCCACATCCTCAAAAAAGATAGTACATTCAGCTACATTGCCTTGTTCTGAAGGCATGAACTCCTCACAGAATTTCAGAAATGTCTCAGGAGGAAATTTGAAATAACAGGTGGGCAAATTAGAAGAAACCAAATTAAGTTGGGTGAGGCAAAAAAGGCCGTTGGCTTCAGAGAATAACTGTGAGATTTAGATTGAAAAAAGGCTAATAACAAACTTCTCACAAAAACAAATGTTATTCCTGCATTGCTGATGAAACCTACACCTAATATTCATGCAATCATCAGGAACATATTCTTTTTTATCAGTTGATTTTTGGGCAAAGATTTATACATCCCTATCATATTCTGAGTGCCCATGAAATGGCAGTAATTAATGATGAATCATTTATTCACAGAATTTTATCTCTTCTTATGCTTGAATACTGACACAATTAGTGTGCAGTTCTTAGACTCATGTTTTAAAACTGGTGTATCCAATTCTTTTTCATTAATATTTCTTGACAGGCAGATTGAAAATGAGCTGTTCTTACTGAAAATATCAGAGCATCAGAGTTTCAACAGGCAGATGGAACAGATTATTTTCAACAAGCTTTGAGGGAAAATGTTTCCAGTATGGCCCATTTCATTATGTCAGATATAAACTCCAGTGTTGAGTTAGGTCATTCTTGCTGTCATCAAGAGGTCGCGATCCCGAAGAAAGCAATAGATGATTCTGCACATAATATTATGTGCCTCTGCAGGAAGGAAAATGAATGTCACATGCCTGCTCTTCTGCAGTGATCAAGTCATTATTAACATTTGCCATGCTGCCTTTAAGAGGCAGTTACACGATGTGCCTTTTAACTCAATGCCATGCTTGGATCCCATCATGACAAGCTGAGAAAGCCTTTTAGATATGAAATTTCTCCTCTCATTTCAATAAGGCTGAGAAGGCTCTTTTGATTTCACGTTGCTTTCTAGAGAGTGTCTATTAGAGGTGCTTGTAACTAGTTTGGAGCAGCACAAGAGTGCATTGTGTCTCTTGTTCTTTACACCACTAGAATAATTAGTCTGAAAAAATCACCCAGACAGCTGGGCAACAAAAACTATTCTTAATTAAACTAAGCAGTACCTACCTTTATACTGCAGCTCCATTTTCTACTAGCTTCTGAAAATCAGGATATACTTGCTGGTCTACAAAAACTGAGACAGACATATCCAAATTGTCTGGCCAATTCCTTCAGTGCTGTCATGTCTTGTGATCCTAATGCAGTCAACAGCAAGAAGTACTTGTAAAGCCTATTCAAATATGTGAACTAGACAGTCTATGACCCAGATTCCAACTGTAACCCATAGAATACCATGATGTTACTTCTGAATTGTTTATTCTCCCTCCATCTGTCACCTTACAGTGATCATCAGCCTGTTTCCTTCAAAACATCTAGGCATTTTATTAAAAAGAACTTCTTCTAAAGCATCATTTCCATAATTGAACATGAGTGCCTAACACAACACAATGTGCTGAAGACATTGGGGCAGAATTATAATGGATGTAAATCCAAACCAGCTCTTCCTCTTCTCCTATGGTGTAAAGAATTAAAGACGTTCTTTTCTTTCTAGAACAAAAGATTTTGCTATGGGACTAATTCAAGCATTCATTTCATCCATTTCCAGATTTCAGCATATTTTTTTTCTATGCGGCCAGATGATGTATAATGCAATTAAGGGCTCTGGAAAAGGAGTAATACTATCACATAAATGTTATGAAAAATCTCATTAAACGCTAACTTGAAACATGACCAACATAAGTATTTCTTTAGTCACCTGTAACAGACTAATTCTCTTGAGAAATCCTAACAAAGCTGGAAAATCTCTGCCTGCCTAGAAAAGAACAGCTTTGCTATATCTCTCTGTCATTCAGAGGACACTACGCTCGAGAGCACAGGAACATGATATTAGATGGAATTGGATGGGTCCTCAAGCCCATTCCCGGTGACAGCAAACTGTCTGGCAACAGATTCACTGCACATCACTTTGGGCCCTCATTCAATAACAACCAAAAGTTTAAGGCCTGTCTCCAAAAACTTTCAAAAACAGGAAGCTGAAGAAATAACAGCCAAGCATTACAGCAATTCACACAATGCAACAGAATATAAAATGCTTGCAGAGCAATCTTGCTTCTGGAATTAATACCTAAAACCCACTGTCAGGGCTTGAGAGCTTACATGGAAATTTTTTTTCAATGGGACAGTAGCAAATTTGCTTCCTAGGGCACCTTTGTGCACAGGTTCAGGTCTGGGGTTTTTTTTACATCCAGAGCTAACCTGCAGCTCTCTATTCACTTAACTGGGAGATATATGCAGGAAGAGAAACACCCTTGAGGGAGAAGACACAGTTCTTTTTCTCTATGTTGTGTCACAGCAAGGAGCAAACACAACATAAGCCACTGGTGGTCCACAGCTCAACACTCAGAATCTTGCTTTGGAGGAGCTGAGGTAGCAGTGTATCTGCTACCACAGGTACACTGGACAGCACATCCTGGGCAAATGTGAAGGAAAAGAGGGTTAAACACTTTAGCCCCTCAATAAATATTTGCGTAAGACAAGATCCATCCAGAGGAAAACCATTACACTCCTGGTGCTGGAGAATTAAGGAAAAGTCAGAGAAGAGTGCTGTAAAAGTGACTCAGATAAAATAATGTTTTCTTTTCTAATCTGCAGTGCCAGAGGACACAGATTATATTGAACCTGCTGCAACTCCACCTCAAGCACCCCCACAATGAATGCATCTTGGGCATTGATAACTACAGTGGATGAACTGATGTGGAAGCTTGTGCTTAGCACATCACTGAGACCTTTTAACTGCCCTAGTCCAAATTAGCTGGTTACTCAGGCAGGTCTTGGGCTGTCTACATCTTTGTGAAAAATGCCCACAAATGTCATAACTGTGAGAGACTGAGTCAGATTTGCATATTAAGAACTAACTTCTGTTCACAGCTGAAGAAAACACTCTTACACCAGCTGAAAATAGTGCAGAGAGTTAAATTCCTTCACTATTTGTTTCCATCTGCTGTCTTCAGCAATGGCCTCTTTATTTATATCCTGCAAAGGTTAGGCAGCACCTAGGCGAAAAACCACATTATGGCACTGACAATTTATTTAACTGTGGTGATATTAAATTGCTGTGTATGTAGGAGAGACACTATCACAGAAACACATTTCTCCTTTTTCGTTTTCTCAGGGGCTGTTTTTTACAGCCTAAAGCTACACACTAACCACTCTACTCTTAGAGCAGCAGTAGGTAAAATATGTTGATGAATCGCTTCATCACGTAACATCCTGGGGAGATGCTCATTACATGTTTCCTCCAAAAAAGCAATAAGAAGCCTATGGCTTAGGTGCAATTAAAATCTTGACATTTACCACACACAGCACTTACTATGATGTTTGCAGTATACCACATTGAGTTCTGAATGTTACAAATACTATATGAAGGTAAATATTGCCATGCATTAAAGTTGTAGGCACTGATGGTGATTTATAAACAATGTATAAATCATCAAAAAATAAAAGTCTTTACTTGATGCCTTTATTTTTCTCTTGAGCAGGAGGGGGAGAGCAAGGAGGGAGATGATTTTGGAAATAAACATTTTTCTTCTTTTTATTTTCAATAATTACTAAGAAGGAAAACAAACAGTATTTACTGCAAGAACCCTAATTTCAGAGGTAAATATGAGGCCATTAATTTAAAACTCCAGCCTGAGTTTTGACCACATTGTCGGCATGCTTTGCACATTCCAGATATTTTCTTGTTTGTTTGTTTCCCAAAGTAACAAAACCTATACAGTTAGGCCATGGTATCCTGCATGGAACACTGTACCATTTTTCTGGCATATTGCAAGAAGTCTACCAGCTGTTTTCACAGTTTTGCCAAATTTGACAGAGAGGTAGAGGTCCAAAAACTTATTAAGTACATTCATCTTTTGTGAAAGCACAAGGCTGATTAGAGACAAGATTCAGTTAGGTGGTCTCCCTTGGGGAAAGGCTAATCTCAGTTTTTGGTAGACACCATAGCACTCACACAGGACAGTCACATCAAATGCTCCAACAACAGATAAAACTTTGATTAACGTTCTCACCCAATTCAACCATAACATATTAAGCCATAGTTAACAAGACTACATTATGCTCCTGCTCATTGAAACTCTTTGTTCTTTAATTTTAGAACCAGAGGTGTTTGCAGCTTAGAAAATCCCAAAGCCTTTTTATGCTCAGTCTCCTATAAAAAATGAATAAATTCAGGGAGCATGGACTGATCGAATGGCTATTAAATAAAATGACCCAACTACATTTCATGGTCTAGGAAATGTTGGTGCATCAGTTTCTACATATATCTACATATATAAAACCTTAGAGGTTTACTTCTGGAAAAGGCCTTAGCCACAGACAGACACCTGAGATTTCTGAACCTTTTATTAGATCCCATTCAGGTGCATTAA
>JAYDZK010000056.1:19646155-19722026 GCA_034509185.1 Euphonia xanthogaster | reverse complement strand
AATAATCAAGAGATTAAACCTAATGTTAAGTTTTATAATGAACTTTTATGAAATGCAAAAGATAAGACAAATACATGCCATTTCAGTGTTGTTATACCATTACCTTTTTCCTACAGTTTCAGTGGTATCAGGATTATTTTAAAACAAAAATTACAGGTTCTTGCCTTCCATCCCCTCACACTGCCTCTGTGATAGAATGATTGCTTTATTTTTTATCCAGTTAGCAGTAAACAATGATTTCTGTAAGAATAAAATGTTGATGGAGCAAATTAATTGGAGAAGGGCTGAGGCTAATCTTGGTGTGTCATCATGATATATTTTAGTGGTGTCAGTCTTATTTCAATTGCTTAATTGTCTAAAATCTATTTATCCACATGTATGGAAAGGAATGAATTAGAATGGTGGGAAATTCACTGATTGTAGAAGCAAAGAATTAATAATGTTGAGTAAGCAAAAGCAACAGCACTGTGTAAACTCTCTCACCAGGCTGTCAGCAGCACATGGCACAGTCTGCTAAATGGTGAATCATGCAGGTCTCCTAACACTGGGATTCTTCTCCTTTGGAGATAGCAAAGGAGCTTTTGCACAAATAACTAAGATTCAAGCTCAGTTGCACAGGTGAATGTTTGGTGTTGCATTCATCTTTTTATTGTTTTGGGGGTTTTTTACTTAATAAACCATAATTCAAAAAAAGCAGTCACATCTGATACGCCCAATAATCCATAAGCTACAGCTGCTTCAAGAGCAACCTTTTCTAAGTGAAACCATGATTTAGTATAAAACATATTCTCCAAGCTAAAAGTTACATAATTTTAATTGGATTGGAAAATAATTTCTCAAAATTGGGGTGAAAAAAATATTTGTGGATGTATTTAATTTCTGCTGTGTAAGACAGAGTGAGGTAGAGTATAGGGATTTTGTGCACCATCAAAAGAAACATTTACTGAAGACTCATGTTTCATTTGAATAAATCAATTTTAAATGGAATAAAATTACCGAGTAGCCAATCAAAATACCTTCCTAAAGAAGTGATTAATTGCTTGAGTAAGAAAGGATGATTTGAGAGGGCAGAGGGAACCCAAACTCAACTTTCAAGCTTTGAGACTGCACAACTGTTCTGCCCCTGAGCCTGAGCAAATCCTAAGTCCAAGAGTGTGCAAAAGGATCATTTCGGTTTCTGAGTCCAATTCCACTCTGTCTCAAGCAAATGCACTGAACAGTCCTTTTTATAAACTGCCCCAGTCCACTCTTGAATCTTGCTTTGTTTTCCTTCCCTTCCTGTGCATAAGTTAAACCAAACTGGACAGAATTCAGGGGCTTACTTCCCTGTTCAGAAATATATTACACCGCCTAGAATATCACTCCTAACAAAACATAACTGTATTTTGTTAAGCACTTTATTAGACTGAACATAATGTAAACTCAAATGTTGATAACAGATAACAGAAGATATCCACCAAGCATTTCTTCATTTTGTTTATGTTCTTCCTTTCTCTTCTTTGACTTTTCATTAGCCCTGTTTTCTTCTGTGTAAACGATGTAATCCAGGGGAAAAAAAGCATTTGAACACTATGCATTCTACCATTTAAGCCTGTATATAATCTTTTTCTCACACAAGGTATTCTATGCCTGTATAACAACAGAAATAACAAATGAGCAGAAAGAGTTATTTAGAAGGAAACAGAAAGTGATTCTCTAGCCAGCACAGAAGTCCTTGAATGCCTTTCACCATTCCTCCTGAGAGGCACCTGATGTGTAGGTAGCCCAGAGGGGCTTGTCACAAGTTTTCAGTGCCTGTGGCAAGTGTACATATGGGAACTGATGCTCTTCCATCAGCAACACATTTCCTGAACACATCCAAATGTCCTCTTCCAAAAACCTGTCTCCTTTGAAATTGTTTATCACAGAAAGACAAAGAAAGATAAGACAACCCCAGTTAAGCTGACCTTAGCTAATCAAACTTACCATTTCATGGACATTATTGTGAAAAACTGGCCATTACCATTGCTCTCTCTTTGAAAAGTCCTTCTGCAAATGAACATTTACCACCACATGAAATCCTCCTCTCCCCACCAAGAGTTTAGATTCTACCAAGGTGTATATAGGAAGAAAAGCATCTTCAAAGTTCCATGGCTTTAACAGCCTCTGAACAGTCATCACTGCCAACCCATGTACATCTGATTAATTAAAATATCAGAGCAATTAAGAGATTTAACAATGAAATGCACATTAACTACAATAAAAGGTTCATAACTAAGCCTGTAAAAACCTATGCCATGAATACCGTTCTCTAGGTTACTTTTTAATTATTAAACCAAATTCTTTGCACTTAACTGGAGGAAAAAAAGAAAAATACAACACATATTTTGCATACATTTTAGCAACAGAAAGAATATCTTCAGGTTAGCTCTAACATTTCACTTCTGTGAAAGGGGCATTATAGTTTACAAAGCTAAGGATTCTGTGAAAAAAAAACCAAAACATTAACTAATCAAAATATTTTAATCGAATATTATTAATATTTCTACCTCCTGAATAAGCTTTGAAAGGATTTAATCCATAAAATACCATAATATGGAATTAATTATGAGGTTAGACAATTCTCGCAAATTGAGCAGCATAATTATCTGCACTTTGTTAAGTACATTACCATATTAGGTAAAATACTTACAATAACATAACTCAATTTACTGACCCCAGCAAACGTTGTAATGCATCTCACAGCAAATCCAGCATGCCAGCAGAATGCATGTGGCTGAGTGCATGCAGACCTCCTGCCTTCACTGCCTCCCATCTGAGCAGAGCAGCAGAGAGGGCCTCAGCTTGTGCTTTATTCCCCTTATCCATGAGAACTCTGCAAAGTCATCAAAGACCTGGGCAGGCTCTGATGAGCTATACAGGCTCCCATTCTACCGTGAAAGCAGGGTTTCATGGTACTCATACCAAACTTCAGCTTCAACTTCAACAAAATGAACGTTGCTTATTTCCTGGGACTACAAAGACCCAGAATGTGCACCATCACACGTTTCTCTCATCCTCCTGGGGCCTATGTTCCAGGATTTGCATACCATATTAAAGGAAGGGGTCCATGCAGAAGATAAATAGACACCCACCCACCCACCCTCAAAATAAAGGAAAAACGGTTAAAAGGAAAATTGGAATCCCTGAAAAAAATAAAGAACTTCCCTACAAGTTTATTTCAGATTTTTTGTTCCCATTTTTAAAAGAAAACAGATCTTGATTTGGTACTCCCGCAAACAGGTGTGGTTGATCTTACCTGAGAGAGAATTAACATCCTCGAGATTAATTACATCATAAAATTCTCATGGATCCCTTAATGGCAGTTGAACATTTCCAGCATAATTGTTCGTAGGAATCATCAAGGTGTTGAGATATATTTGGTTTTCTTAGCCCTCCATCCCTCCCCTAACATTTACAAATTACACAGATGCATGCATTTCAATGGAGTCAGTCCTCAGTTTTGAAGTCTACAACCCCCTTGCTCTTGTGTGTACAAGGGGGTTGAAATTTTGTGCCTCTCTCTATAACAATCCAATCCCAGCATTTCAGCAAGCATCCCAAGGAGAAGATGACTTATGAAGGGCAATGTGCATTCCTGTATGCTGCTGTAGAGTCTGCTCCAGAAGGACGTGGCAGGAAAATTCTGGGATGCATACAGACACAGCAACACAGGGATTTATCTGCATGACACCGATGCTACTCAAGGGTATTGCTTTGTAACTCATTCTCTTGATTAATTGCCTAGTCAGAATATCCTTCTTTTATATAGAATATTAAAGACAGACTGGCATTTTTGTCAGAATGTCAGCATTTTAAACAATTAGTACTCTTTCAGTTTCTTCTAGAAAGTGATGAGAAGTCTCTAATCATTATGTATTTAAGAAAGTAGGGGAACAAACCCTGTTTTCATCATAAAAAACTCTGTACTTGAGAGGACCTAAGAAACACTGTTTTCTGGCAAGAGAAAATATTATCTTTTTCATAAGCTGTGAGTTTTCACAATATGCATATTTCTGTCATCCCAGTTTAAAGTGGTGGTATCACAGCTTGCAATTTGCATAAAAATCGTGCATTTATAACAGAAAAAAATCAATGCAGGAGTTTTTCTAAATATTAGTGAGGCATACACATATGCCTGTTTTTTCTGAAACAAATAAGAGCAATTCTTGAAATACCATTTTTTGAACAGAATTCTGCGGAACTCTGTGGAAAGTTCATTAGGTAATAGAATTGAGGGAATGACTTCTATCTGAAGGGTTACCCCAGTCTGAAGACCCAAGAGAGAGCTGTTACTGCTAAGCTACCCCACTGAATGTTTAATAGCAAACATGTGCTTACTGTGATTCAGGGCACAATATGGGCCCCCAGCCTTCAACAACAGAAAGAAAATAAGTAAAATGAAGACAAGAATATCTCTTTGACATTTTAAATCAGACATTCTTTGCATTTAATCTTGCAAGAATACTGTCAGCACTGTAACATTCAACTCAGTCAACCCTTCTACATCATTCAGCAGAGCAAAGCTCAAGAATCTTGTATTAGCCTGGCATATTAAAAATAGCAGCCAGTGACAATACAAACAGTAGAACAAGTAGGGAAAGTCATAAAGAAGTAAAACGAGAAGTGAAAATCCCACTGATTCCCCAGAAGACATTGAAATTTACCATAATATAAAGGAAGAAAGAGAGTGGGCATTTCCTACTATCATCTACCTACTATTGAGGTAGATATATCACAGTACAGTAAATAACAATGGGCATGAAGTCACACATCTATTACATAAACACAGAATGATGAATAGCTGTTTTCTCACTTTGCTTTCTCTTCAGAGAAAAAAAAAAAAACAGCACTGTCTGCTTTAACAGTTTCCCAGACATTCATTGGACTGCCCAGGAAAGTAGACTATATATCGTGCACATACACCATTTATTAACATTTAGCCTATGGAAGGAAGGAAAGATAATTATTGGGTAACATTAACGTTTATGATTACTTTTTTTCTGATAGATATTACCATTCAGACAAAATTGTTGAAAAATCTTGAAAATGAAGTCTCAATTACATTTGTTCATTTTTTCTTTTTAATATCAGAAGGCATAATGGCAAACCAATCAGATTAATATTTATTTTCTGTTTCATTTTATAGCTATAAAAAATAAAATTATACTGTAAGCTGAACAAAATATGCTTCAGCTGTAATACAGAAGTTCGTACAAAAATCACAATGCAATTTCCCTCTGTCTCAATTCATAAACTATCAGTTATCAAGAATTCTGAAGAAAGAGAAATTCCAAGTTTCTTTTAGGGCAAATCTAACATTTGAAAGACCATGGGCTACGTGCCTGAGTCAGTGGCTTCATGTGCAGCTGGACAATAACAAAAATTCAACTTAGCAAAGTTACTAACCCTCACCCTCAAGCTACCAGTACCCCTGGCACAGTAGCAGATATGATCCTGCATAGTTTAAAGCACCTTGAAGATTAAAGGCATTCAGGAAGGGCATAGAGTTGTACAAGATACATTTATAAGGTAAATTCAAATCTCTCTGCATTCTGCTCTTTGTACGTAGATAGCAGGCAACAGTAGTTATTATTAAAACTGATACATCAGCTTTGCATAAAGAATATTAACATTCATAATACAGTTTTTAGAAGACTTTTGGATGAACAGTTAAGACTGGGGAGTTGGGAGAGGGAGGGGACTCCCAAGGATCAAAAACAATGAGTAGAAGGACTAGAAAGAAACAGTCAAAACTCAGCACTGGAAAAGGTTAATAAACATGTGCTCTAGAAATGCCTACTAGGGTTTGATTTGTTTAACACAAACATCTTCAAAAGGAGAGGGAGTGTATTGAATTGAAAGACTGGAAATTTTGAAAACGGTATAAAATTATTTGAAATAAACAAGAGCAGAGAGAAGAGACAAAGTATTCACAAAGACAGATAAACAAGTATGTCATAGAAAAATATTGACTATTGACAAATACAGTGGAGAGCAGGCTGGCAGAAATACCTGGAATTGTTCACACACATCATTGGGTTCTAAATCAGCTGTTGCCATTTGTTAATAAACTTTGAGTGTCAGAACAGATTGCTTTTGGAAATAATTTGCTTGATACCCAGCAGCCAACAGAAAAAGCTTACAATTTGGATGCATAAAGATTGGAGCTGAGAATAAAAATGAGATTACAATGACACTACATAAATCAACAGTAAAGCTTTACTTGGCGTGTTCAGTCATGGCTACACAGCTTACCAGAGATATAAATGAAATAAAGGATCCAGGAAACGGCAACTGAAACTATTAAACTGAAATTACTTCGTGTCTTACAACCCAGAGTTAAGTAAGGAGGCACACTATGAAGGAGGTTAACTGGGTTCTCCTGCCTACCATTTGTAGCATCCAAACAAGAGAATATTTAACAAGTGCAGTTAAAATGGTAACAGAAATAAATTAGAATGGATATTAATTTTCATGCTTCAGGAAATCTAAATATCAACCACTAAATGCCTGCAGTTACAGAACACTCCTTGGATAAGTATTTCTGCCAGTGACTAAGTAAGATTTCGGTGTCTTTCTGTTCCGTGTATTGAGGCCACCACTGGAAACAAGATATTGACTTGCAGTGTCTGGCTCAATCTGACAGTTCCAGGACTTCATTGTTTTAACTGCAGCCACAGATCACAAAAGAGCTGATACTAAGAGTATATTGCTAATATCAATCATGAGATATTGCTCACACAATTTTTAAAACTTACAGTTCCTCAGGTAGAAAGCAAAGGCTTCTAAAAAAATGCTAAATATTTAAAACTAATAGAAACCATTTGAAGACAAAAAGACTTACAGAGAGACAAAAGAATATTTCTCAGAAAACTCAAGAGCCTCAATGATTTTTCTTTATCAGATGTACCTTCTTTACATGAATGAGACTGATTCTAGACCAGAGAAGACCGTGAGATTAGCTCAGCTGGTGAGAGCATGATGCTAATAACACCAAGGTTGTGGAGGTTCAATCCCTGTACAGGCCAACAGGCCATCACACAATGTATTTCAACAAAAATATTTTTGTTGAATCTAATTTTTAATCTAATAAGACTGTTTGCTTAAAGTTATCATAATCACATTCGTAATTTTTTTTGTATTTGTACATTCTTAAAAATTGAATTAGATATCATTACTAAGTTAAGAAGTTTGAAATGGCTACAAACAAGTCATAGCACTAAAAGCACTGATGAAATAAACTCTCCTGGACATCTTTACTACTCTGAATTTGTGCTCACAGCCAATGCAAACATCTGTTGTTCACATGAAGCAAAAGGAAGAAAAAAGTCCTACTAGAGAGACTTCTGTAGTACTTACATGACTACAGATATTAGGCTTCTTATAGAACATTTTAAAAGTGCCTTAACTAATTGACAAAGAAACACCTCAAGAGTAATAAGGTCCCTCTGCCTACAATTACTGGAGGGTCAGAGAGCATACCCAGAAAGTATGCTTACTGCTCCATCTCCCTAAAACTATAGAGAAAAGAAATAATTATAGCTAAAGAATATCACATTGATTAGCACCACTGAGAGAAATTAAAATAGTCCTTCATTTTAAATCCCTAGAAATTATACTGTTCTTTATCAGGTACTAATTGGTACAAAAATCAAAAACTGCTGGAGTAATTTTCAAGCTTTTGCAATATTAATACACCTACCATCTGATTTTGAAATTTTTCAATATTGCTTTGAAGCTCCTGTAGCCAATTATATAGTGTTATTATTAATTACAGCTTGCAGCTTGAAATACAGTGCTATCAATAGTTTTATCTGCATAAATATGAAAATAAAACTTAAATTGAATTAAACTGTTTACCCTTAGCGAGGGTATGTTAGAATATTATTAGCTGTGAAAATTAATTTGTTATGCCTGAAAACAGACTTTAAAGCAGAAATATCTCTGGGGAAAAGGTTACATTTAATGTATTGTATTTCTTTCATCTTTATGTTGCAAGATTTTTTAATCTTCCATTAAACACTATCTTGGGGGTGTGGAAGAAGACCATTCATCTTACTTAACAAAATACAAAAAGCTTTAACTTTATATCAAACGTATGCAGAGATTACTGCAGGAAATATGAACTAAACTTAACAGCAACCCATCTTCCTCCTAAATTATCAAAGTTTAAGTGGAAAGGAAATGCTACACCCCTTAAGTTTTATTTTCCTGCTCAAAACTCCTTCCCCACTTCCCAATACACTTTCTCCACTGAAAATTTGAAGTCCAAAAATTGTGAAAGGTAATTCTGCCTCTCTGGAGACATTCAAAACCCACCTGGACATATTCCTCTGTAACCTGCTCTAGGTGACGCTGCCTTAGAAGGGGGTTGGACTAGATGATCCTCAGAATCTCTTCTAACCCTAACTATTCTGTGATTCTTCTGTGAAGAAGCAACCCAATAATTTGGATAAAAGCAGAGGTACAATGAGCAACTGTAACCACCTTGAAAGAACTGACAAGAGACAAACATGATTTAAGAACCATGTCCATGAAATGTCACAGACCATTTCCTATGTAAACAAAATATAGCTACCAGTGTTGAAGTCTAAAACAAACAAAGCTACTGCAGCATTCATTCAGCACCAGCATCCATTATCATTGATATAGAGCTTTCATTGTCACTGTAATGATGCAACATTATGAAAGATCATAAAGTAATTGTAGTCCCTCCTCGGAAAAATGCTGTTAACTGCAATGTACCAGTATAAAAGGAGTAGGTAAAACTACAGAACCTTGCTCCTAAAGACAAGTATTCAAGGTCACACCCTGATATTAAGTTCACCATTCTCCTCTGGAATAAAGCTGCTATGAAGCTGTTCTTTTGACCAGTCAAAGATTAAAAAATTTTCTTTGATTAAATGCTCTTTTCTCTCTTTGCACCTCTGTCAAGATGTGCAAAATAAACGTACAAGCAAAAAGGGGCAAGCAGTGCTGAAGTTTCTCACATATTCTTAGTGATCTGCTCCACTACCTGCCTTTATCATTTTTACATCCTCTTCTAAAAGTTTCATAAGTGTTTCACTGTCAGTACCTATCAGCAGTTGACCAATAGTGGTGAATAAAATCTGTCATGTAGCATTTCATATATTATTTGTAGATTTGTTACATTTTCCAGTAAAAACATCACACAGAGCAAGGATTCTTAACCCAAAGAGATTTGTCTGAATCAAGTGCTTTTGTATTTTGGGGAGGAAAAAAAAAAGGAAAAGCATCCCCTGATTTTCTCTCTAATGGTAAATTCATTTGGTTCCTAATAAAAGGTGAAATGAACCATTAAAGAAAAGTTGGATCAGAAACTTTCCAACATTTATTTGGTCAAAGATAATGAGCAGAAAGTAAATAGAAGACTAATATTTAGCACAACAGTTTAATGAAGACTTGGTAAAATACACTTCCTTTTTTTTTCCCCATTTTAGTTTGTATCAGTGAGTCAAGCTTCAGTTTAATGTTTAAACTCTTAAGCAATTAGTAGGAATTCATTCCTTTGGTCAATGTACCAAAATGATTTGATCATGATGTCAAAATGATTACAGTAGTATCATTAACTTTTTAATGGGAGTAGCAAATTCTATAAATTTAATCATTGTCTTCAAACAATGCATGGAAGAAAGAGCTGGAATAATCTCCTTCCAATCATTGTCATGTAAAATATTTAATTTCCAGTTCTGCATTTTCCCAGACAGGATCTTTGTCATTAAAATGAGAGCAGATTTTGATATGTAATATATTTGGTGACATGTCAGGGTGGCACCACTTTGACCTTTTCAGTATTCCACATTTCATTTGAGAGCCTGTTTCCTCCTTTTTCTTCCATTACTGATCAAGAAATAGAAGTTGAACAGAGGGCCGATCAAACTGGAAATTGCAAAGGGTCAACTTATACTAAATAAGTACTTTAAATTAATCTATTAAAATTAGGTAAAAACCTAGCCCTTTTTCACCTCTCCTCTAAAAAACAATACACTAAAGGAACAAACTTTCCTATTTGTATTTTCAAATACAAATAGGTCTACCTCACCTATCTTCTCATACACTAAAATTTTTCAGAAATTAATATATCAATATTTTTCACACCCTTTTCTCAACTCTTTGCTTTTCATTAGCTGATCTTCACATTCATTTTGCTTCCAGCTGTTGGCTACTTATCTGAGGCAGGACATAAAGTACTCAGCAAGGAGTTGAGTTGTCCTGTACATTTGTATGCCAGCTGCACAGGAGACACATTGTCCCGATTGGGTTCTCTTAACGCACTGTTCATTAACACAGACCTGGCAAGTTTTGCTGTTCTGTGTAGTCTTATACTATGTGATGATTTTTGTGAACCTACATAGACTCTATAGTCTCAGACTTCATAGTTAGATGCTATTCAGTTTCCATTTTAAAAGCATTTCCAGCCCTACGGCTCAGATGAAAAGTCTGGAGACAGTGGATAATAGGATCAGGCCGGGAGGGACATTAAGAAATCATCCATTGCACCCCAGCCCCAAGCAAGAGCTAAGTACACTTACATAATCACTGGGCAGGTGTTTGCCTAATGCATTCTCATGGATCCTTATCAATGGAGGTTCCAAAATGTCCCCAGGTAAGCTGATATAATACTTAATGTCTTAAACATTACAAGGGGCTTTCTCCAAACCTAGACAGAATCATTCTAGAGATTAATGCCATTATTTCTGTTTACATATTTGGATGAACAAGTGGTCCTCTAGCTTTCCACAAAAGCCTATTTGAAAACATTATTTTCTATCACTTCTTCTTAGTCAACTCTTCTTCAGCTGAACTAAGCCTCCCGCTCAGCTGTTCCTCACAGACCACATTTCTGAGATTTGTCCTTGTTCTTGCTTGCTTGAGAAGTTTCACTTTTTCTGAAGTGAAGGACAAAACCTGTACTGAGTCAAAATGACTTCCCACAACCGACAGACAAATTGGAGGATTACTCAAATTATTTTACAGATGGTATGTCCACCTGCATGTTCCATTAAAAAATCAGGAATATAGGTTATAATTAACTGTCATCCCTACATCATTTTTTTAAAATACTATTTTCTGACCATTCTGTCTTGAATTCCTCATTTTGCAGAAGCTAAATGCCTTGTTGGTGTCTTAAATTGGTGTCCTAAATGCCTTGTTGGTGTCATTTTCCAGATAGTGTTTTCAGATTTGGACTCTATGCATTTCTGCTAGATACCCTCCTAGTCCTAGTCTTAGTCCTTCTGCCCTTAAAGAAACCTCCAGATTTTACAGTAATCTTCATTCCAAGCCCATCTGGGCTAAACATGAAAACATTGGCTAGTACCTGATCCAGCTTAAACAACTGCCAAATAACACTCAACACATTCTTCCATTTTAACAGAAGTCACTGCTAATCGCTCTCTGAGAAAACTTTTCTAAATAGGTCTGCATCCAGCCTATTTTCACCTAGATCACAATTGCCAAATTTGCTCAGGAGAATACTATATGTGACAATTGAGATAACACTACAAAATTTGAGAGATGTGACACATCAAGTGCTTTTTCTCCAGCTATAAGCTGTTATCCTGTCAAAGAAAATTATTAGATGGATTTGATACTATTTGTTCTTGACAATTCTGCACTGGTTATCAGTCATGTCCCTGTGGTTACATACTATTTACCTGATTGTTTACTTGAGTATTTTTCTAGGAAATAAAAATTGCTTGTCTGTCCTGCCTCCCGCTGCTTTCCTTCTTTAGAACCATTAGAGTCCCTGATACCCCAATAGTTGGTAAGTTGCTGGGGCCACAGACGTTGCCAAAAATCAAGCGTTCTAATAGAAAACATAAATCACAAGGGGGAAAAAATCAAACCGCTAATCGTGACTTATTATGCTTTTTGGTGTTACACAGATCTTATAATGTTTAGGACACCTATTGATGATTTTAACAGCTTTGAATCCACAATCCTGTTTATATTTATTTATCTTATTCATGTTAATTATTTATCAAATTACAATGCTCTTTTTTTCATTCCAAGATCAATGGAGATCCAACTGACCCAAACTCAAGGTAATTAAAGTTTTTGCTTGCACCCATCTGAAGGTGCAATACTCCGGGAAATGGGAAACAGTAAAAAGTCCTGTATTATATCTGTTTACTTTCAGAACTTAGAACTAGAACTGTGTTGCAGATGGTTTCAAGAAAAAAATATTTTTCAGTCAATGAATTCAGTGGGTGTTTGGGGAAGCCAATCTATTTGCCATAGATGAACCATTTATTTTAGGTATGAACTGTGAAAGAATCATCCATGTCTTTGCTAACCCCAGAACAAAGAAACCTACAGTAGACAGCTTTAGCTCTCCCATGAACACACCTAGGAGTTGACAGCAATGATCAGAAGCTAGAAAAAGAACATTTATCAGTTAAACAAGTAAGCTTATTGCATACACTGGTTCCCTAATGTCAAAAATGGCTGTAGTTTCGTCCTACAACCAGGTTCTTGCAAGTAATCCCTTACTTTTATGGTTCAAGCACAAGGACCTGAAACACACATGTGCCTTCCTATAGATAGAGATGCTCTCTGTATTCACATGCAGTTACTGAAAGTGGGAGATATTATCATATTTTCTCACCCAAACTGATTCAAAAGAACTGGAGCTTATATGTACATGCCCTTTAAGCCAAATCCAGTAGATTAACCCAGGCTTTCTGAGGAAGGACAGGAAAATTGTTTGTTATTTAACCCTGTACTTGGGGAAAGACCAATTCCACCCTCTTTCAAACCACCTGCAACTTATCATCTTATTCCTTGGTGTCCAAAACCTATTGTTCCTGAGAAACAGCCATTTTTTTTCAGGCCAGAAAAAACAACAAAATGTGGAAAAAAAATTTGAAGGATCAAAGGGACTTAAATATACTTCTCATAGTGCCTGTATTTGTACAGCACATTTTATTATAAAGGAAAAAATGGCAAGGTTATGTGTTTTACTTCAGAATGGAGGGGTTTTGTTATTTTTAAAATTCATCAAAATCAAAACCTCTAGGTTTATCTGTGCTGGAACATGGAAAAAGCTCTCACTGGACCATAATTTTCCTAAGCTGAAACAAAAATTGCATTTCCTCAAATCTGGCTGTAGCTCAGCATCTGGTTGCTTTTTGTCCCTAAGTCATCAAGGAGCTTTCCTTTCCCAAAAAGGGTTAAGAGATATTTAATTTTTGCCTCTCTTCTTAAACTGCTGCCAGAATTGCCACCTTGGCAGAAATGCAAGAAGCAAAATCACCCACTTGAGTCCAGGTAACCCACCCACGGGTGTTCTGATCACGCTGCACACACCTAACCAGAACTCGCAGCTATAAATACCAAACCTGGAAAACACACACTCACCAATCTCTCTGGAGATCTGCGTGAACGCCTCCACACCGCTCTCTCCATAGTTGCCTTCGGAAGCCAGCGTTGAGACGTAGTTCCACCCCAGTGCTGTCACGATGTCAACCATGGCCTGCGCTTGGTAGGAGTCCGGCGGCACCACTCGAGAGAAGTAGTCGTACCTGGTGTTGTCGCTCAGCTCGGGAGCTGTGGATGCATAGCTGATTTGAGGTATCTGCAAACAGAATGACAAGTCATGCAAGCCAATCTAATAACATTTTACACTACATACTTGTACCTTTGAAAGGCTTGTAATAGATTATTCACAGGCATTGTGCAGAACCAAATATCTTGCTTTAATTAAATCAGCTGATCAGAAAGCGTCTCGGATTTTGTGTAACGTCAGTCAAGCTTTATTGTGTTACACTCTCACCAAGAAATAATGCATTCAGCTGTGCTCCAGATGTCATGACTCTTGACATATAAACACTATTTCTTTTTTTATTCTGGCCCTAATAGAAACAAGCCAAGTAAAAAAAATAGGGGGCGGAAGAAAAGGAAGAATTCGTACTATTACTACAGAAAATGAAAAGGTCAGTTATGATGATGGTGATTCTTGAAATTTGACAAGTAAAATGCAGATTATTTCCATTTCTTTGCTTTATTTACGTACATGAAAATTTGTGTTCCCATTTTATAACTATTTTTCAAGCTTTCTCTGCCACAGGTTTTTCATTTTCCAGTTTAAATAGTTCATTGTGCATGATTTAAGAATATGAAGCCTATGTATTAAATAGCAAAAGCTATCGGATCTGATGAAAAAAACCCCACACCTAAAAATATTACCTATGTATGATATCCATATACAGAAGGAGAAAACTTACAAGGATGGTAAATTTTTTAGAAAACACCTCGAAATTCCTAGTAGAAACAAACCTAAATAACTGGAACACATTTTAAAATACAATATTCTCTTTGGAAAAAAACAAGGGTGGTTTTCTGTTAACTCTTGTCTTATACAGATGGTTCAGCAATGTCCAGAAGAGACATTGTAAGCAATACTCACGTATTTTGAAGAATATTTTTGGTGCAAGAAAATGAAATTAACATTTATGCTAACTTAAAAGGAGAATTTTCTTATTTTAAATGGTAAAACTGATTAAACAGTCATTAGCTTGAAATAAAAGATACTCCAAATATTGCATTGCATTGTGATCTCTATTAATAAGAGGTGTTTAATTCATGTCAAAAAACATACAACAGTCCTCAAGAAAGCAATCTGAATGGAGTTCCTAAGTTGATTTTGTTGAAAGCCAAACTGAGTAGCGCCAGGCGAGAGGTGTTCTGGTAAATACTCTCTGTCACATTAGATGTCAGAGCAGAAGGTTGCAGTGCAACTGTTATGTCCTGTTGAGTGCTTCCTCATCATTACAAACTAAAAAATTTATCTGGGGCAAAAGTAAGAAATTCTGAGTCTGGCCATTAACCAAACCTGCATAGGCAGTGCAGATATATTTTCACAGCCTGAATAAACAGTAAATTGCCTAAGGCTTGGCACAATCATTTCTCAGTCATAAACTAACAAAATAAACTCTTATATATCTTGGCTGTACTCTTCTTTAACAAATTTTCTACACATGGAAATTCTGGAAACTCAGAATAAAAATCTTAAATGTTGTTATGATAAGAACTGAAGAGAACAGAAAAGAAAAAGAGAGGGAGGATCACAGAAAAAGTGAGAGCTTACATTTCATGGAAATCAATATTACTAACAAAGAAAAAATATACCAAGCAAAACTAAAGCATAAATTGTTCTTACAAAACTTTCTTTCAGAAAGTGCTTGAAACATCTTTACCTCTTTACAGACAAAATATTTTTGGCCTGTAATAAGACCAAAATTATTAATAATTGTGCATATTTCGAGCAGATATCATTGCCTTTCTAAACTTGTTCTATTACTCTCAAAAACAGACCTTTTTTTTTACAGATGTAAAAACAATAAAGACAACCTTTGTGATCTTACTCATTTTGCTCCTTGGTGTTCCATTTCTCAAATATTATGTCACTGTTCCTTTGCTGAAGGTTATTTCATCAATAATGTCAACACAATCAACACCAGTAAGAAATATTTAGACTGATACTTTGGCAGTGAAAATCTTGAAGCCTAGACTTATACCCCTTAATTCTATCAGTTCATTTTTCTTCAGGCATGAGATGAAGAACAAACCCTAGATGTGTGTTTGTAGGAGAACTGTTGGTTCAACCACAGCAATGAGATGTTTCAGATCAATAGAGATATTTTATGTACTACAAATATCACTTTTTTGAAGCCCTGGAAAATGCAGAGGAGAGATGCTCCTTTCCTACTTCTCAGCTCTTTGCAGTTCAACTTCTTCCCTAGAGTTATTTCTAATAACAATGAAACCAGAAAGCAAATACAGCACAAACACAATACTCTGAAATCACTGGGCACACTGGTAAGCTTAAATCACCACTGTTTTATAACATCTGCCAGCTTTTCACTAGCAGAAAAGAACAATATGCCATGTGAAAGTAGGAAGAAAGACACTCTCTAAATAGCAAACCAACCTTAAGCTTGGAGAAAAAAATCAGTTCTTGCAATGAAATATATAATTATTGTCCTCATTTATTTTTGTATATGTCCCTCATGGTTATAAACACCACTACCGTCAAGAATTTTCTCCCCAGAATTGCATAACTCCCACCCAGAAATGCTTCATGGACTTCTTTTTTTGAAAGCAGTTTATGCAAAACTAAATAGTCATTTCCTTCCTTGTCTGCTTTTAAATGTACAATTTTATATAGGGGAGCTCTGAAAAATAGCTTTAAAATTTGAGAATTTGGTTTATGTTCCAGTTACACAGGAAGTAAAAAGACTTAAGCAAGACTTAGCAAAGAAATGTATTGGCATGAGGTCAAATTCTTTGGATTTAGTGGTTCAATAATCCATGAATGAAAAAATATATACATGAAAATGTAACAACTCTAGTTATGGACTGTAGGTTTAATAAAGCATTTTACATTTCCCCAAGTACATTTTACAAGATGGAGCATAGTGCTGCCTAAGCAAGGGAGCTGTTATGCTCTATCAATTCAGTAATGTGTGTTTTTTAAACTCCCTAAATACAGACTGTATTCCTACTTTAAGTTCCAATGGTCTCTTGGGACATAAATGTGCATTTTGAAAGAAACCTTTAAAGAAAGAGTTTTATTTCTCATTCTAAATTTCTCAATCTAATTTTTCAAAATTAAATACAATACCTGTAACATTTACATTGTATTTAAGTGGCATATAATAGTGTTAATGGTAAATTTCCTTCTCTTTTGGGGAAAAAAAATTATATAACCACATTTGAATTGGTTCTTGCACAACATCTGTCACATTCACAGGCAGTTGCTGAAAGCATTCATGTTTGACTGTTCATTGATATGATTTTTCTATTTTTTCCTGCCCTATGGTTTGGCCTCAACTTCTAGTGGGTGACAGACTTGAAATCTTTGAAATTATTTTATAGATTAATTCATAGAAGGCCTATTTTTATTATTTTTAAACCTTAAGCTATCTATTAAATGTTGAAAACAAAAATGATCCTAGTGTGATGTTTTAAAACAATATCCAGTTTTAGTTTCAGACTGGTCTTAACCCTGATACCTGCTGAACTACTGCTGAAACTACTTGTGATCTCTCAGTTCTTTAATCTAAATAAGTGGTGGCTTCATTTCATTCTATTGTTCAGTCACTGGCATCAGAAAACTATTCAGCATGCTTAAAAAAAAAAACAATTTGGAGAAAAACAAAACTAAACCCAAACACACACACACACAAAAAAAAAAAATTACTGATAACAAAGCAGAACACCTAATCCTTGAAGATACATTCAAGCCAAAATCAGCAGTCCAGAAGAGTCTGTTTTTCATTGATCTGTCTATATCTCCTAGCTGATTTCTCTAAAGGTCTACACTTCCCAGAGGATTAGAGAAGATGGAGCAGGTACTTTCAGAAGTGACTGCCCACAAGCATGACTGTGGCAGCTCTTAAAGGAAGAATGACATCAGTACAAGACCAACACCAACCATTACTGCAAAACAGACTTGTACTCCCTTGTGGAGGAAGTGTGGACAACTTCAGGAGTGTCAAAGGCAGCTAATGGAACTGTACATTTATTTCAGTTCCTCATACACTGAAAACAAAAACCGCCCACTATACTCCTGAATCCAGGACTATTCATAGAGGAACATTCCTATGGATCTGTCTAGGGGGTCCAGTGTTGGGGTCCAAACCCCAAAACACAAAAGAGCTGCACTGAGGACGACAGAGGAAACAACATGACCTACTTGTGCCCTTCCAGAAGAGTGTCTTCACCAAAGCAGGCAGATTTAACATGCTTTCTCTTGAATTACATGCTCTCCAAGTTTAAGGCAAAAGTTCACTACAACCCTTTTACTGAGCTTTCAAATCCATTTGCATGCTACATTTGACAATGTAAAGCATCAGCTGGCCATTTCATATGCCATCTTCCTTTACACAGGCTTCCAGCTGAAAGCACGATTTGGGAGCAAAATAGCAGACAGTGAAATGAGCAAAGCTCATAAGGAAAAAGACTTGAGAAAGGAATCACTATCAATTTTAAAAATTAGGCATTATCAGTTACGCTCAGAGCAGTAACTATGTTGTACAGTCACCAAGAGTAATGAGCTGAAATCACTCACATCTTCAGTTTCACTACCCACTCAGTCCTATCATTACTAACTTTAACATATCAACTAGCATTTTATTTCTCTTTTCCATTCTCCCATCACTAACCTTTTTTTTTTTTTAGGAATATTAGCAATAGCACATTAAAAATAGTAATAATTGCAACTAAAAAAAGTGAAGTCAATAAACTCTAAGTTAATGACTACTCAGTATCAGCTGGCATTTTACCACCAACTAATACAGCTAGGAAAGGAGTTAAAGTACTCAGAATAAAATTTGACTGGGGAAACATGTTTTCAACTTGATGATTTTTTGAATTTTAAATGTCTATCATTAATCATTAATGGCCCTGTCTCTTCAAGATTTTTATTCCCTCTTCTGTAGCAGCAAGAAAGAGTTCTTTGTGAGTCCAAAAAATTCACAGCAGTGAAATGAATCCTCAGGGCCTAGATATTGAACAGTTGCAGGAGAAGAGCCAAGGTCACCATGCTTAGGCTATTAGTGACATTTTTAAATTGCCATCAGCCAGAGCACCATCTTAGCTTGCTTTTGCTTCTGAAAAACGTCAGCCTGCAACACAGTAATGCCAAAGTCATTCAGGAAGGACATTCAAGATTCAGAAGAGTTTGATAAAGATTAATAACATCCTACTGTATACCAAACAATACTGAAAATGCCTTTTATTATTACTAACTATAGGAGAAGGTGAAATGCACCCTGGAACATTTCTCTAATAAAAAGGGAGCCTGGGAGAATAATTCAACTGTTCTACACACTATGTAGAACAATAGTGTAAACAGCTACATGTCTTCCATTGCATCTCACAATCCCACTCACTTTGGCTAGACATGATTATTAAGACACCTCATGTTCAACTTCCTCCTATGATGTCTTCATCCTTCCCTCTATGACAAACACTGGAGAGGTCACCCATGCCATCACCAGATACCTCATTTCATTCATTTCAGAATAAACCAATATTAATTCACTCTGTGAGACCTAACACACTAAGACTCGGGAATGCCTTTGGAGATGTGAGATGACCCCATCAATGCTCACAGCCGGATGACACCTTGCAACTCCACCAGCTACAAATCAGCTGTGCTAGAGCTGATGTTATGGAAAAGTTTCAACATATGAAGTTTTTTGAATCAGCCTCATTCCATGTATTTTACTGTGAGAAGGAGTGATCTACGACAATATATTTTCCCAGTAGATAAATTCCTGTATTCATTTATATTTATAAACTCAGGCAATTCTAATCTCTATTTATTTAGATGAATACATTTTCCTTGGATGTTAAGGACCCTCAATGGCAATATTTACCATGTGTCAAGCAATGCATGTTGTTCAGGAATTACCACTGATTTCTACCTCACCCCCCAAAAAATATGTTGATACTAACTTGAGCAAAAGCAAGAAAACACAAGTATGTTTTTCACCCAGATGAATAGGACTCAAAATGCATTTCTTTCAAAAAAGTTTAGTAGAATTTGAAAAGCTTTGGAAACAGAAAGAAAAATATAATCAGAAAGCTGTCATTAGCTGATTTCACTTGGTAGGCAGGATTTTTTTAAACCCACTTGAATTATTCCAAGTCATTCTATTTGCAATAAATATCATAGCAGTTCCTGTCAAGGGTGCTTGCAATTCATACAGCTAATGATGAGAAGGCAATGGATAGGTCACTTGGAATGTTTTGGAAGTTCCACATGTATTTGTACAGTTTTTTGTGCAAAGATATGGGGTTTTGTGATAAAATACAACATTGCTATTTTTTGCCCCAAATACAGAAAGAAAAGGGATCTGTCATACCTAAATGCTTCTGAGCTGGAACAGGTAGATTATTGCACTTTTTTCTTTCTATCTGTCTTTCACCGAGTTTATTTCTGCTGCCAGTTACCTTCTGAAGACGTATTCCTGAACAGAATATAATTTCAATTATCAGCACTGATATTTCCATGAAAGCACATAAATAAGGATCAACACAGCTCCATTTGTTGCCAACAAAATTATTTCTGCAAACATCATAACCTGGTGTGGTATGTGAAAAATTGCAGAGACAGATGCAATCACTAGCCCAGCAGAAATATGGGAGTAAAATCAAACATGCAAATCCTCTTTCATTGCTGATTTTCTCTTTTTTTTTTTTCTCTCCACTACAGAGTAATTATCTATCATACCTGTTTCTAAGGATATTGCTGGTGGTTAAATGGCTAGCAACTACAGTAGTCTGAATGAACTGAATTACCCTAGTAAAAGTAATTTTTTATGGTTAATACATGTAATTGTACGGTGTAAGATAATGGGCTGAAAAACTATTAAAGCTCCATTGCATCACCACCTGCCAGAAAGTATCTTTCACGAAGTCTAACAAGACATGCTACAGCAAGAATATTTCAGTTTATGACCTGCCATTCTGCCCTGGTAGAACAGGATGTCACAAAGGAAGAATGTATATAATAAAAAGTACCTAATAAAAAGTGTTTGAATTTGATTAGGTTCATTCCAGTGGGTTGAAGTAGGTCAGGGACTCATTATAAGTTATTACTTTTAATTATACACAAGGGATACTAAAGAAAATAATGATGATATGATATCCCAATCTCAAATCCCACAACAGATGCAGCATCTACAAAATATATTCACCACTACAGGAAGTATGGGGTGCACTTTAGGGCAAAACATTAAAAGAATATTTATGCATTAGGAACATTTTTACAGCTGAAGTATATCTTGTCACATTGTGCAACACCTTGTAACTCTAGAAGGATGAGAATCCATCTAAGAAGACAGCTTGAATTGTCATCAATATTCTGTGCAAGTGAGTCTATTGATAAATATTAAACAAAGGTATTTTCTCAGTATTGGAGTTCAATATCAGTATTTTCACATCATTTTAAATCCTGGGGTTTTCCTCTCTGAAAACCAACTGAGCCAAGCAGTTGCACATTCAATTATCCACCATCCTTAGGCAGGCTCTTTCTAAATATTTTAAGCCCATCTGAGGTCCAGGCACTGACTGATAAACTGAAGAAGCAGCAGATCAAATGAGAAATATTCATACTGAGATCAAATCGCAAGGAGGGGGATGGAGGGGATCTTGAGCTTGGGAATTGCTGGTAGCTCTTCCTTTACAGAACCCTCTGTTCTCCAATCATCAGATCAAACAGAAAGCTAAGGATGGTCAGATAGCTTTAGGGACGTCTTAAACTATTAAAATTCCCTTTCTACTTGTCAGGGAAACCCACACTTAATTATGTGTATCAATACATTAGACTGTGTCAGACTCTACTGAGCACAGTGTGAACTCTGATATTTCAGTTTTTCTAGCTCTACTTTCCTCATTAGAGCTTGTCATGTCAGTGTCTGGAACTCTAATCTCTTTTGATGAGTTTGAGAAAAATATACAGAAAATGTGCATTCCTTTTAATCTGAACTAGGAAAGCCAACTTTTTATTATTATTCAGCAATAACAAATTTACCTAGTAGGTCAGAGTATCCCTCAGCCAAAATCAGGTTTCCTTTACATTTATTTGATAATTTGTACCATAGAGAGCACAGCAAGCAATTTCAGAGACTTGCCCATGGGGACATGCACTCGTTCATGGAAAATTTTCTGATTACGGAGACCATCACTATGGAAGGAAGTATGAGACACAGGAAGAAAGGGAAAAGCATTGGAACAGACTGCCCAGGGAGGTGGTGGAGTCACCATGCCTTGGGTGCTCAAGACAGAACAACATGGCACTTAGTGCTGTGCTCTGGTTGACAGGGTGGTGATCAAAGGTTGGACTGAATGACCTCGGAGGTCTTTTCCAACCTTAATGAAGGTTGGAAAGGGAGAGTGAAGGGGAGAGTGCTCTCGGCAGGATGCAAGACAGGATGCTCTGCTAAAGGAACAACTCTGATCTTTGCATTCACTTTTACTGCTGCAAGGCCACTCCAGCTTACACCACTGCCTGAGCAGCAGGGCTACCCTCTTGCTACCCATGCTGCCACCTTAACATCATGAGATACAAGCGATCAAAATATATCATGAGGAGGAAAATTAAATTTTGTATTCCTGACAGCTCTTTCCACCATTGTGGACAATGTGTAGATATGTAAACAGGGCTCAGCTGGCCAGACAGATATGTGCAGTGCTCCAGTGGGTGCCTTCAAATCTTCTACCGTACACTGCCTACACTTCAGCTATGTCTCAGAAAGCCCAGCTTTTCAGTAACCTCTCTGTTCCATGCTAAAGGCTTGGATATGACGTATCAGAATGCATTAAGAAAATCCCCGCTAAGAAAATCTATAGCTATGGATTCCTTTCACAGCTCACACGATTCATATGGGATTATAAAGCATCATCTTAAACCCATATACTATAGACTTAGAAGAAGGAAAATTAAAAGTATCCCTGTTTTGTTTGCATTCAGACGAATTTTCTTTCATTCTTAGAACAATCAGACTTGGCTGATTAACAACTTTACCTTGAGTTTTTAACCTTAAAAGTTATAGAACATTAGCCAGCGCCAAATGATTTCCAAAAAGTTCAATATTTTCTGTATTAACACAGTGAAATGCTAAGTCCAGTTGCTACCAGTAGAAAAGTTGAAGAAAAGAGCAAAAACATTTATGAAGGAGAATGAGGTGGAAGGGAGGGCAACAAAGAAAAATACTGATTACTTTAATTATGTGATAAAAATGATTCAGATAGAAGGAATAACCTAGTGTTCTCTTTCCTTGTGCCTAACAGTGTCAGTGTCTTAATTCTTCCAAAGTACAACCTGGCTGTCAAGGGGTAATATACTTGTCCCCTTTGAAAATCCCAGGCTTGCATCACAGAAAAGCAAATGTAACTAAATTATCCACCATCTGGGGAGTGTTCAAAATAATAGCTATCCAATCTTAGACTAGAAAAAGAAGCCTTGTGATTTGCACTCAGAAGCACATTGTACAAAGTACAACAACATGCCTTGTCCTCTACCCCCTTCAAAAAGCTATTTTGAAACCTGCATTTCCAAGCACATACAGTGCTTAGTGCCCACAGTCTCCACTGAGGTATCCTGCAGACAGACTTTGGGGTCTTGATGATGGACATGGGCATCTGAAGACTGCTCCACAGCCAAAGAGGCATAACAGCACAAACAGTGCTAAGATTAGCAAAACAATCAACTTTTACAAATACCTGTATTTCATTAATTTTGCCATTCTGATAGAATAGGTACAGCCTTAGAAATCATACTCAACACACACAAAGAGATCATGACACAAGGAGGCTGTGCCCATGGTCAGAGATATAAGAAATACCTTTGAAGTTTGAACTTATCCACCACATATTTTGTCCCTGTCAGCAGCCATGAGTAAAGTTTCCAAAAAGTAACGATTGTCATAAAGGTCAGGAACTCAGAAGAAATGATTATATTTTTATATAAAAGTACTTTATATATGTATAATATACATATGCACACACATATTCCATATGTTGAACCATTTTTATTTCCTTTCTTTTAGAATAATTAGTGGTTTATACTTCCTCACTGAGGAGGCTACCCAAATTTTATTTCTAAGCTGATATTGTTACTGACTCAAATTGAACAAGATGAGCTTTAAGAAAAGCACAGCCTAAGGGGAATAAGATCACTTGAAGAAACAGAGACCTTGCAGAGGTTTCTTACCTGTACAGCAATATATTCTCTATTTAAAGGAGATAATCAGAATATGGAGGAAATATTTGTTTTATGAGTGTTATTTCTTATTGAATTCATCTCTATATATAGTTACATATACCTGACATTTTCTCCTTTTTTCCTTATATCTCATTCTTACTTTTTTTCCTCAGACATTTCAAGAACCTCTAATTCCCTCCTGCTCCCTTCAGGAAGCTCTCTCCCTTTTCTCTACACAAACACCTTCTTCCCAGATACCCCTTTTCCTTTACACCTGTTCTCCCTACCTCTTCTCACTCTCTCTTCTTCAAGCACTACTTGACTGAAGTCAGAAGGAAAAGTAGACAGTAGTTGGTTCCTAAAGGGTGATTTAGGATACTTGGTTTGAGCTCTGCTTCTCTCCTTTGGCAGCCACTATGCAGAGATACCCAGTAGAAAGGGCAAAGTCTTCTGCAAAATATGGCTGGACAGGGTCACTCCTCACTCTCATCTACTGAGTAAGGCTTCCTTTCCCACAATAGATATTTTTGTGGACATAGTCTCAATGCAGTTAGAGAGCAAAGTCAGCAAAAGCGGCATTTAATGTAGGAAAAAAAGCCTATATTGGATGAGCATTTCACAATTTCTGCAAATTCTCCTTTCCCCTATTTTCATTCATTGCAATTTAACTACAAATCAGTTTGCTGTTATCACCACCATACAGCCTTGTTTGGGTGTGTTAGCCTTAGCCTTCCTGGCTAGTAAAATGGAGATTTCCTCCCTAGCTATGACTCTCCAATATCTCTAAGTCCAAGTACAGAATGATATATAAGTCCTTTTGAAGGTTCTTAAAAGTCCCCCTCAGTTAGCTTGATCCTGTAAGTCTGACCACACCATCAACATCCTACTTCAGCAGCTCAGCAGGATGATGAAAGAAGAGGGCCTGAGGAGCTTTCAAAAAGTTCAAAAGCTCCCTCACTCAAATTTTTTCCCATTTCAGCAATCCCAGTAACAACTCACATTTCTGACAGCATGTCAGTAGTCAGAGCAGAGCTTGCTAATAACCACTTTCCAGTGCCCTGAGAAGCAGCTTTCCTGCCTGCCCTCCCACCTGCAGGGATCAGCTCACCTTTGCCATTCAGCACGGCCACGGAGCGCTTCAGTTGGCAGCAAAGTAAACCTTGGCCCTGGAGCTGCACATGAACCCTCTATTTCCCACCTAAAGTGGTTGAAATACCCATGCCAGCCCACAATGTATTTCACAGAACTTTGTCTTTCTTTAGCAGAATAAGAAACCAATTAGTTCTGTTCTGTCCAAATATTGGTAACCTTAATACTCATCAGCTGTTGAAGACTTTTTGCTATGCTGACTTTTTGCTAATGCAAAACAAAGCTATTTAAATCCAGCTTTAGTACAGATCTTCTGAAGATAACCCCCTGCTTTCCAGACAGTGCTTCAGTCTGCAGCTGCTCTATGCAGTGCATCAGTGTAGTTTTTGGAAACCTCTCCTATACTGTGCACAAATGATTCGTATTAGGGACAAGAGTGCCACTGTACCACTTCTGAATACTACAGCAGCTTTTGATGAGTGAACATCTTTTATTTTGAAATTGTCCTCCCTCAGTCTGTTGCTGCATATGTTAAAAGACCCCATCAAAAGCAAAATTACACTAAACTAGATTTAAAAGTGTCAAGTGCATTGAATAAACATTGGAGACATCAAAAGCCTGAGTGGATGCTCCTGACAACAAGTGGTGTGGGAATGCCAGCCTGTGCTGGGCCTGATAAAATTCCATTTCTGTCTACTTACTGAAATTGCTTCACAAATATATTTCTGCATATCAGTGTCACCTATCCAGTTCCAGGCACTGGAAGAATTGGTTTAAAATTGCCAACTGAAAGCTATCAACACTTTTTTTTTTCCCATGGAGTATCAATGTCATCTACATCTCTTTCAAAGAGGAAAAAAAAATATAAGAAAAAACAACTAAACAACCTACACAACTTTGAAGCATTTGGTTTTGATGTGTTTAGTCTGTCTTCTCTTTCACAGTTTGTAGTCTTACTTTTTTAATCACAAAGGCTACAGAGCACTGAGGTTTATTGAAACAGAATTTGGGGGCTGTGTCATCATGCGAGTTGCCTACATAGTAGAAGGTCATTACCTTGGAATGGGGTTCATATGATATTTACTGAGCTAGCCAATTGAAATACCAAGCAAGAGATGTGTCCAAGATCACATTTGTTTTGTAGCCCAAAGTCATCTTCAACACACCAGAGTGGTTCAGATATTTTTTCTAAAAAGAAGTCTAGAGATGAGGATAATGTTGACAACTATATTTACTTTTTCTTAAGAAATGTTAAGCCCACATTTATACACTTGCATCTTCACTTGAGATGCATTCCTTCGGTGTAGGGCTAATGGGAGATAATCAAGTCCCTATCCTCTAGGTCAGAAACCAATACAGACAGTCTTAGCAAAAGCCAAAGTGTGAAAGGTGGCTCTTACATCACCTTTAGTATGCAGGCAGCCAGAACCAGATGTCCCAAAGGATCGCCCTGAGGCACTGGCCAGACTGAGAGAGGAAGAACTCTCCCACCCTCCCATGGTAGCAAGGCCCTGCATGGACTGGTTACACAAAGCTGGAAGACAAGTGCAGAGCTGCTGAGCTCCAGGTATATGTAACCTGGTGCAGGTGCCAGGATCTGGCCTTGACTTCTTGAGGTATGTTTGACATTGAATCAAATATTTGCCAGGTATGTAGGAAATAAGGTAACTGACAAGGTGACAGCACCCATGGGAAAACACAGCCTCAGAATAAGAGAAACTCACTGGCCAAAATCAGACAGCAGAAGTTTCCCAGATCCGAGAACATCTTTACACATCCCAGACTGAGATGCCCAAGTGCCCCTTTAGGCATGTAAGAGGGTTCTGCGAGGTCTTACTTTTTCTATCTGGGCTTGATAGTCCAAATACAACTCTTCAGATCTATGAAAACAATTAAGGGGTACAGTTCTACTATGCAGTTTCAAAATGAACCTGCAAATCTTCTGTGTCCGATTTCTAAAGAATGGCAATTTCACTCCCTATTACAATAAGAGAATTTCTGTCTGACAGAATTCCCTGTACAAGGGGAATAAGTTATCTTCTATATGTTTGAACATAAATCAGTTTCTTATCTCTGAGCATTTTTCCTTTTCCATTTTTACGTTTTATAGCAGATATCCTTTCCACTTGTCTGAGACAGCTGAGCCAATAATTAACAAAATTTCACTTGAGAGAGAAAAGTTCTAGCTTTATATACACAGGTGTCACAACAATCAGACTCTAACAAACAGTGATTTGTTTCAAATGAACTTCTGCATGCACATGGAGAAGTGGAGAGTTTTGTGCAAAATATACAAGAGCAAAAGCAGAGATGTTTCCAGTGCCTGTGCTGGAAGCCAACAGCTCCAGATCCCTTCTACCACCTGCTTTGCTGGAGTCAAAGCAAAGGGCACCTTCAGATCCGAGCCTCTGCACAGCCTGGTGGACACGAGCCTCAGTGCTGGAGTCTCCAGAGCCTGCTCTGCTCTGCAGCCAACTGCAGAGCAAAACCTGATTCTCAGACAGGCAGCCAGCTGCAGAAAGCCAGGCCGGGGTGCCCCGTGCTCTGCCCTGCTGGCCAACAGCTGGAGAACCACGGGAGGGAGCAGCACAGGGTCCCCATTCCAGCAGAGCACACCTGCAGTGCCAGGCTGGAGCTGCAAGGCTCCCTCCACTGGAGTGCAGGCAAAGCCTTTGCCTTTTTCTTAGCACCCTGAGAATGAAACCTCCCTCTGAGCTGCTGCTTCAGGGAGGGTGCTAGGGCTGTTCCCACTGCATCCAGCCCGGTGGGATTGCAGGCTGCACACAGGAGAGATAATGCTCTGTGGGACACATGCAGCACCTCATATCTGCAGCCAGAGAAAGAAGACAGCACTTCTGGGACCTGTCCTTCCAGTCAGGGATAGATCAGTGAGAATGAGTCTCTAAGTGAACAGGTAGTATCATTGCTTTAAGGTTTATAGAAGAAGTTATAGGGGCACAAAAAAAGCTCTGCAACTACTGATAGCTGGCTGCAGGAGATTATTCGAATCTTTGCACAGGAGCTAGACCAACCATTTTATACCACCACTTTTCCACATGGCAATTTTGATTTCCTCCCTCCCACAAGAGGTCTCCTCACTTCAAACTACAAATCATTGCTATTATTAGTGTTATTTCCTGAAAGAAAAGAAACAAACAGAAAAGCCCTCTTCAGACCTCTCTTTAAATTTGGATGCATCTGGGTCACACAATAAGAAAAGCAGAAGCAGCCTTTCTGCATGGGAACTATTGGGTTGCTCTCATGCTACTATTTCACCATAGACTATGGAAGTCTCAGCTCTACAGTAGAAACTTCCAGAAAGATAATTAAGAATCAGGCTCTCATATGATGTAACCGTTAACCTCTCTGTACTATAGTTTTTGAAGATATAAAACAAAATAATGCTATTTTCCTCTATTCTAGAGAATAAGATGCTCAAGTCTCAAACTACTTAATTTCACTATTTAAATGTTTATTAAGGTCAAGGAAGCTTTTCACAGATCTGGAACTTCAGCTGAAAGCAGCAGTTTTAAAAAAAGTCAAAATAAAACAAATTATCAGAAATGTGATCTTCTCTCACACCTTTTTTTAAAAAGGCTTCTATATCTACATCTACATATTGTAGAGAAATAGGAAGTGCTTGAGATTCTTCTCACACTACATCAATTTCCACATCTTATCTCACTTCAGCTCACTCCTGTTGTAGAAATGAAATCTAAGGAAAAAAAATAACATGTTTAAACTTACCAGATAATAATAAATTCTTGATATATAGTCAGAACAGATTAATTTGCTTTCTCTGTTTAGAATGCAAAAAGCAGCAGGTTAAATACTGAACTCTGTCTCAGAATGTAAAAAAATATATTCTCCATTTTATTGACTGCAAATATTAAATCTAAAGAACAGTTGGAAGGTAGAGCCTGCAATACCTGCTTTGATTAGTCAACAGATGCTCTACGGAGTCCAAAGTTACTGATTCCCTGAGTTCTGACTTTTACTGATTTTAACTCAAACAATAAAAAAATAGAAACCTAAACTTCCCCTCCTACCCCCACTTCAACTGACTACAATCACAGTAGCTGTCTAAAACCATCCCTCCTCTAACACTTCATTATATCTGCTTGAGGGAAAGATTCCTATATTTGAGATAATTTGCACCTGCTTGTATGAGTCACCTGTTAGTACAGCTGCTTCTTAATGATAGTGCCTTGCAGCAGAGATAAGAGTAAATTCAACAACTAAAGATCAAGAGGTGATTTAAGAGTCTAATACATCAGTTCCTTCCACCAAACAGAAAACTTATTTCCTTTAAAAAAAAAAAACCATTTCATGATCCAATAGCTAAAAGGAGGAAAAAGAAACATTAGGACTAGAAATAAGATAAAGATATTTAATGTTGAATGTAACTAGTAACCGCAAAACTTTGCTGGACTGTACTTGATATGTAGTGTAAAACAGTAGAGTACAGCGTCCAGACTTCAGGTCAGCAGACTTTAACTTCCTCAGGAAACTGCCAGGTGTGATCTCATGGCAGGTCTGAAAAGTAAAGGAGTTCAGGGAAGCTGGCAGCTCTGTCAGACAGCCTCCTACAAGTGCAAGAGCAGTCCTCGAGCATAGTCAGGAAGTCATCAAATTTATCAGAAAATCTGCGTGACTGAAGAGGGAATTTACAGCATAGAAAGATTAAAAGACAATACACAGGAGGAGGACGGAGGGGCCAGGAAGAGGAGTTTAAAAACAAATCATGCCAGACCACCCTGCTATTGCTCAAGAGTATAGTGATGGGGTCTGTTGTCAAGGATGGAGCAGGAGATGCCATTTACATTGGCTTCAGCTTTTGACTCTGTCTCACACAGTATTCTTGTGTCCAGGTTACAGCTTTACAGCCTCCTAATGAACAAATGGACAGGTAAAAGTCCAGTCAGACTATCTGGGAAGAGTCACAACTAAGGGGCCACACTCCCACCTGGAGGCTGGTTAAAAAGTTGGCTACCACAGGGGTCTATTCTGGAACTCATCCTGCTTAACACATTCACCAGTGATCTGCAGGTTTCTGAGACAATGGAGTGCATTTTCACACCAAACTGGGGGAAACAGTCGATACACTGCAGGACAGGGCTGTCATATAAAAGGGCCTATACAGGTTTGAGGAACTGGCTAAAAGGTTCCTCATGAAGTTTAATAAGGGGAAAAGCAAATCCCTGCATTTGGGAAGGAAATGGTCCTTGCAACAATACAGGCTGGAAACTGATGCATGGGGAGAGGGTCTGCAGAAAAGACCGCTGAAGATGGCAGCATGAGACAGTAGCACCACCCTGGCAGAAAAGAGGACAGGAAATATCCTGGGCTGTAGTAACAGGAGCAGGACACAGGAGGGATTATCACTCTCCATTCACCACGGTGGGCGATGATGCACACTGGAGTACTGTGCCAGGTGTTGGTTCCCCAGAAATGGATAAACCAGACCAAGTTCAGCAAAAGGCTGCCAAAATGTTTGGGAGCTGAAGTCCTGTGAGGAGAGGTTGAGGGAGCTGGGAGTATTCAGCTTGAAGCAGACCTGGCTCAAGAGCAAGTAAACACCAGTCCTTCAACATCAGAAGATACAGCCAGACTTCCACACAGCCATGAGGTGGCAGTGTGAAAGACACCAGACAAAAAGCTGAAACAATAAAGGTTCAGACTAGCATTAGGAGAAGCTTTTACACCACAAGAAGACAGTCAGACAGTGCAACACACTGCCCAGGGAGTATCTCTCAATTCTTGAGGGTTTTCAAGACCTGTGGTCTGAAAGAGCTGTCAGAGCAAGTGGTCTGAGCTCATAGCTGAACTTGAGCAGGAGCCTGGGTTATCCTACCTTACTGGTGACTGGACTGAGCTCTGAGTTAAGTGTTCTCTGTATGTAGTTCATGAAGAGGGACAGAAACCTCCATTGTGCAATTCACATCTAAATGGACTAATCAACCTCTGCTGGAGACCTATTTATCTCCAGTAACTGCAGAGATTAGATTAAAGTCACAGACTCAATAATATTCCAATATATTTCTGTGTACCAAAGAAGCAGCAAATATTTGCCTTGATTTTCATTTAAATACAGAAGTTAAATGGAAATAGGCATCATCTGACCTAATTTTAGTCCTTTGATATGTCCTGACAGAGGAAAGTAAATATAACAAAGTCACTGAAAGCATGCAAGCCCCTAAACCTATGCAGATTTTGTTGCTACCTTAAGAATTGCAGCTGCACAGTCAGATTTTGGGGTTACTTTCTCTAAGCCTTACTGTGCAGAAAAGAAAGTATATAAAATTTCATGCAGTAAATCATGGAAATTGTAAAAGAGATTTACAAAATATTGCCGAACCTTAAAAATCAAACATGCATGGAAGATTTCATAGCAAATAAAGAGGCTTCCAAATGCATGGGCAAGAATAGCATGCTGTGACAGCACAAAAAGGGAAATTTGCATTGAACCAAGAAATAAATATCCATGATTGCTTAAAATATGCCTATATGCACAAGCACATAGTGTAGGAATAGACCGGAGCAAAACGTGAGGTCCACTTCCTGTTGGTAAGGATGGTAACCGTCTCTGCAGCAGCCCCAGTGGCATTCCTCACTAGCAAAATGCCAAGGAACTTCTTGGCTTCTCATGCATCCTGATTTTGATACCATAACATGGGCAGTAAACTAACGTTAGGCACGTGCACGTCTCTCTGCTAAGGTCCAGTTCCCAGAGGTACATGGCGTTCTCCCAAGAGTGAGGGGCACCACTAGCCCTAAAGACCACTAGGAATGTGCAAGATGACTTCCCTGTCTTCCTTCTCTTTTTCATATACAGAAGCAGTGTCCTACTGAGAATGACAGTCCCCACCATACAGAAAACTCAAGATATTTTAGCAATATGCTCTTTATGTATTTGGAATTTAAAAAAAAAAAAAAAGAAATTAAAAAAAAAAAATCCACCAACTAGCTAAAAAGGTCAATTTCACTGCAGCAAAGGAATGAAAAACCATAGCTGTATTTCTGCCCTTTCCTCATCATTTTGAAGATGTTCTTTGTAAAAAATGTCCATCTCATATAATCAATTTATTTTTCTTAAATACTGTTACATTAAAAAGCTCTTGAAAAAATCTATTAATTTTCATGTGCATTTACCTCTTCCTCCAGAATACATAGTGTCAGATTTACTTTGCTTTGCAATATCATCACATACAGCTACCATTCCAGCACAAGTGCCACTTCAGCTCTATCCTCCTCAGCATGATGAGCCTTCTCTTGTGCTGTGTATCCTAGACCACAACAAATGCTCTTTGGCTAAGCCATTGTAAAAATAATTGGTCTGATTGCTAAATATTTCTACAGGTAAGAAAGAGCATTTACTTGTTATCATGTTTACCATCTATAAAGCAAGAATAATCTCATTAAGCTATAATGTTGCCTTTGCCCATTGTCCATTTTTCAAGAATGATAGAATTCCATACCAACAAAATGGTGAACATTTTTTCCAGAGGAAAATATTTCAAAATACAAACTTTAATAAATCGTCAGTCTTTGTAATTAGAAATCAAACTTCTATAATTTCTTTAATAAAGCAACATACTAAGTATGCTGCAAATAAATCAAATAAATTACCATTTTTAATTAGGCATAACAAACAATTAAACAGATGACATTTAAAACTAATTTTCTCTACTGGAGAGAACATGATTTAAATCGGTGCTGAGCCTAGCACTCTCCTTGTGGATATTCCTTCAAATGCAGTGACATTCAAAATCATCATAACATTTTCAGAGACAAGTCTATTTCGATTTTCCAGTATTTGAAGTTTCACTTTTAAGCCAGGTTTTTTCAATTACCAAACTTCCGTAGAAATGCTTCATGTCTTAAAGTTTCTGCTCAGCTCCATAGTATGTAATTGCAGAACAGCTGCACAAGTCATACCAACCACTGATAAAAAGGCATTACAAACTTCTAAGCAAATCATATTTATAATGCATAATATTAAAGGCCAAAGAAAATCAGTAGTACTTCAAGGGAAACTTTGGAAAATAGGGCAAGAGCATCTTGGGAAAGTGGTAAATACTGTGCAGCAGTGAAAAGATGCAGCTGACTAAAACAGAGCTCCCGTACAGCACACTGAAAAGAGAATTACCTTACTTTTGGCTGTACTTTGTCTCCCAAATTAAAGCATTATCTACAGTTAACTGCTTCAAGGACTGGAGTCATAAACTCCTAGGAGTCCAGTCCAGAAAAGAGTAGGCACTTGCACAAGTTACCTGATGCTAAGCACAAGGGTCCTCTCCCAGACACATATTTCAATACAGGAAAGATTTGCCCCTCTGAGCTATTTCAGGTGATCCAGAAGGCACAAAAGAAATGGCTTATTTCCTACTCTGAAAGCATTCTGTAATTCTTCATTCGTAATGGTGTAAGTGAAGAGCGAGTCTGTAGGAATCAGTTGATTAAGGCTCTGTAAAGGCAGTCAGCAAGGAAATATAGCAGGTGCACATTTCACTTGCAAGCTTTGCTTAACAATTGTCATCACATGTATACACAATTTTGCAAACCATCAAATGGTAAAAACACAGCAAAGATGTTTTATATTCACTAAAAGGTGACAGACGAGTTTCTAGAAAGTGCAAAATGCAACTGAACACTTCACCCAGATAATTTTCAAGAAAAATCAGAAGCCCAAAATTATGCCATGAATTTAATTTTGTTTTCTGTTGCCTGAAAGAACTAAATGTAGTATGGTATCTTCCTGCTTGGACTGTATGTGTGACTCCCTCAGCATAAATGAGTGCTGTGTATGTGAATGGAGGGCAGAACAAGTCTGGCTCTGTATCTGCCTTCTGGAGTGTGAGAAGGTAGCAGTAAATTTGCCCTAAGTGAAAGAAGTGGGAAGCTGAAGTGGCCATTTTTGTAGCTAGCATATTGCTATTGAAAAGGTAGTTGGAGAAGCCTGTTTGTGACACATATTACATCCATCAATTTAAGACTATAGCTATTCTGTTTTATATTGACATATAGAAAAATATATATTAAAAATAAAGAAATAATAAGTTGTTAAAATACTTGAATTATGACATAAATAATTCTTTCTGCTTGGGAAAAAACCCCAGGGGAACAGTTCTACAGAGAAGTCCCTGCAAGGGAAATGCTTCCAGGGAATGCCTCCATAGACATATCTCCTGCAAAGCAGAATGCCTCTGGCAAAATGCTTTTGGTAAAATGCTTCTGAAAGGTGATGACTGTCTTGACAAAATCTGTGCTCTCTCTCTCAGAGTGCCCAAAGCCAGGTTTTCAGCACAGCAAGGTGCAGCCCAAGCAGTGGGATGAGCTCACTGTCTCTAACCAATCAAAATAAAAACTGGAATGAATTACTGCCTGTATCCCAATGATTATAAAGTCAGAGATTTCCATAATCACAGTTATTACAAATATTTATACTCTGATTAGGTAATAGTGACAAATAACTGTCAGAACTAAGGGATTTATGTGTGATAGAATTACTGAGAAATAATCATACTGGAGTTATGTAAATTACCCCTCATCAGCCAATCTTACTGTAAGGATTTGCATATGTGATTACAAATGTGGAGTAATATACATGTAACTCTCAGCTCTGCCTGCCTGAGAGACAGCTCCTTCTGAGGAGTATATATCTAAAAAATCCTGACATTACTCTAGTACTGAAATTTGGTCTTGTTTTTCACAGTCATTGTGTTATCTGACAAAAATATATCTGTTAAGAAATTCTTGTGCCCCAGAAATCTTAAATCACATAAAACAAATAAGACTACTGTGGTTCCCCTCTTCCTCACTTATCAATTTAATCTCTCACTATCCTCTTGCTGCAGCTACATCTCTTGAGGACAGCATTTTCAGTCCCTGTAAGTGCTACCTAAGAGTGAAAAAGCAAAAAGTAGGAGGTGATCATATTTACTAGAGTGTAGAATAAGGAGATCAGAGCACACAGACAGATAAGCATGCTGTACAGATATTCAGAAAATGTCATTTTTTTAAATAGAATTATCATGTTCCAAGCATACTGCCATAAGTAAAATTAGTAGCCCTGCTTTTTGTATCAAACCCTTTAGGGCTAGAAAACTGACAATTTTCTAGCTATAGGATCAATTTCCTCTATTTCAGATTCCTTATCTCTTCACAATGGTCACTATGATATTAAGAGCTTTGCAACACTAGCTTTTTAGCATTGCAGTAAAAGGCAGGGTGGGGAAAGGAGTACAACTTTACAAAAGATTAGGCTTTTTCACAACTTTTCTACCTAAAGTGCTTGTATATCTGTTTAATGATCAATGTGAGTATATTTGATACATGGAATTTTCTGCACATAATATTGAAAATGTCAATATATGCTGACAGCCTGAAATCTCTGGTCACATCATTGTTTAGACCTGAGGTCAGATCCTGTTTCCCAAATCCTGCCAGAAAGCAAGTGTACAAATACACCTTGTATTTCCAAGAGCAATCCAGCCCTCCAACCTGCATGAATAAGTATTTTTCTGCTTGCCTAAAATTTTCTTTGGCATTTGAAGTATGTCTTCCATAAGAACATAACTATCATTAAATAGTTTGCTATAATCTCTAATGACCTTGTTTGGGAAAACAGCATTTATTCTCATAATGCAAGGAACTTTGGTTCATAACATCAGCTTTTAGAACCCTCATATTTCCTAACACCACTCCAAAGTATGTTATTCATACATGGTCATTGTCTATTTGCTTTTCTGTATATATTATGCCATTCTTTTCTGTTGCCAGTGCATAAATACAAGGAAAAAATTATATACACAGAGATCTTTGCAAATAGAAGTATCATTGATGACACTTGAAGGTAATTACAAAAAAGCTCCAAGGAAGGCACTCTGCAATACTAAAGACAATAAATACAACATTTTCAGACACATGCTTATTCAAATAGTTTATAACTAGCTGCTATCAGAGCTGGTGGGAAAAGGTCTCTCTATCCCAACAATAAATTCAAGATTTAAAAATATTTTCTGTTCTGCATGAGGATGGAAACACAACATGCCTAGCTTTTCCACCAAAAATAAAACAAAGCTATTTTTAACATAGGCGATGTTTCTAAAAGGTGTAAAATCAAAATTTAAATGTTTATCTAGGAACCAAAAAGTATTCCGTTGGGACTGGGGACTAATTGGGATTTATATGTGTTTGTAAGCACTGAAACTGCTCAATAGATCTGGAAAACTTTCCAGATTAAAGTTTTAGTGAAACTTTATACTTGCATTAAAAAATTTGATTCAACTAGTTATAATTTTCAAAGAAAAAAGGAAATTATCATCATAAAATTCCAGGCAAGGAGTACTTGCTAGTATCCAAATGTTGTTGTAGTACTCATTTTATCCCATTTTATCTTTGTGGAGTTTTTTATTATTATTTTGTAACAAGTGAATCATTTGTCAATCAAAAAAAAATTACAGTCAGTTTCAGACTGTGGTGCTCACTCAAATCAGATATCTAATTAGATGTAGTCAATGTTATGACTCATAAACTAATGAGATTCTTTGATTTCAAAAAGGAATAGGGCTTTCCTCACTTGAGAAACGTTTTTCTCACTTTGAACATTAGACCATATTAATCATGTGATCAAAAGTAATTTATTAAAAGAGTCTATTCCATATGTATTTTATAAACATAACACATAATACTAGGAAATTGTGAGGTTTTATATAATACCAGAAAAACATTCAAAAATCACTTACAGAATTGCTCTTTCATTCCTTTCTTGCATTCCAAAGAAATAAAAACTGGCATTTAATCCTTATTAAAGGCTAACTTGTAGACATAGCAAAGCTCTTTTTCACAAGATTGAAAAAGTTACAATTCTCATGCCTATATACCAAAAATATAGTGGGGATAACATCAGTATGCCGTGGCTTCTTGGTATCACCAATTCCTGAAAACAGATTTTAGCTCATTTTTTCTATCATTAAAATGATAGGAAAAATTCCAGGAATGCACAAGGGTTTCTGAGTTTTTCTTTTTAGAGAAATGCTTTAATCTTTCAAAATTAAGTATCTAGAACACTAATGCATAGTTAATATCCTGAATCTACTTCTTTACACTGATTTATTTTAATCTGCTCCTTTTTTGTTGCATAATGTAAGCCCACCCCCAGAATGACTAATTTAGGCTCTGGTGTACACACATTCCTAGCACCTGCTGAACTCAAGGGTAATCAGTGTGACTGGGTTTGAACACACCTCGTACATGAAGGTGAGTGCCCTTGCCACCCAGCACCAGGGCACTGACAAAGAGGAGGGGTGGAGTCAGTAGGCTGTCTAGTAGGGTGCAGCTCAGGAAGGTAGCTCTTGCTCCTGGAAACCTGTATTTATTTTGCTTGACATTACCATCGGTGAAAAAATACACAAAAACAAATGCAGCATCACCCAACTCCTCCCAGGTAGAATCAAGATGCCTTTGTGGCGGCTCCTTTTGCTTCATGAAACTGGCACTCCCATTTGCCCAAAGGACCACACTCTAATGTCTGAAATGGCTTTGACCCATAGAATCATAGAATTATTTATGTTAGAAAAGACCTCTAAGATCACCAATTCCAATTGCTAACCCAACACTGCCACGTCCAGCACTAAAACCATATCCCTAGGCACAACATCTACACATCTTGTAAATAACTCCAGGGATAGTGACTCAATCACTTCCCTGGGCAGCCTGTTCCAATGCTTGACAACCAGAGGCTGTCAACCACTGCCAGAGGTTTGGCAACCACTAAAGATGAAGAAAGTGTGTGGACAGCTCTGACCAGGTTAAGAACAGACTTGTGGTGCCCCATCTTTCATGTCTGTAATCTCACCAGGTCCTATCCCCAGGAAAGAGTGAAATGAATTGGGATATTTCGGAAGCTAATTTGTCATAAGCTCTGCTGTCTACAGTTCTCTCTGTTCTCTGCCTGCCTACTTTGCAGCAGACTCTTACCAGGGCACTGGTGTTTAGCATTCCCAGCATCATGGGATGAACCTGGAAGCAGGTAAACAGATACATTCCTGGAAGAGATTTCCCAGCATTTGGGGATTTCTCTTCAAAGTATTTGCAAAGCGTTCATTACTCCTTCATTAGCTTTCTGCTGCAGGAGCAGGGCTAGTGCTAGGGGGAAAATTTATGAGTCATTCTGCATAAAATTATTTCAATGTGCCCTGAGACTGGGCACAAGGTCTGGCTGGGGATCACCCAATCAGTCTTATACAGACTTGAGTCTCAAAGTAACAAAAGAGCTAACAAAGAGGGCTAAAGACTCCAAACCTGACATGGCAACTACAAACTACTATGTTTGTAAGTCTCCAAATCAGTAATAGTCTAAATGCTTACTCTCTTCTCTTTTTTTAGCAATCTTTTATGCTTCTGTACAACAAATACTCTTCCAAACCTCTTTTGGTATCACTGATGTTTTTTTAGGAATAATACCTATGAAGGATCTCACAAAGTATGTTAGCTGCAATCAGTACTTCCTAAGTGAAAACTTTTATGGCTTTGAACTCAGGAACAGAAGGTTCATGTGACAGCTCAGCTTGATTTGTAATTAATAAATCCACAGGTCACTCAGCAAGAGCTCCTACTGCAAAGGATTGTTTTTTCATATATTAGGACAGGACCTGACTCCAGCAAGGTTGAGGCTGATGGCCAGCTAATTTGGGTAGCACATGATGCTGAGCATCTGCTCTGAAACAGACGCTAAAGCTTTCTAAAGCTAGACACACTCCTCTGTCTAGAGGCCCTGGTAGATGGTGCAAACACAAACAGCAGGGGCATACTGGTCCTATTTATATCTATTCCACATCTCTCAAGATCATAATTCCAACAAAATACTAAGGATCTATATCAAAGGGCATCCATATACATGTTCCACTTCAGACAAGGGGTCTGATTTGCGGAATCCTGGTCACCACAATGGGACAGCTGACCGCCCAGAAACTCTGCAAAACAGGCCAAGAAGAATAAGCATTGGTCAAGATGAATCCATCAATCATACATGCTCTAAGACTGTCTTCAACCAAAATAATTAAAAAACCTGAAAAGGCTGCAAGTCTGCTGACCCCAGCTATTCAGTGGTAGCTCTGTGAGGCAAAAAATTCAGAATTCTTCTGGCAGCTTGTCTACTAAATCGTCATTTTGGCATGAAATTTTTTCACAAGACAGAGATAATACCCTTCAGTAGTGGTTTTTCTGAATAACTTCTAACTTACTCTGCTGAAATTTTAATCTTAAGCTATGATAATGTCTCAAAATCCAGTTAGAAAAAATAACTCAATGGGCAGCATAATAGGGATAAACCTTATTCAAATTAATTCACATTAACACATCAAAAATGAAAATAATTTTACTATGGTTTTTAGTGAAAATTGTATCTATTCAGTCTAAAGACAAAGAGCTTAGATATTTGTGTGTAGATAGATAGATAGATAGATAGACAGACAAATAAATGTAAGTCCTAGGGATAAAGGAGACCCAAGGAACACACACACACTCTTTTAATCCTTGAGTGTTGAGACACTATTTTTAGAGTTATATTTTGCCTACTTTTCCCATAAATGTTTTCATTTGATCTTAAACGGCCTGCCAGAACAGGGGCCAACTATCAATTCTGTGTTGTAGACATCTAAAAAAATGAACTGAAAAGACCATACTTACTTCACATACACTAATTAGCTACCACAAGTGAAGAATTCTGAGTCACCACAAACAGCAGCCAGTTTTGAACTTGGAGGTGAAAGTGCACATACTACAAAGCTCTAAAATGTCAGGGAGTTGTATTAACATCTGACTCTCAATTGAAATAGATTACATCTGGTGTTGAGGAATGGAAGAAATCATTGCCCTCTGGTGGCCAAAATGGCATTTTTAAAGCCTCAGAATTTAAGCAGAGTATATAGGGACAATAACCCACTATCCCATACGTACAATGAAAAATCTTAAAGGATGCTAATCTTACTGATATTGATATAAATGGAGAATAGTGTGGTCCTTCCTTTCATAGTTTCAGGATAGAGGCTCTTATCAAACCCTTAATCTAGATGCAGCTTTTCTCCCCTTATCAGAATTTTCTCTAGTTCAAATTCAACTTGTATGAACATACACCCGTGAAATGTAGTACTTTTCATAATTCAGTGTCAGGAACAAAGCTCATTTTCAGCACCTAATCACCTCTATCAACAGCAGTTTAAACATAGCATTTAAACATAGCAATGCATTATTATATCTGTGTCTGAGAATGCTTTTTTTTCTAGACAGCCCTACAGATGGATTTGAAGTACAAACTCAAGCAACACAGCCAATCTAGCAGTGGTCCTTGTACTGGGAACAATCATGCAGGCTTCCTGCTGTCCACACACAAGCAAGGGCCAAGTACTTTGCTGGTGCCTGGAATGCTGGGGTGAGAACAGGGAATTGTTTTGCTACAGGAAGAGAGAAGTACATCTCCTTCACTCTGCTGAGGGCGTATGCACACTCTGTCCATGTGCCATATGAGTGGGTCCAGAAGGGACACTGCCTTCTGTCACACAGAGTGCCCACATGCATGCTCTGCCTCTGTGTTAGCAAAGACTGGTACAAACACAGAGCACAGCACGCTACTGACCACCATCTCATATACCAGTCTTTCACATGAGCTCTGTGATCTTCACCAAGCATCTCTTGACGTTGTGGTTGCTCACCATTTGACAGACATTTTAGCAGGAGAGACCCTTTAGGTTGGCTCCTTGTTAAAAGTCACACCTGTTCTGTAGACACAGCAAAGGAGAGGAATGATCTGAACCTCTCACTTCTCTCACAGCCCACCTGAACAGGTCCCACTGCTGCTGAGTGCATCTCTAGGTGTCACTGCAGAAAGAGGGGCTCCCACCCACCATTTTATGTCTCAAATTGTTCTAAGCGCCACTCCTGCACCTAGAAAACTTCCAGGGAATCTGTATCCAAGAGTGAGTTTAGCAACATACATTCATTTTATCCATGGAAAATTTTAAAGACTCCTGCTTAGAGGCTGGTTTAGCCCACCAATTTTCTTGGGAATTAATACTTTCATTTCATTACTTTTTCTTTTAACTTCATTCCATCACTATATTTACAAATTTTTATCACTATTTTAAGCAAAGAATAGAAATGGCAGCTGAGCAAAAACATTTTACAAGAAGAGGGGATAAAGAAAAAAAAAAAAAAAGAGAGAGTCCTAGCCAAAACCGAGCAAATACAGATAATGGATCATCTAGGATCTCTATGTTAGAAAGGAGTCAAATTAAGCAAAGAGTAAAGGTTATGGCCTTTCCAATCCATTGGGTGGCTTGATCGAATTCTTAAAGGAGATAGAAACAGGATGGAGAACTCCTTGCTAAAAGGAAGGGTAAGATCTTTATTCTCCAGTCTTATGGCTTATTCACATAAGCAGTTACTTATTTATGTCAAAGACGCTTTTTGTGTTGCACAACTGACTTCTGTGCTCACACCACTCGTAAGCTTAAGCTGTTCTTACTACCTATTTTAATATGGTTTTATTAACTAAACCATTCTTGTACCAAGATGTGTCCATTTTATCTAAGCCCAAGTACCAAAGTATTAAACTTCATATACTGCACCAATTAGAGATGTGAGGTATTGGCCTGTGGTTTGTTTTTGGCCTAAAATAGGTTCTAAAATGTGACATATTTAAATTGAACCACAATTTCTGTGAAACCAATTACCTTTTGAAAGAACACTTACAAAGGCTAACAACAAACACAGAATGACAGAATCAGATAAAAAGTATTAATATTATATTGCCTACAACAAATGAATAATCTTTTTTTCCAAGTATATCGTGAAATATAACAATTGTCATTTCATACTATTCATTTCATTAGAGAATGATAAGCTTATTGCACTTTGGAAAGCACTTTTAAATTTTACAGCTAAACAACTTAAATGGTTTTCTTCTGTCATTCCCAGAAATCAAATATGCTTTAGTCTGGCTATGCCAAAAAAGTCCTAAGTGCAGCAACTTTGATTGCAGTGCATAAAAATAGTAATCAAGCACTTTAGGATGGGATCCAGTGTCTAGGGTTTCTGGAATATTGACATTGGAGTAGATGTTATGGAATGGTTGTGAAACCACTAGCATTTTTATAAACATCAATGCAGTTTTTAAACTTTAAATTATTTCCCCTAATTGTCATGCAATTAAGAAGCGAATGAACAACTATTTTAAATTTAAGGGGGTCATGCCAAAACATAAGCATGTATCTTCCAAAAATGGGTACAGTGTCTCTTTTTTAAATGTTACCCACAGCAGATATACACAGAGATCATTTTTGGAAAAAGTATATTTTATCTTTGTTCCCAAATACAGTCAATTTTTAAATATAAATACAGCTATTTTTGAAATATTTTCTACAAGCTTATAAGTAATTGCAAAAATATCCCTTTTTTTTTTTTTTTTGTGTGGTCTGATCCTGTATGGACATATTTCTTATAGTAAATATTAAGAGCAGCTTAAAATACCCATAAAATTATGACTGTGATCCCATTCACATCATGTAAGTTTTGCTCTGGGACTTTCTTTGCAAAGTAGAGTTAATTCTTTGCCTCATGGTAAAAAAAGAGTGCCTTCTGCTTTAAAACCGTGTGAGATGCTTGTGCTAGGGAAGACTCAGCAGAACAGAACTGCACACATCAGCAGGACCCCGAGCATTTCATCAGGAAAATCTCCTAGGGAAACAAGAATTTCATCTGGAACAGCAAAGGCAAGATGGGGCTTTAATAAGAGGATGTGTGCTGGTGTGGCTGAGAGGGGCCACGGCTGAAGGCTGTGCGGGTGGCGCAGCCGAAGCCCTCGCAGCTGCTCCAGCACCGGCTGCCTGAGTTTATCTCAGGTAACATTCGCTTTCTGAACATATTGCAGCAAAGGCAGGGTTTAGCAGGTTCATCAGGCCAGACGGTTTGCCCCTCGGTTTAAATGGATTTTCTTAAATACTGTACATCACAAGCAGATGCTGTTACACCCAAAGATATTTTGTTTTGTTCTAAATATAACTCATAAGGACTCCAAAGGAGTTCTCATAAGATTGTCTTAAAACTTCAAAAGATGAGCCAATTTTCAGAGCAGTCTGACACCTTTTAACTGGAAATGCTCTCTTGCAGGGGTGCTGAATCCATTCCATACCACGTGGAGGTGGATACTCTGGTTACATCACCCATACACTCCCACAAGGAGCTGTTACGTTACTTAGCGTAGAAGAGGTTAGCTGAGGTCCCTGGTTTAGGTTATCTACTTAGAGGTGGCATCACTTCTCTTTACATTTCCAAGTTCCCTCACAGGCACCTCAAAATGAGCCACTTTATTTAGCTGGACAGAAGAAGTCTTAGTTGAAGACAATCCAGCTGCTTGCAGATGGTTTGTCTACTATGGCAACACCATAGGAACACAAGACACCACATTCAATTTGAAAAGTTTGTGAAGAAAACACTCTGAGGGGACAATAGAGTGAGATTTTAGAATCCAAGGCTCAAATGTCATTTGGGTATTTCTTTTAAAAGTATCACTGATTATGAGCCAAAAGCCATGTAAACTGCTGGGTAAGACTCCTCAAACAATTGAGAGTTAGGATTTCTTTCCTCTTGTACTGGAATTTGTTGTGATCAATAGAAAGGTTTCTATTCACATTTCCCTTCAGCTTTTTTTTTCATTATATACAGAGTCTACAGCCACTCTGATTAGGAAACTTAAAAAGCTTAGACATTAGCTGCTTAAGAATTAACTTCTTAAGATTTAACTTCTTAAGACCATATAAATTTAGATCCTCTCTGCTGTGACATTCATCCAAGAATTCAAGCAAATGCATTTCCATTAAAAAAAAAGAAGAAATTAATGCAATTCATGTAATTATGCATTTGCAAATACTCAGCACTGTACTGCCTAATTTCTTTCTTTAATCTCAAGTATATAATACATATATATTTCCAATAAAAGGTTTACTAGCAAGGTGTACAACCTCAGAGCAAAGCTGATCAACTCTAAGAGTCTTCCAGACTTCATGTTTCAACCACAGCTCTGTTTGCTGGATTGTTAGACCAAAAGAAGTGCAGAGCCAACAGTTCCTTTCCCCCACATCATGACCCACAATTGTTTTCTCTGATCTGCTACTGACAGGTATATCTCTTCTATGAGAAATAGACATAACTCTTCCAGGAGACTGACAATGAGCAAATATCATGTGCATTTTAAAACTTAAAAATTGGAAATAAATTAGCCCATGTCATGCTGTTTTCAGATACTGAAACATTTTAAAAGAAATTTGAGGTTAATTGAAACACTGATATTTTAACCCACTGCCAAATTTCTGAATGCAATTTTATTTCTTAAAATTGATTCAAAATTGATCACTTCTGAATCTAGCACTTTCAGACAATTCTTATGTCCATGTGGAGAAGTACATGCCTGAATATGATTGAATTTAAGCGCTGTAAACACTGAGACAGGTCCCTAAACTGAACAAAGGAAGCAGGATAGAATAAGAGGGCCTAATTCTGTCCTTGGGATTGCCTGGTCAATCCTCTGCTACTTCAAGAGCTGTGTTATATTGAACTGTAAGACTTGGATAAATTAAAAGCAAAAAGAGCTATTATCTGTTATAAGTAGATCATATATCAATAAAAGTATTACTATTACTATCTATCTAGTCCATTCATCTGTCAGGACAGGATTATCTCTTAAAAGGGCATTTTCTGCCACTTTGCTCAGTCCAGGTTAGATGTCACATGAGATATGACATATTCCTTCCTCAGAAGGCCAGTTGGTCTCAGGAAATATTGCAGACATAAAAAAAGACAGTCAAGGTCAATGATTATTTACTTTATTTCATTTAACTACTTGTTATAAATTCTAAGACCACCCTAAATCATTCTGAATAATTTTTCTGCAAATATATAGTTCATGAATCTTATCTTCCCTGTTGATAAAGAAAAAGAGCCAAAATCCCATCCCATCACATGGGTTCAGCCACAGGTTTTCTTGGAATTACTACTACATTCAACCAATTTCAACATAGCCTGCAATGACTGACTATTTTGACACACATAATTCAGGCCTATAAATTCTTGTAAATTTAATTTCAAGTTGATCAGCCTTCTTTTTCTTTGATTTCTCCTGTTTCCTAACTGGGGCTTCCATGTGGGCAAGTGTCTTGTGAAGACAGCATGCCTGGAAAGGCTGCCAGCCACACTGCTGAAACAGGACCAGAAAAGGAGACATCATACTCCCCTGAGCTATTTGATGCTCTTCAGTGTCATGCTGTACAGGCTGCTTTTGCTCTATTCCAACACTGCAATCACTCATCAGATTTGCTTTCTGTTCCATCCTTGTGTCTTCAAGGATATTTAATCTTGTAATTATTTTGTTTTACTTCACAAAGAACACCAGTATATTTCCCTGAACTGGAATCTACTACATTTTGGAAACTAGGGAAAGTTCCTAATTTCCCTCATTTCCATGCTCATTTTCATAATATCTCTGGCCTTCTGCTAGACAATTACCCCTAATTTATTAAATATAATCATAAAAAATATATGTATCATATTTATTTCTATACTTTATTAGTTTTCAAATACATTTGTGATTTATTTATAATTATTTTATATATATATTATAGCTTGTATTTTTGTTGTTTTTATTATTATTTACCTATATTTATTATTCATAGTATAGTATGACTATAAAATACTATTCAAATAAGCATGAAAATCAGGATTTCATGAGACATTGTAAAAAAGCTTAATAATACCCAACTTCATTGTGTCAGGCTGTAGTTCTGCCAAGATCAACAATTGAATTTGTGAAGCTGTCATTACAAGATCTCTTAAACTTTACAGACCATTAAATAGTTTTTTAGGCATTCAAGCTGGTAATTTCAGATCTGCTGTGCAGTAGAGTCACAACAGTCTTCACTGAGAGACTCAGTAGGAATGAGATAGAAAGTGTCTCCCTTTTGGGAGTGCATATGGATCTCCCAGCAGCTTTCTAAAAGCTGGGAACATGAACCCTATCTGTATGAGGTTCTATCTGACCTCATCACACATATAATCTCCTTCACTCAGAGACATCCACAAATTCCTTCCTTTTGTTTCCCAAGAGTCAAGCAGTTACATGACACAAAGCATGCTCAAGCGTCATCCAAAGTCTGGATGCTATTATGCCAGTTCCTCTTATTTAAAAGTCTTTTTGCAGCTTTTGGAATAAACATAACAAGGCTAAGGATAGATTTGTCCTGGCATAAAATCATCTACATGGCACAAACCACAGCAAGTCCTGTGGCACAATTTTGGCTTCATTCAACAGCTACCAGCTCAACTTGGGAACAACCTGGGCCAGGTATTGGCCATCCAAGGCATCATACTTTGCAGTACAGGTGTGCCCTACCGGCACAGAGGACAAAGATAAAACTAGAAAGGTTGAAAAACTGAAACAAAGTAGTCCAGACCAATTTTGTACATATTTTACGAGGAACAAGATCATCCAGTTTCATTCACCCTCAGGATTTATGCTTAATCCTGACTTCCAGAGGTCTATGATATTATTTACTAGTTAAGCTGAACTAAATGTTGACAGATCTGACCTACTTAAAGTAGGGATGGCTGAAATTTATGGAATTTTCTTATCTGTTTCTCAGCCAGGACAAAGACTCATGGTAGTGTTCTATGACCTTATAAGTTCCTATAAGGTGACATACCTCTGTTCTTCTTTCATCTCAGTGTTCAAATTTTCCAAGTAATCATTTTTTGCTTCATTTTCTTCTCAGTTACTCTATAACTGCTGTACTACTTCAGCTCTTTAAATTTTTCCTAACAATGATTTCTCCAGACCACAATAATTTCTGTTGTTCACCTTAGAAATGTTCTAATTTGTTCACATAGTAAGAAAAATATAGGTGAAAGATCATACAAATTTTGATGTAAACTGCTGTCTCTATCCTCCGTGTTGTGATCCTTTCACGACAGCAAAATGAAATTACCCTGTTTTTTCTATAGCTTTATCACACCACACACTTTATCTATTTGCTGCCCTTACTAGATAGTAGTTGCTATTGTCACTCATCCCCTTTATTTTTCTGTCCTGGTGCTGGGCAATGCCTTTTCTTTTCCTGAGTCTCTGGTGCCATCCCTGTTGCTACTGGTCTTTGTGAGCGGTCAGACATTTAGAGAGTTGCAGTGATTAAGCATCATCTGTAATGATCGATTTGTCTCTGTATTTTCCAAGTATTCCCAAATCAGGTTTTTTTTATCAGTAGCTATTGTTACATGATATCAAACATCTTCTAATTGCCAATCCTTCCTTTTCTTTCCATTTCTTGCTAAAGACAATATTAAGAAAGGACTTCAATCCCCTGAGTGCTTTTTGGTCACGTTTAATTTTATACATATCTTATTTATTTTTTAGCTCCCTTTAATCTATTTTTCAAGTTATCTTAGTTTCTTCTGGAAAACCTTGTATAACTCTGACTCATTTCTGAGAGTCAAACTGCATAGTTACCCCTTCCAATTCTCTACTTTTTCCACTTCAGATCATTTTTTAGGATCTCACAGATTTGAAAATTGGAAGCAATTATGCTATTTGGAAGGAATACATTTCTTGCTCTACTTTTCATGTGTGAAGGCTCACCTGCTTACCTCTCAATGCCATCCTCAGCTCAAAAGCACTCCCTTCTCCAGCTTGGCAACCACTACTCCAAATAATACTCTCTTTTTATTTCACCTTTTACTTATTGTCTCTAGTCTGGACTTTTGTGCTGCAGCAATCACAGACATGTTGGCAAGGGTAAAGGTAATAATGATGCTAATGCAATTTAACATAGCTCCAAAATAGATGTCAGGGATTTACAGGAATTTAGTAACACATACTATTACTCCTGTCTTATTTGTAAAATATATTAACTCAAAGAACACTTGCCTACAATCTACCTTTCCCTTTATTTTGTCTTTGTATTGGTGTTTCCCAGAAAACATGTTTGTCAAAAAAAAGCAAAAAAAGTTTGAAAACAACTTCATTTGTGAGACCAGCAGACTAGGCACATCAACATTGGAAAATGCAGTAACTTTTCAAACTGCATGCAGTAACACAGGTGCAAACCAGTCATTTGACTAACATGGAAGGCTTACAGTTATCAAGGGATCTTTCAGGGGAAAGGATCTCCTATGGTAGGAAGGCTTTTTCATTTGATTAGGGAAAAAAGCATAACAGAAATAAAACCAGAGAAGAACCAGACATTGCATAAAGCAGAGCTTGCAGAGTTCCATTGTGCTTCTATTTCAGAGACAAATTCCTTTGACAAGAAGAGGCCCAGACAGTTCAGTGAATAACATTTCTCGATGAAATGATAAACAAGTTACTGTAATAACCTCACAGTGTCTCTGAATGCTGTAGGATATTAAATCAGCTTTTCTGCTTTTGCAGAGATAAAATCTACTTTCAAAAGGGTACCCTTTAGGGAAAAAATTTTACTCATGTCAAAGACAGCAGTAACTTTAATTTCTAAGTTATGTCATTTGACACAGTGACAATTTTCCCACTGAAATTGCAGCTTATTATTATTATTATTATTATTATTATTATTATTATTGTTATTGTTATTATTATTATTAGACAGGAGGAAGCCAATAATTATCCTCTAAGATCTAAGATTTAAATTTCTTCCCTCTTCTTTACTGCTACACCAATGTCACCATTTTCATCTTCCCTCACCCTTTTCCACGTTTGAAGCTACCTCACCCAGAAAATACAGACCATATCCTTCAGCATGGTCCTTTGATTTTTCACTCACCTGCCAGCTACCACCCAGAAAGGGAATGATAACAGCTCAGTTCAGTCCTGGACCCATGTTATAGCCAAAATCCCTACTAGTACCCATTCCTCTAAAAGAGGGCAGCATCTTTGGTTTGTACCTTTCCCAAAGCCATCATGTGAACTATAAGGTTGAGAGAAGATGAAAGCAAAAACTTTCAAACTCCTTTCATGTGTTTGACTACCTGAGGCTTCCACACTACTTCCAGAGCTGCCAAATCCTTTAACATAACCCTTGGTGACGACAGAGCATTCCCAGCCACACCAAATGCCCTTACAGCATCAAGCCAGAAGTTCATCCTAATAGGACTATTACTAAACAGTGAAACCAGAAAGGTACCTGAGGATACTGGCAAGGAAAAAATGGGCTTGCTTATAAAAAGTGTGCAACTCCAAACCTTTCCCATTGATTGTAAGCCATGAACTGCAGTATTGCTCAAATGCCACACTTAAAAATTTGTCTCAAGAGCACAGAAACCATCTGTTCAGAAGTACTCACAAGTAAATGACCACCACTGTTTTTAAGACTAGGCAGAGAGTCTTCAAGTAGTCTGTCTCACTCCCTGCCTGTGGCAAATCTGACTTCATTGCTTTGTTTTGCAATGGCTTTGGCCAACTTTGAATTGTAGGTCAAATGCCTGCAATTGATGATTTCTGAATTTTCTTAATGTTTTATATTAAAATCTTTTGACAGCTCAGCCCAAGCAGTTATTATCAGATAATGAGGCACTCACCACCAGATAATAAAGCACTCTGGACAAAAAATACCTGAATGAATTTTTTGCAGGTACTTAGCAGGTCAGGTAGTCTATCAGATTGGGTAATTCATAAGTTAATTTTACTTTAATGGATCTGCTTTAAGTGTGCACAGCCAAGGTCAGCACATTAAGATAAATTTCTTATGTTCATGGAAGAAGAAAATATTTTTGGAACTTAACTTTTCCCCCAAGACAACTGAAGGTAAAGTTCCTCTCTATTAACTAATATGGGAATATTTGAAAGGATACAAGGATACCCATTTCCCATCTTGCCATGATGCCCAAGGAACTATTTCAATATACTGTAAGAAAAGCACACATGTATTAGCTGACAAAGCACAAAGTTAATTTTACTTGGAGTGTGAATCCAATAACTACTTGGTCTAACACTTTGGATACCAACTCTCACAAATTTCAGTTTCATACGAAATCACCCACAAAAGATCTGCAGTTCCTCTTATGGTAGCATATTGGGACAAACTAGATGTCTTTCCTCGGCAATAACAAATAGCTCAGGAAAATGCAAGATAATCAGCACATCTTCTGCCTTTGCATCTCAACAGACCATCTCAGACTAAGCTATTCTGGGGAATAAATGGGTTTTGGTAATACCAAGGGGACATACACAGCATTTTGCTTCACCTCCATTAATGACTTCAAACACCACTTCGGAGGATGGTATCCAGCCAAAAAAAAAATTAACAATTAACACTTTGCCTTCTTGAGAAAAAACATCCTTACAGAGAACAAAATTCACACAAGGAAAATCACTACCAAAGCCCTACCTAATTGTGCAATTAATGTTTCCTTTCATGAATCCCTATCTGTTCTTCTTATATATATAGCTCAAGACATTATTTATTTGGAATACCATAATTGTACTACCTTCATCACAGAGTGGACATTTACTTGTTTCAATAGAATTACTGTAACCAGTAAGTTAATGTAAGCTCATAACAGAGATGCCATCATTACACAGATTTATGAGAAGAGCACTAAACATAAAATTGAGGTAATTGCCTATGTGCTGCCAGGCTATTTTGCCAGTTAATATAAATAATATCATTCTCAGCATGAGCCACCAGAAGGACATCATCCTCAAAACTAATTCCTCACCTGCCACTGTCAGAAATTTTCACTATAAACTTGATGAAGAATGTGTTGCTCAGTGCTACTGAAAATCATATATTATCAGGGAAAGGTGGTTACCTCAAGTACCCCAAACAATCTGTTGTTTTGTTATGTTATCACATAAAATTGATTTAATGCTGCAATTTTCCATTTCTCTCTGGACCACAGACTGCTAATTTATTAGTCACATACATTGAAATTTCTTTTCCGTTCATGTATAAATTTCCATGAGCAAACTAAACAGACAGTACTTGTTTAGTTCATTTTTAAAACTTAAAAAAATAAATCACATGTGAGGTTCTGCTAATAAAGCTATTCAAATGGGTCCTATAAAGCAATCAAACATTAAAAGCCATACAGAAGATCAGAGGTAGGAAAGGTTGGTACTGAGATAATAAAGATTTATGTGTTTCCTTGGCTTATGAGAAAAGTTAAACAGAACAGTGGTTTGTGCTTTCTTAGTAAACAGTGCAAGAGTGAATTTGAATGGATATTCCAGGATGTATTTGATATTTTTTCTTCAAATTTAATTCCTAGATTCTTTACTTATTTGAACTGAAAAGGAAAAAAAAAATTGAACTGCAAGTCTGAAACAGCAGGTCTGGAAATTTTTGACTTCCAAGATGTGCACAAGAGCCAAAGCCCAATCTCTTCTTTACCTCAATGTTTATTACCATGAAGGGTAAACATTGTTTTAGCTGAACAAAAGAGATTTAAAAGCCTATCATACACCAGTGCCTCTGAGTCTTCTGAAACACTGGATGATGTCCTGAGCACAATCACTGGATCACTGTCATGCTCCTGGTTGCAGTGAGACCCAAACTGTGGCACATAGAGATGAATCCAGGACTCACATCATGGACTTCTCAAAAGTATTCCTGAAGCATACCACAGGTGTAGCTGAGAAAGACCTTGAAGAGCCAAAAAAGTAATGAGCCTGGTGGCAAATTACACCGTGCTCCATTGCTCTGCAGCCAATTCCATCTGATGCAAAGTACTTTAAAACCCAACAGCTTTTAGGAGATCAGCTAAAGAATAATGAGTAGGCCCTGTTAAAGCTAAAGATTCCCAAAGCAAATTTTGTTTGTTTCAATAAGGTTCATGGTACTGGAAAAGGGCTGATATTTTTATCTTACAGGGAATGGGCTAAGACAGCCAAATTAATAGTGGCCATTCCCTTGCAAAACAAAGTTGCAGAGGGACTATGATTTTTGCAATCGCCGATCTTCTCATCACCCTGCATGTACCAGAAACCTCCCAGGTGAAACAAATAATCAAATGAGATGTTAATACCCTTTTCAGGAATAATTGTATTCTTGAAAACATTAGAAAATTTTAGGGCAAATAACTTTCTGACACCTAGTACATCTGTTCAAGACTAACAAACAATTATAAATTATAAAGAAGCATACTTTCTGTCTGTTTGGGGAAGTGCACTGTTTCCAGCCCAAAAAGACATTACAACTGGGAAGAAGCTTGAGACTTTATCTATCTGAAAGTCAAGCAGCAGAGATAGATTTCAGGTGCTGAATGCTTTCCAGCCAATTAATCTTTTAAATGGTCCTCTGGCTCGGGACCCTGCAGGCCACAACATTGCAGTGGTAAGTTAGCATTGCTCACATGGTGGTTGCAGGCTGAAACAGATGTGTCTTCTGTCCTCAGCCTCCTGCTGCAATAGCAGTGCCCTGACAGTACCATGCCCTGACAATTTTGCTTTCTATCCATTGAATTTCAAGAACATATTCTGTGATTCTATGACTAATTTTCACATATTCTTCCAGGCTGCTCTTACACAACTTTGCATGTACTACCGATCATTAGGACTAAATCACAAACTAAGCAGTAGCTGTTCTCCTAATCTCATGATAAATCATCATGATTTTCATATGACTTGCTACAGGACAATTTTAGCAACAACTTCTGGATCAAGTCAGTATTTCCTAAATGACTTGTGTTTCTAGTTATAGAGACAGAATTTTATATTTCAGGATACATGACATTAATAATCTTGACCCACAAATTATATTTCTTTTGTCTCAGTGTGCATACTTTGAAACAGCTCAGGTGACTGAACTAACAGGAAAAAAGTACATTCAAATGATACAACTGGTATAATCTTGCTAAGCTGTTGACAGGAATGTAAGATAGCATAACCAACAGAGACCAGGTATATTTGCTGTAATTTTCTCTGTAGGTTTCCTCCGTGACACAGTCTCATTTTCTTGCCTTTCACATGTTCTCTCCTTCTTCCTTCCAATCACTCATTTCACTCGAAGGCCAGCAGAGACCTGGCTAATACAGAGATTTCAGCTCCCATCAGTATGCTCTGTTTACGTCTCGCAGACATTCCTTGAAAACCTTAGCAACAAGCTGGATAAGTAAAAAGGTTCAAGGAAAACCAGCTGCAACAACCCTGCCATTTTTGGCTCATAATCAGGAAAGGAGTGCCCAGAGTGGCTGTAGAGGAGCCCTGGCAACCTGGCAAGAAAATATTTCCTTAACAGAAAGAGGCATTGGCATAAGAGCAATATCAGCAGTAGCTAGCAGTGAAGGACTTTTCCCTATGGACTTTCCTTCCCATCCCTGAGCATAAGCCTTTCCAGATAAAGCCCAAGCCACCTAATTAACTATCAATGTAAAGAAATAAAATTGAAAATATTAAATATATAATTATGATGGTCTTATTAAATGAAGTATGCTTAAGGTACCTCACAGAATGACATGTGATTTTGAGATTTACAGAAGCCAATGCTGTTATCTTTACAACTCAAAGTCTTGTTAAAAAGACATTCAAGTTTATTTGGCAAGACCTATTTTACATCACTCCATGTGGGCTGGCATTCAAGATTCTTCATTGTGAATTAATACTGGTTTATATCAGTTATGTTATTTTGCCCCTGGCAGGGACTGGTTGGAAGATTTGCCTTCTTTTCCCCTCCTTTTCAAAATATTGGCTTATTCTAGTTCCCTGGCAGTGCTCATGGAAGAAAGCACCACTTAGCAGGAGGGATAAGGCAGATAAAGACATTTCCTGACAACAGGAAATAAAAATCAATTTTACAATCTACACAATATTAGCAACCCCACTGCCTTCTAAGCACTGCAGTAAGCCAGAGGGTGTGGGAGACCCCAGCTGGGAGTCTGACTGCCCAGTCTGCTCCCATGCTCACACCTGTGAGTGTGCCTAACACATACAGCACCAATCTTTTGGGGACATCTCACCCAGCACGTCTCACTCCTCTTTTTCTGCTTCTCTTCCTAGCAGGATCTCAAGTGAACAAACCACCAGCTCTCTAGAGTTTGAGCCTTTTTTAGTCAATTTTCTAATTTAAATTGCAGTGAACGTTAACACACAGTGTAAAGAGGTGAAAAAAGGGCTGTTGCTATTTAAGTCCTGTATATTAATCACCCTTGGGAGATTAATAATAATAGTAATAATATTGATGGCGATGATAATAATAAGGGATAATAATAAGCATGATAAACACCTACATAACTACGTGTGCGAAATGTAACCAAAAATTAAATGTTAGTTGAGTGCATGTATCTGATCCTTTCCTTTGCAAACATGCAATAATTGGAAAGTATTGGCAGATGTGCTGTGAGTGCAACTCAGGTATTCTGACTGTCATACTGAAAGAAAGATTTTAATGAAATAAATGTCAAGACGATTTCTTGGATGACTGCTTACACTAGGATTTGATCTCTTGTTTATACTTGCTTAATATCCATAAATTACGGCATATGTTTCACAAGCATGTAATTACACTTGTCATTCTGTGTGTTAAATTCCTAAGCACTGCAGACAAACTGTGCAGTGATAGATGGCCAGTTCAGACATCATTTGCAGCAAGTTAAATCATTTTCAAAAAAAACCCCACATGTAGCACTGTAAAATGATCAAGGATACATAGAAGTAATGTTACTTTCGGATATGTTAGCAGCAGAATTTTACTAACTTTGCTTTTCTACTGGTGCTTACCTGATAATCCTTTGCTTAAGAATATATTAAATGCTCTTAAAAATTTCTAGGACAGGGCTGTAGCTGCATTTTGCAGTATTATTATCAAGGTTTGTTAGAGACAATTTTAAGTCATTCCTATGATCATCATCCATGCCAAAGTGCTGCACTGGCCCGTGTGATGAAAAGACCTAAGTATTCCTTTCACTTTTTCCTAAGGTAACAATAAATGCTTCTTAATTGACACCATTCTGTAATGCTTTCCAGCAGTAACCAAAAGAAGAGGAAATGTCACATACCATTTTGCACTAAATTTCAGTGAGCCACTTCATGTCCTTTCACCAGCTTCAGGCATTCCCACTGCAGTGGATGGAACCTGAGCCTATACCCACAAGAGAGCCCCTGGCCCAGGGTACTGAGATGTGTCCTGCAAAGCCAGAGCTCCGCTGCCACAGGCTTTCCTGGCACAAAGTACAACCTGCCACTGTAGGCAGTGTGGGTGATTCTTAACTCTTTGGCTAAGGGTGGGCTGCTCCAGCACGTCGAAGATCACACGTGGCTGTTTTTTGTAAACCAAAGCAAGGACCCTATTTGACACATTAAAAATAAAATTTGATGCTAATATTAGCATGGGCATTAGGTGGTTTGAGGCACAGGGTAGCTCCACTTGCCCAAATGTATAGCAACTTCAGTCGAGTGATAGTGCATTTCTCATCTCCTCAGGCCCTGCAGTGCCCAGGGGTGGCAGCTGGCACTGCAGAGCACTGCCCGTGCTCAGCTCTCAGGCTCCTGCCATCATTTTTTGTTCTTCTTGGCATGCAACATGGTGTAGATAGAGCAGAATTCAGCTCTTACAAAGTGAGAATAAGCATGTGTATAATGTTTTTTCACTTTTTTCCCCGTTAGCATTTAGAACAGAATCTTTTAATAAAATCAGGAAGATTCATATAGACATCTAACTCCATAACTTCATTATTTTTCAGTCTGTGGATCTGAAAAATGTCCCAAATAAATTCTACTGCTGTATTATTTGATTAGGACTTGCAGAAATATTGGATGTATGCTGCTCTCCTTGCCTCCTCCTGACCTCTCCACATCCTGAGCCTTCAGTTAAGGAATGCCACATCACTGTTTAGAAAGACTAGTATATTAGATTCAGAAAAAAAAGCTTCCATCATAGAAAAATAAATAACTGTACTATTTTGCATTATTTTTATGATTAATTTTCTATGTGTTTTAATATTTGAATGGTCTGTAGTGTATTACAGGGAGGAATCTGGAGCACTGCTGCAAATAGGACCTGGGAAATTAAATACATTATTTATTATTATGAATCAGTCTGCCTAAATAACTGTAGTAACTAAAAAATCCAGAACAGTCTGAAGTATTAAAGAATGACAAATATCACTGTCAATAGCTGCTGTGGGAGTGTCCTCCAATGTTCCCTATTCAAAACAAAAATTTCTGCACTCCTATAAAGTCCTACATGTAAAACAAATCGAAAGTAATGACAAGCCTATATGCCAAGAACAGAAACCATATACATTTTATGGGAGTAAGTAAATAAGACAGGTGATGGCAAGGGTTTTGCACTGCAGAGATATCAGCCCTAAATCTGAGAGATTGTTTGGCATTTAGAGAGTTCATGGCAGTCCTGGCATACTGTCCGGCATTTGGACAGTTCAGAACTGAGATGGTCAGTGCTGTATGGCAGGAGGTGGTTAGAAACTCCCAGTGTTTAAAAATCACTGGGTCTTCATCTGTGACTAGCAAATATACGTAGGCACTTCCAGAAGTCCACTTCAGACTCATGTGGGACAATTCAGTCATTCATGCAAATCCAAGGATCTGTCCTTGAGAACTATGTTCAACTAGGCAGCTGAAGATGGGGGTGAGATGAATTTTGTGTTACTGCTCTGGCCAAGACCTTCAAGCTTAGTCTTTAAGAAAAATCTTGGAAATCCCTGGCTAAAGCATAGAGAGGAATGTTTCATATTCAAATGTGCTTTACTCTCAGGTCTCCCCATGGCATTTTTCAGGACTTCTTAAAAGGTTTTCTTTTGGTTCTGGTCTCTGTCATCATGTATCTGTCATATTTAGTTTTTTGTATTTTATCCTCTCAATGCACAAGTATGTTCCAAAAGGAAAAATGAGGCTGCAGTAGCTGCCTGAATTATACTTAACAGCCTGGTGGTTAAAGTACTCAGCTGGGAACAACTAACCATTGAGTTATAGGGGGTTTGGACATGAAAGTCTCTCCTGCTGAAGCTGTTCATGTTTTCACAAACAATTAAACTTCCATTGGACCCGCCTGAGAGTAATTCACTGTATAGTCCACTATTCAGTGAGGAATGGGAATAGCTAAGTTCAAATCATTACTCTAATGAACATTTAATGAATTTTAGCATGGATGAAGTAAAATTTTCCCATTGTGAAAGCTTATCATCAGTGAATAGACAGCATCTGGCAACAGCAACCTTCACGTGCATCCAGCTGTCTAGAGGTAGAAGAGCAGGCAAGAGTTTTCAAGATGCACCATTAGAGACCTCTTTTAACAGCTCTGAGATTAGAGCTCTCCAGGGAAAGTCCTGCACACAGCAGACTGGTGAGAAAAGACCTGTTCTGGCAAAAAGAAAAGTTATAGGATGGAAGTTCATTGCATACAGCATGCCCAGGCAGCCCTGTTTGTGCAGAGTTCTCACCCTCTGTGTCCAGAACTCATAATTTTACCATAAAGCAGTCTTGTCTGTGTCTGTGGGGACATGAGTTGACCTATGCCATCTCCTAAGTTTTATTTGATTTCCTTCTCTGAATCCAAAAGAATTTGCCCAAGAACCTCGTTTAAGTCTTGAGCAAACAGTGGGGTAAGAGGGACACCAGCACTTAATGAATGGTTCCCAAGACTGACATTTCAAACCTATCACTTTTATTTTACATTATAAAATCTCCAAAATAGAAAGAAAACAAACAAACAAACAAACAAACAAACAAACAAACAAAAAGAAATTAAAATCCAACCTAAAAAAAGAAGCCCCCAACTTTCCCTTAAACATGATCATTTTGGTGCAGAATAAAATGAAATGTTTATTTTCAGTTCAGCTTCATTTGCAGGGCCTTGCTCGCAATACTGTATTCATGATTTGGGTAGATTAAAAACAACTGAAAAGGAGGCAATTTAAAATTAGGAAGCACCTTTTCTAAAAGGTGTAGAATCTCCTCTTAGCTCCTGGTAAATAGATGAGGCAGTTATTCACCACAGAGCCGCCAGAAGTTGCTTATTCTTAGGGATTTTTACTCAATTTAGAGATAAGCAAACAAACTTCTAATGAAATCATCATGAAAAATGGAGGGGAAAAAAAACATTCCTGAGACACCAAGAAACATACTGGCATAATGTTCAGCTAGCAAATCTTTTCAAAACTGTTTTGTCTTCTCAAACATTTAAGAATACAAGTCCTCTCAGCTTAGTAGAACATACATTTGCACACACACCTGTCTTAATTTTCTTTAATCCCACACTACCTAATTTCATGTTTTGTCATAAAAAATGATAGACATTCATTTTTTCCCAATCACCCTGATATAGGTTGCAGATATGAATTTTAACAATTTCAGTATTACTGGGCAATAATCCAAATACCTTTTCCTGACACTGGAGCTCTGTTTCTTTGCCATGGTTTCCTAAGGGGGGATGTACAGCCTCTGATTACAGGTCAGACAGGCTTCACCACTTGCTCCTGAGACTGATGACTTGCATGTTTAAATTATACTGCGAGTTGGATAATCTCCTTTCATAGCAAAACCCAGGGCAGAGAGCTGTGTAAGAGGATACAAGGGATGCCTCGTTAAGGACTAGCTAGCTGAGGTACTTATAGGCCCCCACCCCTTACTCTTATATCTGATTATCAAGGAGCCTTCATATTCACAAATCCCTTCAGCCCCAGGAGTGCTCCATGCAGGGAAGCCGGGGCAGGGAGCCGGGACATCAGTCCCCCAGAGCTCCGGGGCGCTCAGCTCCCCAGGCACCCTCCCTCAGGCCGAGGATTCGCTGCTGTGTCACTGCCCAAGGTCACCGAGAAAAGCTGTAGTGGAGCAAGACAAAGGACGTAAGGCTTCAACGAGCACTACCACACAGCAAGGGAAGTCTGTCACACTCACACAAAGCTTTGCAGCTTGCCATCGAGCCAAGTGATTATGTGATCCATACCAAAAATACCCTGCATTCTCATCAGCTTCTTACATCTTTACTCTCATTCTTTCCTGCAGGCCAGAATACTTATTCGGTGTGCATGCAAACACACAACAAAATAGATATAACTAGAATGGAGAATCTTCATTCCCAAAGCACAAGTTCTTTGCTATTCAGCCCAAAAATAGAAATAAGGAGAGGAAAAAACCACATAAGCTTTGAAACTTGGCAGGAATGTCAGGATATCATACCTTGAGTCACAGGGCACTCTCAGCATCTGTTCCAACTGCAAGCTTTTCATGCTCCCATATACCGCACAGCTACCTTCCTGTCTTATTCCAGTCACCAAAACCAGCACTAGAAATATTATTTTTTCTTTGAAGTCTCTAATACCCTACACATCCAGTTTCCAAAATGCTCTTTAGTTAGTACCGGAGATATGAACTAGCTCACAGATGATGAGTTTTGGTTGTCCAGATGATGTTTGGCAAAACAGTTCCCAGTGGGTTGAAACAACAGCTCTGAATGCACTTAGGATTTACAAGTGGAAGTGTTTGCAACATGCACAAAAGAAATGTTAGTTAATACGACAAATGCTTACACTTAAAACTTTCTAAGGGCATCATCAAATCCTATCCAACAAAGAAGACATAAACACGTTATTTTTCTCTCATGCTTCATGCTTTTTAATAGCTTTTATTTTCATTACAAACACTTCAGTTCAGCCTGAACTGAGCACAAAGAGAATCAGCCCTTTAATCCTCAGGACAATACATGTTTTCTTCACACTTTGGAAAGCAAATATAGCAGCTGGTAACTTAAATCCTGTGCTTTGTTGTGCAAAAGATGGCAAGCAGAACCACCAAATTTAGGAATGGAAAGCACTGGCTATGTTATCTAGATCATTTTCCTAGTGGTATAAAAATGTATATTTTTATATAGAAGTATATTTTTATACTTCTATCCAACCTAATTATCAGAATGCTAGGAAGTAGGAAATTTGGCACTGTTCTCATCATACACAACTGGATTAAACTTTAGGCAATATACAAGAGAGTACTTCTTGGCAATATTTTTTTCCTAATAATCAGCCCATAATTTAATTCCTGAAATATCCTAGCTCTAGCTATAAATGTCTGTGTTCTACTAACTCCTCTTTATGAGTGGAATTTGGAGTTTTAGGTTTGTAGTTTATTCATATTATGAAATTATGATTTGGAGAGGCATGTCTGTGGAGATAAAATTGCCAGCTCCCCCAAGATCATTATTGTCCTATATCAAAAAAAGAAAAATCTCTTTTTAATTGAACATATTCCTATCTATTTTCAGACTGCTACCAATAGTGCATCAACATGATCATATCTAAAAATTACATAAAGCAATAGAGGACCCATGTTCACTTTTTCTATGTGCCTGCTGGACAAACCCTACTCAAATACAAAGCCTACTAACAGTGATGACAGAATATTTTAATGGACATAGGACATTATTTGCCTCTGAATACAACTGGTTTAAGAGTGGTATAATTTACTGGCTTCCCTGGAATTTACTGTTCTCTCAGGGATTCATCCTCACATAAGCAAGCTTAAAAGTCACACCAAAATCAGACTCTGTTTCCCTTTTGAGTAAACAGAATTCAGCAAGTAGGTCCTATGCAGCCAGCTATAGAAAAACTACTGTAACTACATACACCACTTGTCTGCATCTCTTCAACACAGAAGAACCTAGAAATTTGAATCCTAAAACAACTCATGCCCCTGCAGCAAGACATCCACAGTCCTGGGATTCCGAGGCCTTTGCACTTTCTATTCAGTGTATGATATCAGCCCTGACAGCCTATTTGTCTCTTTCTGTGGTTTTGGTTTGGTCCCAGACACCATAGCAGTGAGCACAGTCTGAATTCCCCAGGTTTTTTTATGCTGCTCCTAATGATAAATTTGTTCCTGTCTCAGATTGCCAAAATATATTCTCCTCTCCCATGGCACTGTCTTGAAAGGTTGTTTGGACTATGTGGTTCACAGACATATAATAACACAGCAAACATCCTTTACAAAAGCACACATATATATGCTATATATTTTCTCCCTTCTATTATTAGCCAATAGTGCTAATATAGTGCTAAATTTCAACATGCTCCACTTCATTTAATAGTCCATTTACATATGATCCAAATAGCCAGGTCAGTCTGGAGATCTCCTGCAACCTTACCTACTTTCATACCACACACCTTCTAGACTGGTAGAGTTCTTGTCTAGATGGCAGCCCTCAAGGAAGTCTGCTCTTCTAGGACACTTTCTGTGTTTCAGCACTACTCATAAAACCAAAGCATTCTCAGGGTACCCAGAGAAGAAACCAGAATGGCAAGAAAACCAGCCCTTTCTTCTGTTCATTTCCTGGGCTTTCCTTTGCTTCCGAAACATCAGGCCTAGAGAACCATTGTAGGATCAATAGCTGCTCCAATGAATTGCCTAAGTAAAACTGTGGTCATAAGTTTGCACTAAGACCTTAATATTTCACAGCACTTTGCAAGCAAAAAAACAAAGAAATTTTATCTGTATAAGAGTAACTATCACTTTAGGGGATCAGTGTTCCTGTAACACAGTGGAGCTCCTTAGCAAAATTGTGCCCTGACTGCAAGACAATTGCAGTGGTATTTTAAATGTAACAGAGCCACTCTCAAAGTAAAAATCTTATGGAAATTGTTAGGCACTTGTCATAGAACGATACCCAAAATGGGCTATCACATTTTCGCTACTTTCCAGTTTCTAGAAGAGCTATGTGCAACATGCACTAGTGGCAAAGGAATGGAGATTCTGTCTCTACAAATACCATTGCTACATAACTAAATGCTGGAGGCACCTTTAGTAAACAAAACTTAAACCAAAACTCAAAAGATTAATTATTCCAGCTGAGAGAAATCACTTTTGCTTGTGTCCTACAGTCTCAATCTGCAAAAGAAAAACAGTGGGAAGAGAGATCTCACAATACCATGGAATATCTCAGCATTGCTATCAGAAATAGTTTACTTCAGAGACGAGTTAGAGCCTAGTATCTGAAGTGCCAGACAAGAAATTCTAGAGGAAAGGGAAAAAAAAAGAGATGCTTGTCCCTTTAGAAGTCAATCTTTCAACAAGCATTTCCCTTTTTTCCTGTTATCCCTATAGATAGATCCCTCTCGTAAGTTTCCTAATTTACAGATCTTCCTCCTGCTGACACACTCATCCTCACAACCTGCAGAAACCGAGACTCAGTCAGTCTTGCTTATTCAGCGTGTCTGAAAAAAATTTTCTTTGAGGACTATGGAATTAAATACACTTGAAAAATACTGGCAAGAGCAGTCAAAAAGTAGCTCTTATTTAACCTAGAGATAGAAATAAAAGTGTCGGAAAAGAAAGAGAAAAGGAGATGAGTAAAACTCTTTCCAAAGGAAAGTGAGGAAGGATTCAAGAAACTGGCACCACCCTTGGGAGTGTTTGAAATCTTATAAAACCCCCTATCATGTCCATCAAAGGTTTCCAAAGTCTTCCAGTGAGAAGAGGTTCTATCTGATGCAAGTACCAGCATGTATCAACCCATAAGCTTTCTGTAAACAAAAAAGATGCATCCACAATCATAGACCTGGTCCAGTCCCCTTCTGAAAGAATTTTATTCTTTCTATTGAGGACACAGCCAAGGGCCAACAGCCTCCTAATTTAAGGCCTCACTTAAATGCTTAATTGTCCTGTCAGAGAGATAGGGGACATAATATCTTGCTGGGAGTACATACAGATTCCAGCCCAGTGGAGTGTTTTGCTCTTGGCTATTTAATTCATTCCTGTGGAATTTGTGTCCTCCAGTAAGACTTTTGTTCTCATGTCTACTTTTCTCTGATAAATGCTAGGAAGCACAAGGATATACATTGAAGCACTCTAAACCAGTTTAATCCTAAAAGCACAATATGCTTTAGGGAAAGTAATGAGAATGGAAATAAGCAAACAAACAAAATCTTCTACTTGGCTCTAACACAATAGTGCCTGGTTTCTGATGACAGTCAGAATGGAGAACTATTCATATTGCCCAACTGCTACTGTACTGAAACAATTAAACACCAGGGGGGAAAAGTCATCTCAATTTGGTTCTCATTGTAGCTAATAAAACTAACAGTGCTGTAGTAAAGCACTGAAAAAGCATCAATGGTCCTTGCAGTGTCTTGGCTTCTCATCAGCGTGACGTATCAGCAGAGCTCGGTCCTGAGAGATCAGCAGCAATGTCTGTGCTGGTAAATCACATTATTTCAGAGCACATCTCTCAGCAACAGCTCAGCTGCCTCCACTGTCAGACTGTCAGGACAGTCCATAACTCGGCCATGACCTGTGCTGAAATAAACAGGGCAGGAGATCTTTCTCCTTTAAATGCTTTCATTAAAAGTGATCAGCTCAAGGTTGGGAGGCTCAATGGGTCTGCGATTTCACAGGGTCCGCGGTTTTGTCGGTTTTGTCGTTATTACTCCCAGGAGTAGCTCGGAGAAGGAGGAAAGTGCAGCTCTGTCCCCTAAGAGACAGAGCTGGGGGGTCCCATCCTCACCCAAGCAATAGGGTACACTCTCTGTTCTCCTTTAACAGTTTGCCATCCCGGGTCCTGGCCCTAGCTGAGGTCCTCCGTGCTTAGGGCAAGAGACAACCAAAGTTCTCAGCACCTCTGCAGGCTCTGGACTCTTGCCCCTGATGTCCAGACACTACTTTGATCTCTTAATTCTATATTGGCTCGTCACTTTTGGGTTGTTTTTTTTTTTGGTAAGTATGGTAGGGGTCCTCTCCCGTTGCACTCTGGGTTTGAGGTTATTTGCATGGACTCCAATGTCTCCTCCTTGCCCTGTCCCAGAAAAGGGCTATCAACTTGGTTTCAGGCGGGGTGGTACTGATACAAAAAGAAGAATTCTCAGCAATAGATGGTCAACAACTGATACTTAACAGGTGATTACAACATTCAGCTAACAAAGAACCCTCCTGGCCAGCAATCAGATCCCAACTTAACTTGTAACTCTGCAACTCTTTTTTTTTTTAAAAATGGGCAGCCTTTTTTTGTTCGTAAGGTGCCAGCCAAGACTCCCAATTTTCTGACAGGTTTCAGAAGTCATCATGGGTCAGGAATCATCCCCTCCTGGTAACCTGCATGCAGACCCATGATTTGGGGGAATTAAGGAGTATGTGATACAGGCATGGATTGTCTGTGCCAGCCGTGAAAGGGTGAAATCATTTTCTCTGCATATGCAGTTTCCTTCATGTGAGAGAAACATGTGTAGATATATATAGATATATATTCCCTGCCCTCAGGGAAGTAGAAAGAAAATCAGATTGTTGGTCTTTAACAGCTACACTCTCCTTGTAAGGTGCTCATGTATTGTACTTATGGAATGACTTAAAACCCTCAACATTTTAGACAGTCTCAACATGCCTACAAAAGCAGGAGAGACATCTCAAACATTTAACTAATGTTAATCAAGCTTCTGATTGTTCCTGTGAAATGCTTAAACACAAGCAAATCAAAATGACAAAAGAGAAGACCAAAAAGGTCAGAAGATGCTTCTCAAGCCTTGTAGCAAACCAATGACAAACAAAAGAAAATAACATAGAAAAGCAGATTACCCTTTCACTCTAACCACAGGTTATATTCCATCTAGGAATGTGAGAAACCAAAATTCTTAAACTTTTAGAGGAGTATTTAAGAAACTAATATACTGAAAAATAATGAATGAATGCATCAAGTTGGTTCTGTACTCTCTTGCCTCAAGCAGCTTAGCACAAATACAATTTGATGCTAATCAGTGCTAGCAGTTTTCTCAGAATCTGAAAACCTATTATTTCCTCCAGCTGCAACTGAAAAATTTGGCAACTGTTTCATTATTGGTGCTAGCAAAGTACCTCTTGTACCTATAATTTTATCTTGGTGTTGACCTGGTATTTGCCTCTCTTGACCTCACTTAACCTGGTAATGACAGAGAATCATGGTTAAATTAAAAGGGGTTTTCTGCATTATCAAGTGTCTACTGCCATGGAGATATAAGGAGAGATGAACTTTTCTTCTATGTAAAACAAGTTCAATTATGAAAAAAATATAATTACAATAAAGGTATTTTTCAGCCAATAACAAGACAAGATGCTCAGGCACTAGACAGATACACGCATGTACTAAGCTACAAAAAGCATTGTAAAATTAAATGGAATGTATTGGTTTCTTTTATAGTTAAAAATTATTCAGAAAGTGTGACTATTATCTGGAACAAAAGTAAAATAAATATGTTCATCTTAAAACCTATTTCAAAATGTTTTAGTCATCGTCTCCCTACATACAATAATTGTTCTTCACACTTCAACAAAATCTTCCACATATGTTTTAACCATCAGGAAAAAAAATCAACCTATTACACATTTCAAATGGCATGCAGTGGAAAATATTGACACATGTAGCAGGACACAGTGAACAGAAAATGGATATATTTTAATCAGTGCAGCACATTTTTTTATTAAAAGATATGCCGGGTAAAATTCTTGAGCTTCTTCTTTACTTCTTTAAAGTATATAATACAGCTTTTCCATTATGGAAGGGGCCTGCAGTCACACGCGGAACACATTGACTCCTGCATCTTCCTAGAGCATTTGAAGTCTGTGATGCTCATGAGGTGCAAATATTTCTGTAGATATAGAGTCTAGACCAGGATCTGTGTATGCCTCAGGTTGCCTCACAAAAAAAATATGTTTGTGGTATCTGAAATTAGGTGGTAAAATTTGTTATCACATTTTATTTACATCATATTCCTTTTCATGAGATGCACTCCATTGCTACAATTTAAATTCAAAGCCCAGCATTCATGAAGTTCAGTGAGGTAAGTCTCTGTACTATGGTAATGCCCTCATTTCTGGGAGGCCTGTTGTCTGCTGCTCTGTGCAGGTCTAGAACACAAGGCAGCAAAAGTGCCAAATGGCAGCCAAACATAGAAAGACCTGGAACTAAGCATAAAAATATCATCCAAGTACAGCCCTAGTAGCTGTGCAAAGCTCCCAGGCAAAGATATACACTAAAACCCAAAATGAGGCAATGAAACAATCAAAGTGGATAAGCAAAATGCTAGAGGAGCTAATATATTCACTTCTAGATTTACTGAAAGACACTCTCCCCTGCATTTTGGATGGTTGCCATGAAGTTGAAAGTGTTACTCCGTAATGTCATTTGTACTTGTACTTCTATAGAGGTAAACGTGTATGAAATGTATAAGGCAAATGTGCATGAAGTGAATATTAGTCCCTTCAGACAGCACCTATTAAAGTGGATTACAGCTCTGCAGCAAAAAGGAAATTTGACCAAACAGAGGAAATAAGTAATTTAGCCTTGGGAAACTGGTGTAAACAGAAGGTGAGAGAAGGAAAGGCCAGGCAAGGCAAAGTAAGGCAAGGAAGGAATAAAGCTGTCGATGAATATTTGGCCTTATGCACATGTACATAAATATATACATAAAAGCTTGAGATCACAATTCACCAAGCACACTGTCCACCCATCTCAATTTGCATGCAAACCATCTTCCCTAGGCTGCTCCTAGTGTGACACTGGCTGGAAGACGTGTGAAGGTGACAGATGGAGTGTACCAAGAAGTTCAGAAATAGTATGTGGGGTTTAGATGTGAGGACACAAGCATAAACAAACGCCTCCCTTTTTCCAGCAGATTTTAACCATTGACATAAGTTATTCAGACATTAAACAAGTAGAAGCTTTGAACACAGGGAACATAACACATGAAGTGAGCTAAGTTACATAGTCTCTTGTTTCCTCCAGGCCAGGTTTGGGGGGCCTGGAAAACAACCCAGATACTCTTAAGTGTCACACAAAACAGATAGAAGTTCCCACCGAGTCATGCCTAAACATCCTACAGGAAAACAGAACTTCTGTAAAACAAATATAAGGAAAGATGCAAGGGTAATATTTTGACAGATTGAGCCAATAGAAAGGTTTCCTTTGTGATCGTGAGAGCTGCTTAACTGACACAGCCAGCTCCTCAATAGATCCTACCAGTCTACGGTCCCTTGTCTCTGTTTTCTTTGTGAAGCAGCCCACTCCTGATGTCTCCTGACAAAAACAACTAAAACTTATGGCAAAAATCAGCAACCTGATTATAATCAAGGAATAACAGGCCCACTTTCACACAATTTTATGCTCCAGTGTTTCCTGTATGCCTCTGGAAAGTCTAAAAACCACCAGCGGGTGAAATTTAGTCTGTCCAAATTTGTGCCTTAATGTTTTGGACCAGCTAAGGGTAAGACCAATGGAAAACCACCTGTTAAGCACCAAGGCACCTCAAAATTCACAGAACAAAAAAGGAGAGAGAAGAATTCAAGGCAAGCCATTTGATCAGGAGAAAGGCTAGATAGGGGTCATTTTCTGTGGTGGCCTCCCTCCCCTCTTCTCATGGAAACACTTAGATAAAAGAATACATTTACTATCAGTTTGTGCTATCCACCAGATCATCAGATAGAACTATTGACCTGTATGTTTTCTGTCATAAAATCAATAAAAGAAAGAAAAAAAATTGCAAGAAAAAGAAAAATAGCAGCCTAAAAGTTCAAGCTGCTGAGAGTAGCACTTCTTAGACTATCTTTGTGTATTCACATTGAGAGATACACTATACTTCTCACAATTTCATTACAAATTAAAATTTTGCCAGATAAGAATGTTCTCACAAATATGTAGTCCTGACATTTAGGAACTTCAGAGCAGGTATTAAAGCAATACTGAACTTCAAATTACAGGTTCAACTTTCTAAATAGCACTGTTAAACAGATATATATGGATGAATCACACTCATCCTTGATAAAATGGAAATAGGCATTCACATGATGGTGATTGGTGACTTCAGTACAAGTACAGATATTTACCCCAGCAGAGGGTCCCACCTCAGCATATGCCAAGGTAGAGTAAACACAATTTCTTGCCTGGAGCCTCTATGAGCACAGGCCAAGCTCCAGGTCCTCAGCCACAAAGTTGTGGGGATGCATCAGCTGAGAATTTCAGCCTACATCTCTGGTCTGAATTCAACCCAAACCGAATTATACAATTAAGTTTCTGGCAAATGACCCTCAATTTCCTAATCCTCTTGACTACAGCCATTGTGAGTGGTTTCTACTGTGCTTCTAACTCAAAGCCTTATCCAGAAGACTTTACTCGTGAAGAGATTCACTTCTGAAAGGAAAGTGTAAAACCAGATTTCACATGGTCCATCATCAGACATTAAAGGGTATAATTTATATTTTTTTTACATTACTAAGAATATTTAAACAGGATCCATATTTAAAAATAAAAGAGATGTCTCCTCATTTTGCCAGCAGCTGCATTACATCAATTAAATGGGTAAATAAGATCTTTCCCCAGAAGGGATATCACATGACCCTCTATTGATTAAGACTGCAGTAGAATGTTATTTGCAATCTTATTGCATAATGTAAATCAGGAGGTAGCTGTCAAGGTTTCAGAAGACAAATTGCTGCTATCTTAGACAATTCATAGGCCTCTTTCCTTCTTGCTGCTCTTAATTCACAGTTAATGCATGTCTTACTAGGCTTAGTTCCTTAAATCAGTCCATAGAACCCTATTCAAGTCAAAACTGGGTGTAAGCTGTAGTCTACATGGCCCTGCATTACAATGGGTATTAAAGTGACCATTCCATCTATCATTATTTCATAAATACTCATTATTTAATAGGATGACACAACTTCAAAAAAGGATGTGAACTGAAAAATAGACACCTCCTGCAACATGTCTGATGATTCCCAGGACAGATAAACCTCCCCACCAGGCACAACTCCAGAGGCGCTCTCCATATAGAACATTTTTTAAGTCTTAGCTCAGTTTTGTGTACTTGATTTTCACAAGTAAAATATATGGCTAGAACTAGTCCACTACTCTCAAACGTGTGCAGTAACTGCAGCTGAGCATCAGTTTTGAGACTGAAAGGAACACCTGACCACAACCAGCAGTCACTTTGCTCCTCCACTGAACTGTAAATCCATCATTATTTCCTTCAAGGAGAACCAAAAGGAAGGACTATAATCTCCATTCAAAGGACTGAAATGCACTTTGCTGAGAAACCATAAAAAATGGCCAATCTTTCTCCACTACTAACCAATCTCAGTTACAACAATTAGAAAACAAGAGCACTTTTCAAAATACATAACAGCAATAATAAAGATGACCAGAATCTTCTGCACCAAAGTCAAAGAAACGGTCTTTAAGTGGGTTTTAGTGATTGTAAAGTTGTATGAAATAAGGCAAAATTTCTGAATGGATGAAAGGAACAGTGGGTGGTAGGACAGTAATAGATTCAGACATAGGTTACAATTGTTCTGCACATAGAAAAAAGTGCTCAACTTACCATCATCTGTTTGCCATTACAAAGGATTAAGAATTAAATATCTGCTGCCTGATCATTTCCATCCAAGTTGATTGATTAGAATGTGTTCATCTTCCCATCTAACTTAGCAAATTTACAAGTGGCAGGTTTACTTTTCCATTACCTAGAATGTCTGAGCTTCATCAAGAATTTGGAAACAAATGCCACTAGAACTGTTGCCTAAAAATAATCTCTCACAAAGTGATAACAAAGTCTGTAAAAAATATCACTTTGCAGAAAATACAGAGGAGGCAATATTTCAAGAAAATCAAAGATTTTACAGTACATTTCATTTGGCTAGACATGCACATCAGTAGCACTAGATTATTACTGGCATTTCTTTCTATGTAAGGAAATTATCTGGTCCTCCAAAAATTTTATTTGTGTTAAAATCTTATTTTTCATTCTCCTGGAAATTTGGGAAATTTAATTAATCCTAACCCAGTCTTGATGAGCATAAATGCTTAACATGGAGCCAATTTGAGTGGTATAAAAGATACAAATTCCTAAAGAGTTAAAATGTGCACAGAGTGCTCAGAACTTTAAGACAAGCACTTGGTACTTTAAAATAGAGTCTGCAAACACTGCTTTTAGGTATTTTTCACCCCTCTGCTTTGAAAGGGCAAACCAGGCATTTTAGATTTTTGAATGTGAAAAGTGTCCTTTCTCTTTTGAAGGTATGACAACACAACCACTTCACTTATTTTACTGTTCTTGAAATTTAAAAAAATATATAGAAAATGTTACTTACCTTAAAGAGTCTTAAAATATTTGCGACCATAATGGACACAGAACTTGCTGCAGCACCTATCACACCTGATATCTTGTCTGGCTTAGTGAAAATAGGTGGGTCACCATTTGCACACTTTACATCTGAACCATCTTTTTCTATCAATGCTTGCACAAATGTTAAGGACTGCTCCAATGCATAAGTGTCCCTGGAACACGTATCAAGGATACGGACACCCAAGGTGATATTGGCAAGAAGATCAGGGTCTTTATTAATTTGATCAACTGCATACAGCATTGCCTCTAGTCTGTGGATCCCCTTCTCCTTCTTGAGCTCCCCACAAGGCACCCCTCTATCCCCTTTTGCATGAACGGGGAACAGTCCTCCCAAGATAATGTCCCCATCCAGGCGAATGGAGTGGGCATACTCCTGGCCGTGAGTCCTTTGCATCAGAGTGAGTATCCAGTAGAATTTGGCTGTTAACAGGAAGAAGCAATGGCAGGAAACCAATCGCTTGCCTTCGTATACCATTTTCTCTGAAGACGTTGTTGCTATCCAGTATCCAGGTTTTCTTCTTGCTAAAGGATGAGGCTGACCATTTGAAGCTGCACTTTCTGGAGGCTACCATCAGTGCCCAATAAGTAATATAGAACCATGCGGTGGGTAGGTAGAAAAAAAGATCTCAGCAGAAGTACATAAAACGTGTTTTACAAAAGATGTCCACTGATGGAACAGAGTGACCAGCTTTTCTGAGGCGGTTTTTCAATTGCTCTTAATTGATGGTGAGGAGTAGGGTAGTATGTCTGGTCCTGATGCTAAAAGGAGGTCAGTAGCTTATGTCCTTGTATTTTGCCCTACAGCTGAGGTACTTCTGAAAAAAAAAAAAATAATAATTTTAAAACACAGTGAGAAATATAATTTACTTCAGCAGTTTTATGCCTGTCACACAGTGTATTTACTTTTGAATAGCAGTTACATCACCTAGGTTTTACTTTCAATGTTCTTTAACTTAGCAAATCTTGGCCTTCAGTGAATTTGAACACCTGGCTGCACTGTACTATAAACCAGGAAATTGATGATGCCAGCAGAGCAAGAGCCGAATCAGGGGAACTAAGCTTAGCTTGGTGTTCAGATTCTGAACAGTAATTCATATTTACCTTCATGTTGCATGGAACCCAAAAACAGACCTGATCTATAACACACTGTATTTTCTGTTTTGCTGCATTATTCTGTTCAACTTTATTATTCTGCTCCAGCCTACCAGAAGTGCAATAACCACTCACACTGTCATTCTTGGAGAGGTCTCATTTATGACAATGGAGTAATCAGGGCACCTGAATTTAAGTACACCCTTCACCCAATGCAGTACAAGCACATTCAATTCATTTGGATGTGAGACTGATTATTTCTCCAATGGAATTCACTTTGAGGGGGGCCTAACTGTATATCTAAATCTCCTTCAAGATAATGCCTAACACTAAATTATTTTTATGAAAAGGTAGCTGATTTCTCAAGTAAAAAGAACACAACATATTATGTTAGGAAACCAGCTAAATATCCAACATTCCTTCTCCAACATTTGGCTTGAGCTGAGGTTTAACATTAACAAGGTCTATTTTCTCTATTCTCTGCTTGCATTTGGACCACATTAAATAGGAACAATGTTGTGCCTGTACTGACATTTGGAGGGATCCCACTGATTTTAACAAGATGAGGATTTCAGCCTACATATCTAAACACCTGACTGACTGTTATAAATATCTCCAAATTGCCCACACTTTAATTCTCAAGTGAAGGCATTTATTTATTTCAATTCTTAACAAAATTATATGTGCCTGAATAAATTTTTAAACCTCTGAGGAGAAGAAAGCGAGAAGTAATTTTACCTGATACTAGATAAGCACGCTGTGGGCAATTGCATCTGAGCCAGTCTCTCAATACATCTGTTACAGGCTGTAGAGAGCAGTGGACATCCTGGGGTACAATTTATCCTTTTTTTTTACAAAAGTTTTACTTACTATGAAATTGATCACACTGAACAAGTGCCTATATAACTGCCTGTACAGAAAATCCAGGCATCAGGCTCATTTGTAAATATCTATTTTTTCCTTAGTGATCTGACTGGTTACTACCAAAAATATGGTCACACTGGAAGACAAACACAGACAAAACCAAAAAACTTTTAAATATCATGTGGTAACAAAACTCAAAATGCACTTTGATAGTGCTCTATTCATAATCCTCTTCTTACACTAATTTTGTCACATTATTTCCTTCCGTGATAACACTAAGCTCACAAAAGTTGTAGACTTCAAATGATGGCTATTTGAAGACCTGAGAAGATGATTCACAATGGAAAGTCTTTTACTGAATGCGAAACTATCTCACTCTGATCTGGTATTAGAACCAGTCGAAAATGAAACACTTGATGGGTATGAATAAAATCACTGCACCTCTTGACATTTAGTTTTGCTTGAATTTGGCTCAGAGTTCAACCCAAGCGACACAAAACCTGTGCTGTTTTTTGCGATAACCCCATCATTCCCCCTTGGCTCTTTTTAGACACACAGGTTACAAAGCTGCCTGGGCTCCAGTCCTGTGAACCAAACTCAGAGTCATTCACAAACTGAACAAATTGACTCACACTACAGTGCAATTTGATCCAGGCCTATGGGATATTTCTCATATGGTCCACACTATAGAGAAAAGATTGAACTACAAACTAGCCAGAGTTATCTGTTGTTTCCATTGCCTTAGTAGAAAAAAAAAAACAAAAACAGTTATGGGTTCAAACTACTAAAAGCAGACCTAAAATAGGTATGGAGGCAATTTGCTTTATGGTTCCACAATGAACTCAGTAGTCCATGCATGTATGTACAAACCAGACAGGGAGAAATTCACTAAGGCAATAAAAGATAAGACTACTCTTATTTAACACTATATGGAGAACAAGAAAGCATCATTGACAAAGGGAAAATATTCCTGAAGGAAAGAAACTCTGCTTTTTCCCCTTTCTCAGCCGCAGGTTAATTCCTTACAGCCAAAGAATACCCAGAAATTAACGCAAGTGTCAGTCTTCATGCAACAAATAGTGATGAATTCAACTATTGCAACCTAAATTCTAACAACCATAAAGAAGCTACAGTGAGCCCAAGATCATCAGTCTAATACTTTATCTGGAACTGACTGAAAATCAAATGAATTGGCAATTAGCATTTTTCAACGTTATAGCCTTCATAAGCATTAATTGTTTTGCCTCAGCTTGCACAGTTTCCTGAAGAAGCATGTTTCTTAGCTGCAAGTGTCCACTGCTTGTCTATAAAACAGAAATAAAATTTTAAAGTGTTCTTTTTAAAAATTTAAGACCTTTTAGTCTTTTTTTGATGTTACCTAAGAAATAAAAGCTTCTATTATACTGCCTAATTTATTCATGGCACACTGCTTTTTATATATTGATTAACATTACCTTTTACAGAACATTTCAAGTCTGTGTAGCTAAGCAGAAAGCATATGATCTAAATTAATTCCATTTTTATCAATGAATTTTAGTGAAAAAGCACAGGCCTCTGGGCTATAAAGCCTGAATGAACTTCTCATGTGCAGAGATTTCATTTGTAGTAAAATGCTCTCCATTTCCAAATGACCATAAAAGTTTGAATTAATGCAAATATATTCTTGATTTACCAGGTTCCCACTGTAGTAGCTGGTGTTCACTAGAAACTTGAGTTCAGAGAAAAATTTCATATATTTCCCCTGCACAGCCGGAGAGTAAGTGCACCACAAAGCGTCTCTTCCAGCCACCCTGTAATACACGCTTCTCTTGGGTTTATTTCATTTAAAATATCTGGCATTATCAGAACATATTGCTATTTTTAAAGTCAGTATTTCAGCACAAACCTCCACTTGTTCTGCTAGAATATATATTTATTTTTAAACCTAAGGAGGCGGAGTACTGCAAGACAGGGGAGATGGAAACTTCTGCATGTAGTGTCTGGTTCTGAAATTACTTCCTTCATAAAATCATTCAGCTTTATCAGATATTTGGTACTCAAGGTTGTGTATTTTTGTTCCACACTGCCAGAACCAGTGCATCAGAATGAACCCAGACCAGTCATTACTCCAACCACAGACTCATTGCACTAAAAGACAGGCTCATTATGGAACCTCTTTATGTTAATGAAAAGGTCTAAATAATGGGTTGAGTGACAGATAAATACTTAAATAAATATAGGAAATGTTTCTATTTTGTTAACGAGGTTCCTGAAAGAGCCTCTTCAGCTGGCACTGAAGTTTCCACTGAAAACATGTAGAAAGATTCAATATGTTCATCAGGAAACACAGTTTTAAAAAATCTCACAATTACAGACAGCAGCAGGAGCAAGGAGTGCTCTCTGGAGCATAGGCAGGATGAACATTTTACAGCTGACATTGCTAGAGAGACATACATGAACCCTTTACTGACGGACAAAATAAGGTATCAAGTGAGGGGAAAAAAATACCTCAGAAAAAATGTTTAAAATTTTGTTTGAGCCAAAAAAACCCTAATATCTTATTGTATTTAAAGCATGGTTGGAACAGCACCAAGATAAAATAAAGCAAATATTCTGTGAATTAGGATACGAGAAGTTCTAGAGTGAAAACCCGTTCACAAAATATCAGATTGTCTGATCAATACAAAACTGATCTGGTTTTACTGAATGAAAACAAAATAATGACAAATTCCATTATTAAGTTCTGAGGAGGAAAAAAACCCCAAATTTGATTATTTTGATGTTTTACTACTGACACCTCTGAACTATGAAAGAATTCTCTTATTAACGTTCATTTCAATGTTCACAAAAGTTGCTTCTTTCTCCTGTACAGCATTCGTCAATGAGCAAATAGCTGAATTTCCACACAGAACAGGTAAAGCGTTGCCACCTGCACACAGCAGTCCAACACATATAGAAGATTAATGGGTTTTGCTGACAACAAAAGGGAATTTGGAAAACCTTTGGCCTTGACATCGCAACTCCTAACTTGCAAGAGAATTGTTCACTGATGTAAGTAGTCTTATCTACCTCGGCTCCTCTGTAATGGTTTGCTCTGCCCCTGCCACAGAGGTAACCTTTACACAATAATCAGGACTTCAAGGCGAATCACTCTCAGCATCTCGTTTACAGGAACTATTTCTTCCCTGTGCAGTCTGATGTCTACCCTCAGCCTGATCAGCCCCTTTTCAAATACTCCAAAACACCTGCCTTCACTTCCTACCCTGCAAATATCCATTTACCAAACAAGCTACCCTGTGAAAATCCAACACAAGTCCTTCTGCTGGGGTAAGACTAAGAGGAGCCTACAATTTTTTAAGAGAAAACTACATTGAGTATTTTTCTCTCCCCTTGTTTGGACTTTTAATGAACCCCATCAGTATTAACACCTTCAGAAAAAGGTTTCACCTCTGGTCTAGCAAATGATGATCAAGATTTTCCCAGGCACCCTAGGAGAGCTTTCTCTGTTGTTTCTGCTTTCATTTGACCCTCTTCCAACTAGACTCCCGCTCCCCAGTCCGCACAGCTGTGCTCAGAGCAGGCGCGGCTGGTGCAGTCCGGTGCTCTGCAAGAACGACTGTGCCCCCAGAAACGCAGCCGCACGCCGAAATCGTCCCGGGCACCCGGTAGGAAAGTCCCCCACTGTGTCCACTCACGACGCAGGCGACGGCCCCGGCGAGCGGCGAGTGCCCCGGGCGAGCATCGCTCCTCATCCCGCTCTCCATATCCCATGGCGCGCCCGCGCGTTCCGCACAGCACTCCGAACAGCGAACCGCACCCGTGCCCCCGCACAGCACACCGCAGCTAACTCCGCGTACCCTGCACCGCACCCCGCGCACTCGGCACCCCCCGCGCCCGGCACCTCGTTCGGCACCCCGCCCGGCACCCCGCCCGGCACCCCGCCCGGCACCCCGCTCGGCACGCCGCTCGGCACCCCGCCCGGCACCC
>JAYDZK010000056.1:19608897-19635283 GCA_034509185.1 Euphonia xanthogaster | reverse complement strand
GATCAGCCCCTCAATGAAACCAGAACAAAAGCTGTGCCCCAGCTCCACCGGGCAGCCAGACCTCACCACCAGACCAGTCCTAGCCCCAGGAGACAGCCCTGGAGCAAGGACAGTGTGGACACAGGGCCCAATGCCCACACCATGGATCTGCTCCTGTTGTGCTAAATTACCTGTTCTACACATCTTGTCTGCCTTTCTTCTGCAGTTTCATGCTTCAGGTCAAAAAACACCCACTGGGGCAGAGAGTGTGTTCAAGAAAGGGCCCAAACAGATGTGCTAGCTGGGGGTGATATTCTGTCTTTTGCTCAAGCAGCTCAGGAGGCTGTAGCGATAATGCCCCAGTTCCCTTCATTTGCAGGAATGCTGCATAAACAGTGAGAAAATAATGAAGATTTGAATCAGTTTCAGGCCAGGAGAGATATTTTATCCTGCAATGATTATGCATTGAGGTGTCCCTAATATCTCTTTTCATTAATTTGCTTCACAGAAAAATTTAAAATCTTGTACTCATTCTAAATCAGAAAAAAAAAAAAAAGGTGTTTTAAAATATCACTAATTTGTGAGATAAACACACATAAGCCAAGTGTTGGATGAAAGCTCATAGAAGAAATGGCAGAAAATCACTTCTTCCACTTCTATTTCCTAATATCAGGGGAAAAATCATATAAACAGTACATAGTGGTATAAAAACACTAATTTGTTGATCAACATAAACACTATTACTCATATTATTTCAATGGATTTACGAGTAAAATACTCATTTTATTTCAATGGATTTATGAGTCAAAGACTTAAAAATTACTTTTCTTTCCTGCAGTTGTACTGTATTCCAGTATAAGTGTAAACTGTGCTCACTAAAATCTGAAGTTGCACTGCTACAAAATTAGTACTGCAACATGCAATGCCTCATGCTCGTTTTAAAATGCAGTGAGATTGGATTAAAATATGTTAAGCATGCTAATGTATCTTTATTACTTCTGAGCTTTTAAAACCTTAGCACAGACTCTTGTTTGAAATTTCAGACACATGAAGCAATGAGCAAAAATAAACTTCAGCAGCTTTAGCACACATTGAATGAGCTTGTCCATATTACAAAATAACTGGTTTCACAACATCTAACCAGCATGTGTTGGTTACCCCAGTGGTTTTCAGGCTGGGGTTTGCAGGTCACAAGTGATGAGATGCTAAATGTATTTATTACTAAGCTGAATAGTGCACCATGATCTGTGACAAGCTTTGGAGCTTAACAGTGAGCCTCCAGGAAGTCCAGGAGCCAAGATTAACATGCCCCATTGGATTAGGCATATAAACAGTTACCCTAAGCTTTTTTTTTTAAAACCAGGAGGAGAAATAGTCCTCTCCAGAGCAACCACTTCATCCTGAGACAGGTGACTTTAAAAAGGTGGTAGATGGACTTAGAGATGTCACAGTCTCTCTCCATTGATGACAGAGGGAGTCTCAGGAGACTGACAAGGGGGACATTAGCTTTAGACTAGACCTCACTGCCCTCAGTGTCCCCCTCCTCCATAACATCAGAACAGACTGCTCAATGCTCCTGCTCTGAGCCTTGGTTTCTCTGCCTTTTCATGTGAAAGGGCTGCCTCTCCTCCAGGAGCCTGGGAAGGAGGAGGAAAGCACAGTCTCACACAGGCACCCAGGACCATGCATGGGGCACACCCGGCCTCTCAGTGCAGGAGCACAGTCCAGCAAGGGGGTCTCAGCAGGTATTGGGGCTGCCAGGCCACAGGTGTGTGCTCTGATTACACAGCCATAAGTGTCTGTGCCAGTGTGGGCATCTTATCCGACCTAAATCCAGCCTCTGCCTAATCTAGATCACTGTCAGCACAGACATATTGGTACCCACACAGCTTAAATAGAGGAGCTCTGCAGCCTCACATACTCTGGGGAAAGGAAATACCAACACAAAACTTAATTGGAAACAGGGTTTTACCCTGATTCAGCACATGAGTTTTTCTTCCTGCAAGCCCACAGGGGCCATGAAAATCTTGCACAACACCTTCCAGAGAGGAGTATGAAATTGAAGCGAGCTTGTGCTGGTGTACAACACATCCATATTCTTTAGAAGATTTCCAGAAGGGGGTCCACTGGGGTCCAGGGTTCTCAGTGCAATACAGCTGTATCCCATGAACTAGCTATTGGATAAAAAGGATTTTAATGCTCAACACTCATAACTGCAGCCTTGTGGAGGAACATTTCACTCAAGCAACCTCACTGGGATTCAGAAATGCTTCTGCTTCTGAACTGAAATATATAAAGTTGTCACATCAGCCATGAAAAGAGTTTAATTGACTGAAAGGAAGTTAAAATTAAAACATATATACATTTGCTTTAAAAAAAAAGTAATTTAATCTGGTATTTTCCAGTTAAAAATATTCTTTTACAATTAAATTTTAAATCTCTAGAGAAGTTAATTTGGCTAACGTAGCTAATTTTTAAAGCTCTTTCTCAGTGGAGCCAATTTTAATTTTGGGATTAAATGAACAGCTAATAGAGACATTCAGATTTTTTCCTCTCATTTGATGTTTGCTTAAAGATTTTTTTTCTTAACAATCACCCCTTCAAAATAGCACTGCCTAAAATGAGTATTTAGAACACATGCAACTTATTAAAAACTTAAAATAAGCCCCAGGTTGTTACATTCCCATCCATTAACAACCTCACTTAGAGAAATGGCTTTGCTAAAAAAACACGTTTGAATCAGCTGGTACTACTTGCTTGCATAAAGACTAGAGGGGTTGAACAATTTTTTTTTCAATTTAAAATTATGCAGTCATCAGCAGCTATTGAGGACATACTTGGTAGTAACAAGATTACTACATCTTGATGCATTGTATTTGATATCACCAGCGCCTGCATGTGCCATGTAACACAATAATTCTTCAGTAGAAAAAAGCATTAAATTAAAATGAAGTAAAATAGTGTGGGGGAAAGCAGAAAACTTTTCTGTGGATGTTGACTCCTTGCAAAAATCACCCTAAAATACTCTCTTAGAGTTAAAAAAGTTAACAGGCCTTTTAGGCTTGCAATAAAGCTTAATTTAAAAGTTTTCTAGACAGTTTATATATGATTAAGTGATCTGTAATGCCAGGTGAATGAATAATTGATCTATTCTGGAATGACCTGAGAGATTTCTTGTTTTCGAGCCTGATCAGTCTGGTACCCACACCATCCATTTAGCACTTCTAATGTTCAGCAGACTGTTCTATAACTCTGCCAGGTTCGGTTCTGCAGCTACAATTCAATCAAAAAGTCATGTCAGGGCTCAGAGTTGTATTAGCTGAAATTAGGAATGTTGGTCATTTATTACACTTGGAGTCATATTTATCTTCTGGGCCTCAGCTTTTCACTGAAGACAAATTCTCAAAGTTTTTATACTAACTAAAGAAAAAATTATTTTTATTTTATTTTTTTTTAATGGAAACTTAGTGCATCCTGGTTTTCATCCACCTTCCAGGTCTTTACAAATGGTCACATATTTCACAAGACTTATGGCCCAAATCACAAGAGCTGTCAGCACTGACATTTACCCATCAGCATTACAGGGTGCACAATTGCAAAGATACGTATGAAATCACTAGAAGTATAGAACGGTTCAGATTTTTTTCCTACCTTTTTGGGTTATATCCAGTGAAAGATTTAAAGGTGCCAACACCTAAATTTCAGGCTGACTTCCGGAAGGAAATTCAGAGTCAGATACCTGAGTTCCTTCCATAACTTGAGATTGGTCACTCAGTGGGAAGAAGACACCTGAACAGCAGTGAGAACCCTGCTCTCCCCATTCCACTGCATCCTGCCTCTTCACAGCTAAATCCTTGTGAGGCTGCTGAGCCACACCCTCCTGGTTTCACCAGGGGACTTCAAACTGCCGCATGGCTACAGTGCTTTGCTACAGCAGAGGGGCTGTGAACCTGAAGTCCCTCAGCTGGAAGAGAGCTCCCCATGCAGGTCTCTGCCTCCTGGGTGAGTGCTACAGGTGGAAGAGGTCCATTAGAAACACTTTACATATAATTACTGCTGGGGGGAGACACAGTTTTGGCGGTGAGCCAGGCAGGCTCATTTCAAGGGATTTTGCATGCTCTTCTGCCTACTTTTCGGATCTACTGAAGTTTTGGTAGGGAGGCAGCATTGCAGACTGAGTTGAAGATCTCCAAAGACATTTAGAAACTTTCAAGGTTAAGCAGCCATTGGGCAGGACGTTTGGATAAAAGGCAGCAAGAGCTCGGTCCAGTTTTCCAACAGTAAAGGGTGTCTAGGAATGTTTGTCCTGTCCAAGGGAGGTGCAAGTGAGAGATCACCACTGGCCACACAGGAGACATTCACTTCTCTGGAGGGGCAGCAAGAGGCCAGCAGGTACACTGTAGCATCTTACACGAAAGAAAGAGGTGACAAAGTTTTAGCAACTGAAATAAGCCTGTATAATAACAAAATTCCACATTAGGAAGAGCAAACTTTTACCTTGCTTTTGGATTTTAGAACACTGAGAAGATATGTCAGCAGCAGTAAATGCCAATTAGTTAGAGGTGACAACCAGCTGAAAACACAAGTTCACCTATATAATCTACTACATTAATAAAGTGCTATGGAAAATATTTCATGCCAAAGCACAGACCTTGTTCTGCAGCTGCACATTATGAAGCCTGTGGGAAGCGAGAATAGAATAAAGTTAGATGTGGCTGCCTCCAATTTCACTCTCTTTTTAAGGTCAATCAGACCATACACTAGTTTACAGCTGTACAGACAGAGAAACCTGTTCATGGGTCTTTCTGAAAAAATCCACTAGCAGAGTGAAAGCCCACCCAAAGAGATTGGTAAGCATCTAAACAATGACATGACTAAGTGCTTACCACAGCAGGCTGTTTGTTTTGGACACAGGATGGAGAAGGCTTTTGCCAGTTTCTGTTTAGCTTGGCAAACCCCATGGCAAATGTAGTCACAGCAAATATATTCCCAAGCCAGATGACACACACAGTTCCAGAGCTGATACAAAATGAGCTGTGGAAGACTAGAGTATAATAAAACAAGTTGAAATAGTGTGTGACAATGATAGCTTTGCATACTATTGCCCTCAAAGTATCAAAAGGATCTCACATTTCCTTCAAAGATATGTATTAGTGATGTAGTGAAGTAAAAGATGAAATTATATCCAATTTTGTACATAGAAAATCTGATAATTTTTTTATGTCACAAAGGCTGATATTGCACACATTTGCTACAACAGACTCTCAGAGAAATCAAATGCGATCATAAAACAGAAAGCAAGACATTATTTTTTAATGACTGCATTATATAAGCAGGAAGAAAGAGATATCAACCTGCCAGGTGGAAATCAATAGGAGCTTGGCCAACTAGCCTAAGGCTTTTTTTTCTGTTGTCTTCAAGGGGATCAGTTTACTAAAATAATAATTTAATCCCATGTGCTTCGGGAATACTGTATGTTTGAAGAACATTTAAATCTTGGGCATTGTAAAACCAACATTTTATGCACATTCTGAAGTCCAAAGCATAGCATGCATTCTTTATCTGGTCAATCATACTTTCTGTCATGTGCAATAAACGACGCTACAACCATTTCAGATACTTATGACTAAAATGGATTTGTTTTACTTAACAAACTTTCTTGTTTGTAGTTTTAACAAGTCACAAGTCCAGTTCCTCAGGCCAGAGGAGATTAAGCATGTGCATGTATATGTATATGTATATGCATGGCTCATAAAAACAGTAAGAAAACTGGAAAATAATAACATTTCTGCCATGTGCTGACTTCATGCTGTACATGTTTGGACTTCAGATATTAACATATCCTTTCTGATACTTGAGTCTAATAGGGCCATCAGCTACCTTTTTAGTGTCATCTTCCGACCAATCTCAAATTGCAAGTGACAGTGAGTATACCTAAACTTACCACACCAAAGGTCCTTGCTGCAGTAGGTCAAACCAAATTCAAGGCTGCAAAGTATCAAAAAGTTTATTAAAACTCAAAGTAAAGCAAATTCCTCTCCCCTACTGTCTTCACACCTTTGTTGTGAAAGACAATCCTAAGCCAGGTTCCCCAAGCACGCACACACACTTAGTGACTGCAAGTTTTCCCTATTTCCCTACCACAGCTGTGGTAGTGGGCTGTAGCTCAGAAGCCTGAAGAGAAACTGAAGAGGTAGACATACAATTTTGCCATTTTTAAACTGTAAAACTGTTTGCAAAATTGTAAAATTATTTATAAAAATCTCAACTATTTGATATATAACAAACGAGCACAGATGCCATCTTTTGTTTTTCAGAAAAGGAAGCAGCAGGTTTGTTACCTGCAAGGTACACAAAGTCCCAGAGAACAGGCATGGCAGAGTGAGCTGGGACACATGACAGGCCTTGTTTCTCAGCTTGGGGCCATGCTCAGGACTTGCCACAGGCTGCCTTTGATGCTGCTTTATCCTTCTGTCTGGCTGATCACATGCCATCAAACACGAAAGGCAAATGTGTAAGGTCTCACCAAGACCACTCCAAGATTTTACAGGTTACAGTCTAACCCGTTTCTCCAAATTACAGTCAAGAAAGTATAAAGTTTCACCTGAAACACCTTTCCCCATTGCATATATCCAGGTGTAATACAGCTTTAGCTCAAACAGTCTCCCAGCATCTGAGAATAGGATGTGTGAATAGTTGAGACAGCCTCAGCATCTCACAGGAGCTAGAAGAGCCTTGTCCTTGAGTTTCTTCAAAAAACAAGAAAGTTTGGGAGGAGATTAACATTGATTTTTAAGAACTATTGTATAATGTGGAAAGAAGAAAAAAATGGCAAAAAGCTAATCAGGTATTAAGAAGGTTAAAAGGCATGACCTAAAGGGATAGACTGGTATTGATTGCTCACAAAACGATGGAAGGCTGATAGAGATGCCATTTGCCATGAGTATGGTAGCATAATTAAGGTCATTCAGTAAAAATTATATAAAACAGGCTTTGTCACACAAATACCACTACTGCAAGAGATTAGAAATTTAGGTGATAATGCAAATTATACTGAGATAACAGGCTTTGGCAAACTATTTTACATCATGATGAAGGACCTTCTGCTTAAAAACTAGTACAGAATTATAAGAAAAAAAAGATGAAAAAAACTTCATAGGAATATCTAGTTTATCACCCATTGACAGATTCTTGACTATAAAATGGGTTTCAACTGAAAATTGGTTTATACATTTCTAAACAGATGTATTTCAAATGGTGTTGCACAGAGTTTCTATTCTTGGCTCAACTATAATACATTTGTTATTGAACTGAATACAAAAGAATCACGGCAGCATGGCAGAAGCGATAAGAATGGGTCAGCTCCACACAGAGGCTGTGGTGCTTGAAATGCTAGTTTCATTCAAACAAAGAATAGAGGTCAAACATCCAGATCTGGAAAAGCAGTATCCTGTAATTCAATGATTTAGAGAAAAACTCTGGTTTAAGGGAAATGACCAATGAAAAAAAAAAAAAGCTCATAACATGACTGTGTGATTATGAGGGATAGTATGATCTTCAGATGTGTAAATAAGAACAAATCTGTAACAAGTAGGACAACTGTATACTGCCCAGCTGATATGAGCTAACTGGGGTTTTTTTTCCTGATATTCTTCATCACAAATTTCAACATTCTCAGAGGGAGGTGAAGTTTAAAGAAAAAAATTTTAGAAAAGAAGATTAAGATGTTTTGATTTTCATGACACTTCTCTTGTGCTTTTGAATATACATGATTTGGTTTTAAATTTAATATGATTTTTGCATATTCGGTGACATCACATCATATTAAAAAATTAAAAAATAAAACCTATTAAAAGTCAAACTGTAATGAAATGTCTCAGGTTTGCTGTAAGATTACTTTTGAGCCTATATTTATAGAAATTGTCAGCATCTTCTTTCTATTCTGTTTTGGGAGAAAGACTTTCTGAAAATCCATACCTTCTGTCAGCTGAGATTGTAATTCAGATATTGGAACCTGAGTCCAATGTCAATATTTAAGAATATAGAAAGCCAAGAAATGATATAAACAAACCACAAGAATGTTGCAGAGTTGCATTTCTTAAAAATACTTTTTGAAAACAAGGGTTTGGATGCTTTCTTAGCTTATTAGACCAACAGAAACACAACAAAACCTAACATGAAAAGCACTAGCCAAAGGAATTCTAATTAAAATTAAGGGAACATTTATTACCCATTGGAACAACTAAACTGAGATTACTGTAAACCAGTAATCTTTTGCAGCCTCTCTATGACATACTTTTCTAGAAGGCATGTTTGCAGCTCAGTGACAAACACAGGTCTGAATACTGAATATCTGCAGGGATGTCCTGCAGCTCACACTGTGCGGGAGGTTCTCACAGCTCCTGGGTTTCAGCCTATGAGCACAGGAAAAGAAAAAAAGCAACACTCAAGCCACTGCTGTGGTCAGGCAGCTGCCTTCTGTAACCAATACATTTTTGCAAGAATGAGCATCACTTAGCAAAAGGTCTGACAGGGAGGAAAAGGGCCAAGGTCTGCAGTATGAAGCTCTCACTGGAGACAAGAGATGATTTGCCCAGAAGGAGATACTGTGAAACAAGCACAGCCATACCATACTACGGGCACCTACCATGCTGTGGGCAAAGCACCTAACCTTCTATGCAAGTGCTTAAAAGAAAAAAAAGATTAGCAGATATTTTTTAATGGTAATAAATCAGATTATAGGGAAACTTCTCTTAGCAGGACCCAATGGGAGAAATTATTTCGGTTCACAATTCAGTAATATCTCTGGGGGAGCAGAGGACAAGCTAAAACCTGAAGTACAGAGAACTAAAAAAGAAAGAGAATCAACACACACCCTGCTCTGACACACCAAACACTTGACATCACAAGAAAGACCCCTTCCCACACAGGTCACCAGCACCTTACTTTTCCTCCCTGCCAATCAGTCTTTCTACAAGTGTAACTGCAACGTTAGCTTTTTTTAAATATCACACCTGTCTGATAAATTGTTCCTCTTAAATCCATAGCAAAAATGGTTTTACTTCAGAGGTTCAGATTAAGATATACATTTTGCACATTGCTAATCTTAGCATAACTCATGTTTCAGGAAAGCAGACCTATGAGTAAATACAGATCAAATTGTGAAACTGTATTACAGTATAGGAAATCTTTCTTAATCTATATAAAAACCCCTCTTCTTAGATCACATAGATCAACCATAAGCAAATTTTTTCCATTAGTATCAGATAAGCAATCATAATCAAATCAAGCAATCAAATCTTCCTGATTTATTAGGAATTCAACAAATACAGCTAATCTGTATATATTCACCTCTCTCCAGCCTTAGTCTGCAATTTCTCAGGCCAGGGTGTAGCAGTGCAATGTCACAGTTTGTCTCAGGTATCCCTGACCTTTCCCAGGTGTCAATCAGTTCCCCCTCTCCCTGCCCTGACCCCTGCTGGGTGCTGTCTATCAATCCTGGCATTCCAGAGGGGCATAGAGTGATTGGCAGAGTTCAAAAGATGCCCTGCATCCCTGGGGGGGCATTGCCCCACCCTGGGTCCCTCACACCTGAGACCTGCCCGCCCTGCACCTGGTTGGTGGGCTCCGTACTCCTTCCCTCCCCCTCTCCTCGGGCTTAAAAGAGCCAGCAACCACACGGTCCGGGATTCTGTTAGAGGCTGTTAGGAGATTTGGAAGCCTGCCATCGGAATAAACTCTGGATCCAACTCTCTGCCAGAATCCACTCCTTTCTTCACCTCACCTTAAAGCATCTGCACAGAGGTACACTGGGGCTTTGCATATCTGAACTTGTCTCCAGCGCCAGCTGCAGCATCCAGCCAGCCAGAGGTGTCTCTGAGGTGAAACCACCGCAGTTGCCGCCTTTCGGTCAAGCAGCAGAGGCTAGACAAGCCGGACAAGCCCCATCTGGATATATATTAGAATTTATTTCTATACCAGGGACTGTCTTTTCCTGAATGTATGGAAAGTGGTTAGCTAAGTGTGGGCACTGGCATAAATAAATAATGACATCATAGTCACTAGGGACACTTAAATAAAATTATACTCTGATTTAACTGTGAAGGTCAGATTCCAAAATCCCAGATGAGTAACGATATTCAGAATCCTGCTTTACATTTATCTTATTTTGTCAGGAGTTTCCTTCTAACAAAACAACTGGAACCATACATGTGCTGCCCATCTCTTTCCCCAAGCACTCACCAATGCTCAAGACAATCCCCCTTGCTCAAATGCTGTGGGACAGATTCTTCTCTATATACTGCTTCTAAATTCTTTTTACTTTCTTTTGAAAACACAGTATCAGCCAGAACTTAGGAAGGAAGAACATCTTTGGAGAGTTGCATATTGTGATTATGGGATGCTTAAGGCAACAGATGAAGCAATGAAACCATTGCATGGAAAGAGAACATGTCAAGGAACACCAAGGATCCTGCCAGCTCAGGGAAGAACAAAAAGAACCTCCCAGACATGAGGGGCCTGGATAGAATTTGCTATAACTCAGGAAGTTGCTGAATTGGCTAAAATAATGACTCACCCAAAAGAGTAGAAATTGTTGGGTTTTTTTAACTTCCTGCTTGCCTTTCTCAAGAGTTCTAAGCTTTCTCAATTTAAAAACTTAGTTTTCTTGTTTTTGTTCAAATAAAGCTTGCCTTGTTTGAAATTAAAAAAAAATAAACCATCAACTTCAGTCTTGAGGTAGAACACAACATATAATATAAGAAACGACTGCCTCATGCAGAGTCCCATCAGGGATAGAAAGATGATTGCCCTTAGTGCTGTCCCCACTGTGAGAGCAAGGAGGGAGGCTTTCACACTGGGAAGCTTCACTGCTGTCAGAAGTAGAGCAGGAAGTGTGAAAGAAGGAAAGGAGTGGAAAAATACAAGATATTTTGACTGGTAACAGGCCTCCTCACCTCCCCACACACCAAATGTCTTCCTGCAGGGAAGACAGGTGCAAAAGAGAACAAACAAAAGAGAATGAAGAGGAAAAGCAAAGAGCAGTCAAAAATGAAATGAAGGATAAAGGAAAGCTGGGAATCATGACATTGCTGGTAGCAAAAGAAAAAAAGCAGAGTAACAGAACTACACAAGGTCTTTCCTTCCCATCATCCAGGCAACTCCGTCATTCTAAACTGAGTCAATCAAGTTCCTGTCATACCGAGTCCCAGAGCAATGAGACAGCTATTGCTCTCATGAGATGACATGAGAACACCCAAGAAAAGTGACAAAAGTTGGAGAAAAATGCTCTACTGCAATTGGAAATGGTAACAAATTATGTCACACATCAAAAAAAGTAAGATGGCATAAATGCTCAATTGCTCCTCAACCCTCAGCACCTGGAAATGAGAAGTACTTCTTAAAAAGTAGTTTCTAATGTGTCTAATCTCTCCACGAAAAACAGAAGTTAGAATGGACCAATGCTGTGAGGTAAACAAGTTTTTGTTGGTACAACTACAATTTTAACTTAAAAAGAACTCGTTTATACCAAAAAAGGAGTCACAACTTCCCTTTTCTTTAATCTCAAAGCTTGTCTTCATTTAAGTTTGCAGAGCCTGCTGCCAGTTGAGACAAACTCTACCTCAAAAAAGGCATTATAGTTGGGGGGTTGGGGGGAGTACAGCATGACAGTCTTTCTTTCCTCTTCTTCCAGTATATCAGCCTATATTTTCTCTGCACACAGACCTGAACCATATGCAAGGGCAAGACATAGTTTTCAACTTCTGCATTGTTTTAGATGTCCTTACTGTACATGTATTCCTCAAAATTAAGTAGAGAGAATGTCATTAATCCAATACATAAAGCCAGGAGAAAGTAAAAATTACAATCATGCGGCCAAAAAATTCTCACATTGGGAATCTAGATTTGCATTTTTGCCCAGAGCATTGCCATATATGAGTCAGCATCAGAACAGAAGGATGTGCCACATGGGGTTCACCAGGGGTCCGTCCTGACTGCAATACGCTCCAGTATTTATTCAGAGAGTGCATATTAAATATACAGATGGCAAGAACCTAGAAGGAAATGAACCTCTTGTGAAGGAAAAAATACTGTGGACAAAAGAAGGAAATAACGTCTGTGAAAAAGAAAACAGAATGCACCCCAACATGGACAAGCTGAAGATACTGTAAGAGCAAATGAACCACACAAATACGGAACAGAAGACAGCCAATTAGAAATCAGTTGCATAGAAAAGAACCTTGAATGATATGAAAGAGAAGCTGAACAGAAGTCAACATTAAGCTGTAACACGTTTCTTAAGGTACCAACAGAACTATGCATGAGCCAGAATACAGAATGCAAAATCTGTAAAAGCCCTCTGCTCTGCAAGGCACAGCTGTGATACTGCCTTGCTTTCACAACACAAAAATAAGTAAAAATTCACGTGGGCCAGCTGGAAGGAATGCATAGGAGAGTTGCAAGAACAGTTCCAGGAAACATGACCCTGGACAAAACACAGAGCAGTGAGTTTTTGAGTCCAAACAAACTTAAGACCTAAACATGACATGCTAACAGCCCTCAAGCACATAAAACACTGCTGCGGGGAGAGACTGAATAGTTAGTTTCCTACATTCACCCAGGAGAAGGAAAAAAGTAGCAGGCTTAGATTTTAACAGCAAGGTTTCCACCTCAAGCCAAGAGAATTTTCTGTTGGCAAGAATAATGAAATGTAAGAATGAGCTGCCCGAATAAGAGGCCAGACAAACCTTCCTTGAAAAAGGTCAGCTGACCTTGCCTCATAGTAAAGACAGACTGCTCATCTTCCCTGCACCCCCATTATTCTCAGCATGCCTAAATATTGTCAGAAAAAGAGTTAACATCCTGCATCCTTAAAAGCAATCTCTTCATCATGACCAGCTGGCCTCCTTCACAGATTAAATAACTATGCCTTGCTGTGGTCCTGTTTCTCAGCTTCCCCAGATGAGCACACAGGCTGTCCCTGGTCCGGAGAAGCTGCCTCCCCTCTCCAGAACCCTGCGCACGTGCCCAGGCTGTCTCTGCTTCCCCTGAGCAATGCTCTAGGGAGGACACAAAAGCCTTTATGGATGATTAATAGCTACCTTTCAAGGCTTAATGATTTGGCTAAGAAACTACATCTTATAGATCAGTCAGCTAATATAGACCTTGGCCAGCTCTCTTCTGTTCTTTTCCAAGAGGGAGACAAAATATTCAGCTCAACATATCTCCATTTTTCTCCATTATCCACCACCTTTTCAGACAACTATTCCCAAGTTCCACCACTTTACTCAACAGATCATCTCCATTACGTTACCAATGGGTAAGCAGAGAAACTTAAACCGTAATCAAAACAAACTGTCATTAAATACTCAGAAACAATTCAGGAATTAGTCCTATTTTACAGTTCTGTGTGTTCTGTTTTCCAGTTTTCAGCTCTGCAATGATGAGACTGCATTTTATCTAAGGAAGAACACACCTTTTTACTACACGTTAGGTAACGTATAAAATTCCAAACGGCAGAAGTTCTTTCCTTCTGTTGCTGGAAAAAAGATGAATAATAATGTTAAAATTAGTTACAGCCAGTATGTGGTAGATGGACTGTTGCCATATGGTGGTTATGTAAATTAAGTGACAAAATAAGGATCTAGCGTTTATAAGCGACCATTGCACACTTCAAAAACCCAGCCTGCCTGTGAAATACCTAGGGGCTCCCACTTATGGGAAAAGATGACATCAAAAACTTGGATTTTTTTCTGAGACTCTGCACAATTATTTCAAGCAAAACATAAGCCTCTTATTTGCCTAACATATAAAGAATATAAAGTCCAATCACCACTCCTGTGCATTACATACAAGTCCTGTGCATTACAAAGTCTTGTTGTCCAATTAAACATCTATTTTCACTTGGTAAAATTATGCCCCAATTCTGCGTCTCTGTGCTGCCTGTCTGGAAAGGTGCCTGACTGTACTTCGTGGATGACTTAAATGCCCAAACTTAGGACAAAGACAATTTCTCTAAAAGCTGTCAAAGCCACCCACTTTTGCTGACTAGACAGGGGATTTAGGACCACCTTTAGGAGTCCTGATACTCTATGTGCTTGTCATTGAAACATAAAATGGGGGGACAGCTGGGTAAGATACTTCCCAAGCATCACAACTCAGTAAACTTTAAATATGTTCAAGAGGCAGCATTTCAGACTCCAGGTGTAGTAGCTATCATGGAGAAAAGTGATAATTTAAAGTATTTAATTTTTTTATTATTTCAGCAGGCAGGGCCACTAGGTATCAAACAGATAATTGGATCAGAAATCAAAAAACAGTTTCTTCTAAAGACGGGTCACTATTAAAAAAAACTAGTTCTCATTTCTCAGGTCATAATGAAAGCATAGCTCCTGCTATGAAAAATAAAAGTTGAAATTAATTATGGTATATAACAGCTTCATAAATCCTTGACATACAGCGCAGATTAGATTCTATACTCCTACTGTCCCACCACACAAAAACATTGGTATTTTTTCTCTAACCATATGCACAGAGGCTAATTAACACAAAATCCTTTTTCCTTTCTGAAAAAGGAGTCTTCAGGCTTTATTAGAAAATCAGGAAAGCAATTAACTAAAGATTAAAGGGGCTCCATCTGCATGAAGCATGATAGAAATTGCCAAAAGGAGCAGGAGACAGCTAACAAAAGCAGGGTGGGGGGAGGAGAGAATGAGCAACAGAAGGTTAATATTAAAACCACAACTGGAGATCTTTTTCAGTAACCTGTTGGAAGTCAGCCAGAGGGGCTAAGTGTAATGTAGGCACAAGCTCAGGCAAAAGTCTATGGACTCTGTTCAGGTCAGACTACCTGATCATAATGGTCCTTTCCACCCTCATAAATCTGAATTACACGTGCATGAAAACAAAAGAGAATACTAAGCACAAAACCAAGGGAAGGTTTAAATCTAAGTTGAACTAAAACCCTTACATTACTATCTTGATAGCAAAAGGACTATGTAAAAGGCACTAACTTTATTCTTGACATCTCTAGCCAAGTATTTGTCCCTCTATCAGTCTTCACAGGAAGTGCTATGTCTCATAGGGTTTAGCTGCTTGGCATCTTTCTGAGAAAAGACTACAGGACAACTCTGCCAAAATTATCATCCTTTTTGACTCTCCTATCTGAGTGTAACCCTGGGTTTGTAACATACAGATTTCTAGCACTGGAACATTATTTAAAAGCCACAAAAGTCACACAATTCTGACTGAGTGTATCTAACAAGCTATATTCCAGCACAATCTGATGGAAGTGGAAGTCTCAACTTAGTCATACAACCAGGCCTTTTGCCCTGTGGCAAATTTCAATATATCTTAACTGGCTTACTTCTGTCCACACAAAAGCTGGCATGTATCTGAAGTCTTCCCTTGCAGCAGTTACTACAGCATCAGGATGGGTCAAAAAGGAGGGTATGAACTCACTAGAAGGTCGGGAAGTCTCAGGGGGTCCCAAGGTCCTTCGACATGTACTGCTAGAGCTGCCAAAGGTCCTGTCATGAGCACTGATATTTCATTACTTATAGATCTACTTAAAAGTCCATTTTGATGGAAAGATGCAAATGTGAACCACACCACGAGCATGTTGTATAGCTCCTGCAACGCCTTGGATGGATTTATCTGCCTGTCGCTCCATGACAGACCACAACCAAAACCAGGTGCTGTCGTACACCTCACCATGGCTCATATGCTCTTAGTGACCAGAGGGAAAACTGACAACACAGAGCTTCTCAGGGGTCATCAAAACCTCAGAGTTCCTTAAGGACAGTGACTCATCTGGTGGATCAGCTGACAATGAAAACACGACAGCCAATCTGGCAGGTGCAGCACCCTGTTAGCTCATCTCTGCCGCAGACAGAAATAGCCTGCACGTTGGATGAACAGCCTCTCCCTAATGATACTATCTGGCCATCACTGATATTACAACTGATATCACCAGAATCACAACAATGGCCTTAAAAGAAGAGCCTAGTCTCATATAAACTTTTTTTTTCCTCAGACAAAACAGAATTTAATGGAATACTGTCGTCTTTATTAAAAATTGCAGGGTACCACTATCTATAAGATAGATAGTCTAGTTAACTGCTGTTTTCAGCTAAAACAGAAAGATCTGCAAATCCCAAGTGAACAGAAAGGACTGAAAGTTCATGATGGTCCTGGTAGCATTTCACTCACCTTAAGAATATATAAACTGCAGTAAGAAAACAATAAACTAATCTAGCATTGATGCAACTCAAACACCTTCCTATGCTGTCAGATGTCTGTTAGAGACATCTGGTTGTTAGGTGGATGCTGCAATTGCAACAGCTGTACAGGGAAAAGCAGGGATGGAGGAATGAGCCTCCATCTAAAATTCTTCAGAGCCTGGAGCATAGTCTTTGTGGAACTGAACTTGAGCTATTTGCACATCTCCAAGATTTTAATGAGCAATAGATATGACCTGGTTGAAAGGGGCTGTCTGCAAGCAGATGTAAACAAAAGGCCAAAAGAAGAAAGGCATTCCTGGGAATAGCAAAAAACTTTTCTTTTTCTCAGAAAATGTCACAGTGTCAAGGAAGCTGCCTAAGACATTGCATTAGCTGCAGGTGCTGCAGGCAGCAGAGAGCTGGGATACAGCAGGAACACCCCAGCAAAGCAGCACAGGAGAAGCTGGGACCTGGAGTGATCATGACACCGGTGAGTTAGGCAGCCTCCTCACTGACTCAATGCACTCTCACAGCAGTGCTAAATTTTGGTGTACAATTTAGGCATTCAAGACTTTTGGAAATTCAGAATTGCAGATATAAACACTGCAGAGAGCTCATTTTCAGCAAATTAATCATTTCACATAAACATTAAACTGTGCACTGTGTGAATCCAATAAATCTGACACAAAGGGCTACAGAATGCTTGCACATGTAAATGGGTCCACAGGCCCCTACACATTAAATCACGTGTGTCCTGAAGAGGTCTGATTTGACTGTCTACAACCAGAATAATCAAGCTCAGTGCAGATGTTTAAATTAGTATTTTTTCTTCATACACATTTCTTTACAGGCAGAATTAGAAGCTGTGAAAAAGAGGGGCTCTGATGCGGCACAGCGGGTTTTAGCCATCATCCAAAACACAGAACAGTCACTACACTGTATACTAACCTGTATATGCCTCATTATAACTACCAACATAGTATTGTAGTCCCTGCAGTTACTGCTCAGAATATGAGACATGGAGATATTTTCCATTTTGAAGAAGAAAAAAACAAACAAATAAGTGACAGTAACAACAACAACAACAACCACCTCAGGACAAAATAACACACCAAAACCACACAAATGCTCATTTGGAAAAAATACTAACTGCTTTTCAATTCATATTATTCTCTTTCTTTTGGCAGATAGTGTGTTAACTTGAAATTAGGTGGTCACCTACACCAAAACTATAAAAGAGATGGTATCTACAACATGACCCCTGTTTCCCCTTTCCAAACAATAAGTCTGGGAATAGAATAGGATTTGAGGGCTGAAAACAACATGTTAATAGATGCTAAATAACATAACAGTGCAGAAATTTCTATTTATGAGACATCTTCCAGCATTCCCAAGATAAAGCTTCTGCATTTTAAAAGGTGGAGGTAATCTTGTGTTCAGCATTTCACATTTTAAATATAAAGGTAAGTTAAATGAAGCTTAGAGGAGGTGAAAGACATTAGAAAAGTACAAATCCTCTCTTGATACTCAGTAAGGGACTAAATAACAAAAAAGGAACTTAAGTGCTATTGAGCTGCACAGGTTGTGCAGCTAATTTTGAGAGAGCACCTTGGTAGATAACACCTAACCCCTCTACAATGCATTGTCCCCAGCTATTCCACAGCCTCGGGGGACAAAGAGCAAGTGCAATCAAGCAAACCTTAAGTTAGTCTTCATCCTTACAAACATCATTCAAGAATTTCAAATGTCACAACCTACGAGCTGCTTACAGATATCACCTTAATGACCCGTTCCTGTATCAAAGGCCTAAAGCCAGCCTTTCCACAGTAACGTGTCTTGGCTTTTCGCACAGCCAGCTCCCTGGCGAAGGCTGCGCTCACGGAGGAGGCGGCGCAGGACGGGCATTGCCCGCGGGCTCGCCGTGCCCGGCCCCGGCCGCTGCCGGCTGCCACCTGGCGGCAGCTCCGCGCCGCGCAGCGAGCCTCGGCGAGCGGGCACGGAAAGGGAACGCCCGAAGGGCCTTTCCTCAAAACAGCTACCGGACAAGCTGAAATCACTGATCTGCATTCCATTCTCCCCAAGTCAGAGCAGCAGCAGCTCATGCTGCACAGGGTGACTGCCAACCTCACCCCTTCCATCCCAGAAAAGGACCGAGGTGTGCTCCAGGTATTGCTGGGCTTCCTTGGCACTGACTCCCCACCGATATTCAGGCTCCTTTCCTCAAAAGCCAGTGTAAACCTGAAAAACTTTATTCCTCACCAGCCCTGAGCTGCTCCCATATAAAGATTTTCTTTCTGTTCCTCTGCTTGCATCCACCTCTCCAAAAATGAGATTTCTTCCAGGCTCAGGGTCTTCTGACTCCTCTTTCAAAGTCTCCCTGGTCCAAGGAAGAGGATGTGGCATTATGGCAGTGTACAGTCACAGCCTAATAATAACTACATCCCTACTGCCTCTCCTGTCCACATACAAAACACTGGCCCAAAGCTTTTCACTTGTCATACCAAGACAAAGACAAGAATTGGTTTTAAGGCAGTGAATGCTGCAGCAATTACCCTGTTCCTCTCACATGCACCTAGTATAAGGCAGTTCAAAACAAAAGCTCTAGCCTCAACTGCTTTCAATGAGTCTTGCCATAGTTACCTTGTTACTCCATCAATTTTATTTATTGAATCAATATTTTTGCTCCAAAGTTAGAAAGTGTAGCTCCAAAGGCAGCAAGCCCCTTGAGAGCAGAGAAACCAGGATTTGGTAATGATTTGAATTTAGTTACACCTTACCTTCAACCTCTCCAAACAACAGTTTAATAACTAAGGAGAAAACAATCCAAGAGCACCAAACTGCAAATGAAAAAGAATTAAAAAAAAAAAAAAAAAAAAAAAAAAAAAAAAAAAAAAACACAAACCACAACACACGAGAAAAATAAACACTTCACTTCTAATTCAGGAACACAGAAATAATGAGAAAATAAGAGCTGGACAGGGCCTGAAGTTCTTGAGCCATTTATCAGGTGCCTAGCGCAGGGAGAGAAATATTACTTCTGGCAGTTGTTTCTCTAATCTATTTTTAAAGGCATAAAGTATAAGAGGGTCCACATTGTTCCTGCCTGGATCTCTTCTTGTCTTTTTCAAAATCACCCTCTAGAAGACTCCATAACCAAAATCTGAACGCCTAAATCAACGGTGTTTGGATCACCTCATCCTCCAGGAAAAAAAAAACAAAGCCACTGACCCAACACTATCAAATATCAAGCATTTTTAAAGCAGCTTTCAAAAAAAGAAACAAATAAAAAAATTCTACTTCCAAAATTAGGAGTTTAAAGAAGCTAACATGACAAGCACATAGATAATTCAGGAAAATTCAACCACAGCCAAATAGTAAGACACTAAAAATTGAACTGGGAACTACACAGGTGAGTAATGGAAACATAAAAATGACAGCAAGCACCTTCCACAAGGAAAGAGACTTTATATGAAAGAGTAAGATAATTGTCTTGTAGCTGTGCTCATGTACCTATCAAAGTGACATAGTTTTATCCTTTCCTTCTTTAATAGAACCTAACTCACATATTAAGCCTTATTTCTCAAAAAATGTTTACAAATGTATTAGGAATTCTACTACTTTTGGGTTATATTGCCCTGCCTTATACTGGTGTAGGCAAACAATCGACTAAGATGTGAAAATGAGCTCTAAGATACAAAACCCATTTTTTTCTGCTTTTCAAGATGCAGAAGTATCGTAGTCTGTTACCAGTGTTGTTTTGAAGCCAAGAATGCTAATAGTTTGCTGGCCATTTCCAATCATTGTGGGTCAGTCCACAGCTGTGCAGGCACTCAGTTTCAAAGGCATCCTCCACACTTCCCAGTACGTTTCTCCAAGACTAAATTTCTTTCTGAAAGTCACAGTCAAAACATAACTGAGTACCTGACTCTGCATTGCTGTGATCAGTTATTGCCTTAACATTTACAGAGAGGAAACAAGGACAGCAAACATCCTACCACTGCACCCAGTAAGGTAACTGTAAACTGACAGTTGAAGTAACTTGCTTGCTGAAATAACTCTTCTAAGTGGAATATCTCCAGTATCACCTTGAATAGCAGAAAAGCAAATTCTGGAGTTAAAATCATGAAATAATGACAATTAAACAGTAACTCAGATTAGCAAACGCCAGATGAAGTACAATTTATGAGGTGTTTGCATGTTATTGTACTGCGAAAACAATGACCTGCACAAACTGAACATATTCCAGCCCGAGCTTCAAGACATTACTGACACTTAAGAAAACAGTCCCTTCAGTCTTTTCACTGTCAAACACCATTTTCACAATGCCTAATTTGTTCACATATGGAAGTGATCCTTGAGGAAGCAAACAGCAATATTTATGTACAGAGATTTAATAAAAGAGACCAGAGTCACAATCCGTTCAGTTCTGAGCAGGTCAACAAAGTCATGCAGCTTGTTTTCCTCCTTTATACTAATGGGAAGTACTCTGAAACAGCACAGACACACGATCCTAAGCCTTGTCAACCCAGCCACCACCTAATGTACCACCAGTCTGACACCATGCAGAGATACGTCTCACTGAATTTGGAAAACCATTACCACTTTTATACCTGAGACAAATTATTGATCTCCTTATCTGTCAGTATCATGAATGTATTTTTGATAGAAAATGTAGCTTTACACACTTAAAGGATGATGCATCCATTTTAGGCTTGTTCATTCTTAGGCAGCTGTTTCTTCAGAGAGTAGCAGTTGAAATTTAGATGTATGTTAGATGTTGTGAAGGAAGCTGATTACAATTTACACATCCATTTCAGTCTAAGATTCACCCCACTTGCCTCGCCACAAGACAGTAACTTCAAAAAATCCCTTTGTTTGCTGCAGAAAGTCACAAGCTGAGAACTATAAAACCACAACATCCTGAAGAAGAAAACATCTGAGCAACAGAGTGAAAAAAATGTAAGCACATGTACACGTAAGATCTGCTGCAAACCTTGGACTGCACTTTTTGGTTTCTGCTCTGCCACTGAGCCTACTCAGCTCTTTCAGATAACATCAACAGCTGTGGAAGATCATCAAAGCAGACTGTTTTGCCCCTAATAAAGGAGAGAGATGACTGTCAGGCTCAAAGCATATAAGTAATGTGAAAGAGCAAATCCAGCTCAGCCAAGAGAGCTGAACCAGCTAGCACTGGAGAGGCTTGTGCTGAGAACACAGACCAGGTACATCCAAGTTGCCTTAGACTGAAAAGGCACGAAAGCATCAAACCAAAAAATGCCAGTATTATCATAGCCTGTCTTCTTCAGTATTTTGTTCTAAAAGGGTAACAACAACAACAGTTCCTCAGAGATTCCTTTACAAGGAACAAAAGGCCAAGATAAGCAGTGTTTGCCAAAAATACAGCAAAGGTTGACGACCAGTGTGAAGTGCTCACTCCACAAGTGCCAAATTTTTAATAAAAAAAAAAAAACATTTATTACAACAGAATATTACAAAGAACTAGCTTCAATGATCAACAAAAAAAGACTTTACAAAATGCAAACAATGTAATTTCTGACTGTGGAGTGACAGATATCCCAAGTTTACAAACACAACATCTTTTTGTTTATGCCCACTTAAAAATCATTTCCAGTCTGCTTTATTTTCCATCAAATACAGTACATTTATCCAAACAAAAGCAGGTACATTCAATATAGAACATTTTGAGCAAAGCTACAATCTTAGTTCCCATTCACAGTATTTTTAGTGCAATGCACTAACAGGGCCAAATAGTTCTCTATCCATAAAAGCATTTTTACTCCTGATCTTGTGATCAACATTTAGATATATTTTATACAAAAAAAGTATATATGAACACGAGGCACCTCCCTAAGTAAGGGATTAAACCGATATAAAAAACACGGTATTTCTTCTGATGTACAATACCTTTCAAATTGTAGCAATTTGACACAAATCACTAAACAAAATATTTTCTAAAAGGTAAAAATAAAAATAAACAAACAAAAAACCCAAACAACAACAACAAAAAACCCGAAACAAAACCCATGATTGCATGAAACCTGCCAAGAACTTCATAATGGTAGGCATGCAACTGTTTTACTACAATCTTGATTAAAAGGTTAAAAAAAAGGGTATCTAAATATTTTCCAATTACACAAAGTCAAGTGTTACCCATAGTGGTCATTTATGATTTTGAGAGAAAATATATCTTGAGTTTCTCCCAAACTATCCTCCCTTTTTATTAATATTTAATGAAATAAGCTAACATTATAAGTGGTTGTGCACAGATTGTCTATAATACATCAGCAAATATTCACTACCTTCATATTAACATTAGTGTGTTGATCTTTCAAAAATAAACTGAAAAAATAAACTGCAACTATCATTAAAGTGCTTGTGTATAATTTTTTTAAAAATTAAAGAATAGAGGAATGTGGATATTCTTGTAAACTTTCTAGATGTTTACGAAGTTTTCCTGTGAACCACATATGGAAACAAAGTGGAGGTCTTTGAAGCAACTTCAGCACAGTGAAATTCAGAATGTTCTTGAACTGGGAAATTAGTCAACATGAACAAGCTGAATTTATGGCAAAATCTAAAAATTAGTAGAATTCAGCCAATAAACACTACATTGTTTGCTCTTATACATTCATTTGTAATAAATTTAAAACAGTATATAATACAACATTTACCAAAGTAGGATATCACATCAAAGTTTGAGCTGTCCATCAATTAGCACTGCCAGGGAGGACCAGTATGCATGATGAGTTTTCTGAAGATTTTCTAAATGAGGAAAATCCACCTTCTTCCAAAGCTGCTGCTCATTAACTTGTCTCTGGTATACTCTTTTTCAATTTCAGGAAGTTTGTTCTATACTGGGTCAAACTACAACTACATAGAGATAACTGCTAATTTAGAACCATGTGGATTTTACTTCAACTATTTCAGTGTTTTGGGAAGTGGTGCTGTCCTACAAGCAGTCAGAATGATTATTATTGTAAGACAAAAAAAAACAGCTTATGAAAGTATTTCCTCCTTATAGTACCATTATCAAGAATTAGCAGTTCCACAAACAAACTAAAGTCTTTTTCATTCAAATGAACTTCAAACTTTCCAAACATCACTCGAACCTATCTGAAGAGAAATGGGAATAAATTAATACTTTGAGTTCACCCATATCATTCTCTTTTAAACTACACAACATAAATAATTTACAAGGTTAAATTTTTAATTCTTATTCAAAATGCAGAAGTCACTCCCCCTCTAGAATTCAGCATAATTCAGGGTTCAACTCAGTTCATTTTTGAAGTTCTGCCTAATTTGGTCAGGATTTATTAGAAAGTCATGAAAGCACCACATCACAATTTAATATAACTAGGTGGTTATTCACTGTGAAAGCTGAACTCAAATTCAAATCACCTCCCAGAAAACAGCGTTTCAGAGGTGAGACATAGAACAAGGCACATATACTTTGCTTTCTTTTTGCCAAACATGCTAGAAAGATGATTCTGCATAAGGATGTTAAAAACTCCTAAAATTATCACTGCAGTCTCTCTTCATCGTACTTTTGTACAATCCCCAACCTTCAGCCATCAGTTGGTCAGTTTGAAATACAAAGTGACTGCACACAAATATTTTCTTTTGTAAAAGGTCCTCTAAATACAGGCCATGGCAAGGCCTATGGAAAACTGAGTAGCTACAAATACAACCCCTCCAAGTGTAAAAAATTCCGAGAGCACCACATAAGCAAAAGTTTAGAAAATTCTAGGGCAGACTTCAATACATATTGATGCTTAAAGCAAACACTTTGATAAGATTTGAACAATTTAAAAATCTAAATGACCATAAGTCTCCAAACCCAGGCTTATATAAATAAGCATTAAAAGAATGGAATTCTAGATGTGATGACTTCAAAAGTATTTGCAGACACCTAACCCATAATGATTTTAAATCAAAGCAACTAAGCAACCAAATAACATTAAAAAAACCTGTTCTATGCACTTCTGTTGATAGTGTGCTGGCAATACACATTAAAATAAAAATTTAAATTCACAAATGCTAATTCCAGTAAGTTCATAGAGATTTTTTCTCTTATCAGCTTTTACTTTAGTACTTTTAGTACTTCTTCAAGTGGTCATAGCAAAGTTAATTAAATGAGTTAAGTTATTCAAACCAAGGAAAATTACCATTAATTTTAAAAAGTTACTATTTTAAAAATGCACTTATATTAGCCTTATTACAGCAGATGCCTTAAGACAGTTTAAAGAGTTGACTTAGTACAGTTTAAGCTACCTTCCATCTTTCTACAATGACAAATTTAGATTTTAACTCTTTTCCAAAATGCTAAAAAAAAAAGAAACAAATTTGACATCTACTTTTGCATTTAAACTACTAAACCATAAAATATATGGGAAAATATGTTTTCAGCAATAAATCAACAACAGCAAAAGAAATGCAGTGGTATTGTTGGGTTTTTCGTTTTGTTTTTTTTTTTTAAAAAAAGAGAAAACACTTTTTCTTTTTCCTCACCAGACAACAGCTTTAGATCTTGTACTTCTGCCTTTGGTTTTACTTTCTTCAGGTGAATGAGATACGTTTGCTTTGTGGGTTTTCTTATGATGTTCTAGAAAAGCTTTTCTGGCAAATGCTTTCCCACATTTATTGCATCGATGCAGAGAAAAGTTTTTTGTTACTTTTACTTCAATGCCAACATCAGCTCCTTCATATTTTTTATTGGGAGAATTAGAGGTGACATCCTGTTTTGAACCGATCTGTTTTGTTTCATCTTTCTGAGAGCCTCTTTTTGTCACCTTATTTAGAACAAGATCAATTGGCTTCTTTATTGCTCTTATTTCTAAACTTGCCGTTATTTTCCCAAGGTAGCGTGGCGACTTCTTGTGAACCACAGTTATGTGTCGGATCACATCACGCTTGCGACGCGTTTCGTAAGAGCACAGTGGACACCTGTAGTATTTAACATAAATATTATTTCCATCTGTGTGTAATTCAATGTGCTTTGTTAAATTCTGTTTAGACGTAAATTGGCGCTTACAGAGTTTACAGTAAAGCTGCTTGAAGTCAAAGCCAGCTGAAAGTTTTGGCTTCCTGGCTTTTTGCTGGCCACCTGCAGCAGATGCATTGGTTGATTTAGGGGTTGATTTAGTGGTTGATTTGCAGGTTGATTTAGAGGTTGATTTAGGGTTTTCAGGGTCCTGTTTAACCTTATTCTTCTGTGCTGACGGTGTGTTCTTTTTCTCATTTGAATGATTTGTTCCCTTTAATTCATTCTGTGGAGAAAGCACAATGGAAGGGGGTGAAGGTTCTACAGAATCTGCTGGTTCAACTTGTATTTCTGTGCCATTGGTAGTATTGCTGGGTCCTTTCTCTCTTTTAGAGTTCTTTCCAGAGAGGCTTATCTTGTGAACAATTTGCATGTGCCTTTTCAGCATTATCTGTGAACTATATTTCCTCTTGCACAGAAGGCATTTGCATGCACTTAAATTGTATTCAGCCTTTGAAGACGACTTTTGTTTTCTGGTCTTAAGAGATTTTTTAGCAGAAACTGTATCCAAGAACAAAGGTTGCCCAGGCTTTGTAGCTATATCAGGAGTAATGGAATCCCTTCTTAATCCTCTATGAACTTCATCAAAATGCCTCCTTACATTGGCTTTTGTGGCAAATGATTTATAACACACAGGACAACTTCTACCTAATGTGACAAGAACATTCTTATTTCGTCCTCTTGAAGAGCACTGGTTTGCTTTCTTTTTTGTTTCTATATACTTCTTTAGTTCTTCCATCTTTTTTTTGTGTACTTTTCGAATGTGCCGCCGTACACTGCGTCTTGAATGAAATTCCTTCCTACAGAGGCAACAAATCAACTGGTGGCCATAATCAGAATTATCCAGAGAGTCCAAGTCAGGATTTACCGCTGGAGGCTGTTCTTCAGGAGGGTTCTTGTTTGTGACAGGATCAGCAGGAGGTAATTCTACAGTATCCCCAGCTGGGACTGGGGCTGGAGCTGAAACAGTTTTAGGTTGCTCAGTGCTGGGTTCCTGGATCTGTACTGGAGCTTGATCAGGGGTATGGCTACTTTCTGTGCTCTCATCTGGGCTATCAGTCCTTGACACATATTGAAATACAGCATTTTGATTCGTTTCTATAGGTTCCAATGTAATTATATATTC
>JAYDZK010000056.1:19580209-19599314 GCA_034509185.1 Euphonia xanthogaster | reverse complement strand
GGAACGACCCGCCGGGCGGAGTGCGCGCCGGGAACCGGCGCCGTCTTTGTCACGGCGGGGGGAAAGGCCCGCGCTGACCGCCGCGCACGCCCGTGCTGCTCAGCGCTGCCCCGGGGCACCGGTGCCCGGACGCACGTGGGAGCCGCCAGCATCCCTGGAGCTGGCTTTTCTGCCCCCTCTCAGCCTGGTCTGCGCCATTACAGTGTAAAAAAAAAAATGAACCAAACCACCGGTTGTTCTAATAGACCTACCAAGAAAAAGCGTCGATTAATGTTTTGAAGACTTCGAGGAAAAACTCGTGTTCTGAAATAGAATTGTGTGATACCGGCTACAGGACGTCGGTGCAATGCAGTGGGTGACAGGGCAGCCGGTGTCTCCACACACGTTTCCACAGAGTCCTGTTTAGTCCTGTGCTTAGTGCGTTTCTGAAGGCACCTCGGGTTGTTAAATTGGTGATACTTGGTTTTTGCCAAAGGAAAGGGTGAGATTAAGTCTTCATATGCTTAAGGAATAACTTTTTCCGTTGAAGAAAAATCTGCAAGGTAATGTCAGGAATAAGCACCTCATCACAGGAAAAAAATGCATAGTGATGGTACTAACTCAAAAACAGTCTGTGAAGCTTTGGCTTGTAATAGCATCACTTAATGGGGATAGGACTGATGGTTTCAGATAAAGTTCCAAGTCACATTACAGTCTGTGTGACTGTAAGATGTCTCACACTTCTTCAAATCGGACAAGGAGAGACCTTGCCATCTGTGGCCATCAACACAACATCTTTTAAAATGTGGACATTGATTTAATCAATAAGTCTTTTTCCAAAGCAACATGAGACCAAATTCAAACTCCATCAGTTGCATTTGGATTTTGGTTAATAAACTGGAAACCCCTTAAGTGTCAGAGAACAGTTGAAACAGCTGAGTGCCGAATAGCATCTTAACTCCGAGATACAGCAGAACTCAGTTGAAACCCTTGTGTCAGACAACCAAACAGGTCGCTGTGTGTGTCCAGAGGTGCTCTCACCTTGAGTTTAGCTACATCCTGAGCTCTGCTGTGTTTTAGACACACAGTGGAAGAGGCATAATCTCTGCCAGCCATGTTCTGCCTATGTACAGAGCACTTGGATAAAACTGTAAAGCTCATGGGTAACAAAGTGCAATGAACACCGCTGTCAGCTCTAGTTCTGCACAACAGCCTACTGACTTGTACTTGCCTAAGAAGTATTAAACTTAGAGAATTAACATTCCCCACCTGCGAGGAGACTTGGGAGTCAGGCTCAGAGATGATCTTACATTCTCACTGATGACACTGCCCTACGAATATTGAAATAGTAGGGTTATAGCAGTTTAACTTTGCATCTTGGACATTTAATTTGAACTTTGAACATTGGTAGCCGTGTCACCAATACACTTACTCAGTGATCAAAAAGTAAAAAAGGAAAAATCAACCGGCAAATCATAAACCAGCAATGGATATTTAGAATCTTTTGGCTGTATTTGGGTTTCTGTGTTTAGCCACTCTCAACAGGATTTTTTTCCCTCCTTCTAATCCAATGAAAGTTTCTCTTTTTTGCAGCCTATGGCCTATATTATGCTTGCATGGCAAGATTTTGCTAGTAACTGGCCTGTAAGAGTGGCTTGTCTGAGCAGCTTCTGGAAGCTTCCTTCATGTCACACAGCTAATGCCAAGCGAGCTCCAAGATGGACCCACCACTGGTCAAGGCTGAGTTAGTCATTGACAGTAGTAAAGCCTCTGTTGTAATATGTTTAAGAAAAAAAGTTCCTGCACAGGAGTAATTGTGGCCAGAGAAGAGCAGAGTGAGAATATGTGAGAGGAACAGCCCTGCAGGCACCAAGGTCAGTGAAGGAAGATGGGGAGGCAGGAGGTGCTCCAGGCACCAGAGCTGGGATTCCCCTGCAGCCCCTGGTGCAGCCTGTAGTGAGGCAGCTCTGCCCCTGCAGCCCAGGGAGGAACAAGGGGGAGCAGAGATCCACCTGCTGCCCCTGGAGAATCCCAGACCAGAGCAGGTGGATGCCCAAAGGAGGCTGTGACCCTGTGGGAAGCTCACCCTGGCAGGTTCCTGGCAGGACCTGTGGCCTGTGGAGAAAGGAGCCCACGCTAGAGCAGGTTTGCTGGCAGGACTTGTGATCCCATGGGGGACCCATGCTGGAACAGTTTGTTCCTGAAGGATTTCCCCTCTCTTGAAAAAAGGACCCACGCTGAAGCAGTTCATGAAGAACTGCAGCCCATGGGAAGCACTCCTCTCCCTGAGAAGGAAACAGCAGCAGAAATAATGTGATCAATTGACCATAACCATAATAACCACCTGTCCCTGTGTACCACTGCTGGGGAGGAGGTAAATATTTGGGGATAAAGTTAATCCCTGGAAGGAAGGAGAATTGGGGAAAATGTGTTTTTAAAATTTCGTTTTACTTCTCATTATCCTACTCTGATTTTGATTGCGTTGAATTGATTTCTCCAAGCTGGGTCTGTTTTGCCTGTGACACTGACAGATCTCTCCCCATCCTTACCTCAACTCATGAGATTTCATTATTTCTTCCTTCCTCTGTGCAGTTGAGGAGGGAAGGGATAGAGCAGCTTTGGAGGGCAACTGGCATCCAGACAATGCCAATGGCCATTCTTTCTTGTCCTTTTCCTATTCACCTCCAAAAAAGTGAAAAGTTCCTCCTTCTTAATAAGCCCCCATTCAGTGAAGCATTGGGATTGTGTCCTCTCAATGTTCTCCTCAAGATAAAGCTGAGCTCCTTTAGCCTCTCCCTCTGTCCCATGCTCCGACCCCTGGAACCAGGTTAGTTACCTTCTTCTGGATACTTTTAATTTTCTGAGTATTTCTTGCCTACTTAGGATCCCAAACTGGACACAGTGTTGCAGATGTGGCTTCACAAATGGCAAGCAGAGAATTATCATCTCCCTTCACCCGCTGTGCCGTTGATGTGGTGCAGTATAGTGGTAACTCTTAATTACCTAAAGTTGCAATGTTGATCCTCATTTCACTGTTTAACTGGGACCCACAGGTTCTTTTTGCAGGCCTGTTGTCTCATTAGTAAGTCCTCAGCCTATACCAATGCTTGGGGCGTTTTGCCCTAGGTGCAAGGCTTTGTCCTGTCAGGACATTCTCCAGCTTGTTCAAGGTGTCCTCACAGAGCAACCCTGTCCTCCAGTATGTCAGACACTCCCTGGTTTCAGCCACTCACTTCATCATAAAAGACCGTGACATGAGTTATACAAAATGTGCCTTTCTGTCTTCCCCCTCTCCAATTTTAGAAATTCCAACTAAGGTCAAGTTCTCTATTGCTGTATTTTATGGGAGGTGAAAGTGCATATTTTTGGAAGATGGCCAAACAGCAACTGAAATCTTATTCTATCTTAAACACATTTTCATAACTTTTGTGTTCCATAACTTTGTGTGAACTTTGTGTTCATAACTTAAGGAAGACCTTAAGTGGTCACTGTTGCATGAATGTGTAAATCTTTGTAATTTATCTGACCTTGTAACCTCGTTGTGGGTGGAAGACGCTAATCTGTATATTGCTGTCTAACTCCTCAGGTAGTTTACAACGTAACTAATTAGTAACATGAGCAAACAACCACATCCAAATTTTGACCAGTCAGCCAAACATGTGCAAGGCGTCTCTGGGACTGATAAAAGCTGCCAGCACAGATCAGGAAGTTCCATCTGACCGAGCAGAGGGTGCCTTCAGGAGGGTGCTTGCCGGGTGGGGTCCTTTCAGCCAGTAGCCAGCCATTGAATAAGAGAAATTTAGATCAGGGTACGAAAGATTCCAGTACAGCTCACTTCACAATACAGTGCTGCAGTTGTTCATCCAAGAGGTTAAACTGGAACTTGGATCCAATTTGAATTTCATTGTGTGCAAAAAGAACAAGCAGACATTACAAGTTGCCTGACTTTGAAAAATAGAATATTCCTCTGTAAAATATGAACAGTAATTGAAATTTATAAGAACTTTCTTTTTGTCTTATGTAGACGAGATTCAATGAAAATGAAAAAGATTTTTAGAACGATACGTAATTCTTCATACAATCCATAATTAGCTTGTATCCAGGGAATATGGAAATTCCCAGTGAAACCAGATACAATGTAAAATGTACAGGTTGCATTTGCATATAACAAAGGTAAGGATGAAATACTTATGATGCATTTCATGTAAATTCTAGGCATAAAATATATTATTAGGGGAGGGGGTTTGACTTTAGCTTTTATTCTCTGGGCAATGTTCTCAACATAACCAGCAGATTTTGAAGCAGAATCTTTATTTACTCATTGTCTTGTAGATGATGTGGAGCTGGTGAGAAATTCTGAACTAAGTCTTGTTACAACTTGATGATCAATTTATTTTTTAATTGTTTCTGGATTGTGAATATGGCTTTGAAAAATGCAAAATTCAGAACAATTTTTATTAGTTACTGGACTGTGCTTTCAAAATATATGAGGTATTCTAGCAAGGGAGGTATATTTTTGGTAGAGGATATTGAAGTTTTGTCTCAAACAGTTCTGATACTAGGTTTAGTATCCACTGAGAGGTTTTGTCTTGCCAAAGGGCTGGCAGTAACACCTGCTGAGATGCTTTGCCATCTGTTTATACATTTAAGAGCTGTAAGATTTGATTACTAAACTTTTCCTCATATGCTATGACCACTAATATTTTTTCTGTATTTGGGATGCATTTTGGATGAAGCACCTAGCTTCACAGTCATTTTCCCTCGGAGAAAATAATTGTAAGTTGGATTGAATTAATGCTGCAATGCTGCACTGAACAGAGTTTGTTTTCGCAGAGGTGAAGGTAAAGTTGCATTAACCCTGAAGGATCACGTGTGTAATATGTGCTAATCAAGAAGTATCACAAATCATAGTCATACAGTGTTTCACTGCAAATACAGATAGTCCAGCATTCCTTAATATACCACTCTTAATCTAGTTACTCATTTGATGTGGCTTAATGTAATGTTCTTGCTGAAAGCATCTCATGAAAACTGTATATTCAGAAACTCCATATTAAACAAATTAATTATTAGAAATTGTAACAAATTAAACATAGAAGCCTGAGAGAAATTCAGACTCCTTCAAGGGCAGAGAGACCTCAATGAATTAGAAAGATGGATAATCACCAACTGAATGAAGTTTAACAAGCACAATCTGCACCTGAGACAGGGCAACTCTGGTTGTGTGTGTGGGCTGGGGAACAAGAGGCTGGAAAGCAGCACCACAGAAGGGGGCCAGGGGTCCTGGTCAATGCAAGCTGGATGAGTCAGCAGTGCCCTGGCAGCCAGGAAGTCCAGCCCTGTCCTGGGGTGCATCAGGCACAGCATGGCCAGCCAGGCAAGGGAGGGGATTGTCCTGCTCTGCTCTGAGCTGGGGTAGCTTTGCCTCCAGTGCTGGGGGCTGGTTTGGGCACTACATTTTTAAAAATATGCTGAGTTATCAGACAGCATCCAAAGGGGGGCCACAAGGATAGTGAAGGTTCTGAGAGGGAATCCAGATGAGGAGCTGCTGAGATTTCTTGGCCTGTACACCCTGGAGGAGACTGAGGGGAGTCCTCATTGTGGTCTTCAACAACCTCATGAGGGGAAGTGGAGGGACAGACACTGATCTCTTGACTCTTGTAAGTAGTGAACAGGACTTGGGAGAATGGCATGAAGCTGAGTTGGAGGAGATTTTGGTTGGATATCGGGAAAGTTTTTCACCAAGAGGGTGGTCAGGCACTGGAGCAGGCTCCCTTGGGAAGTGGTCACAACACCAAGACTGACAGTTCAGGAAGTGTTTGGCCAACACTCTCATGCAGATGGTGTGATTCTTGGGGTGTCCTATGCAGAGACAGGATTCAGACTCAATCGACCTGATGGGTCCCTTCCAACTCAGCATATTCTATGATTTGGGCACATTAAGACTCCTTTGTTAGAGTCCCTGAGCATGATGGCCAAATAGGTAGAACACTAGCCAAGGAAGTAGAATACCTTGGTTTCAAAATCCTATACTACAAGTTAGAGACCCCTTTCAAGCACAAGGAACAGTTAAATCAGGAATTCATGAGCTGGGGGACTGTAGAGACAATTAACAAAGACAGCCTGATTCTAATCGAGAGTGAGCTTAACTCGAGGAAGGGGAAAACAATATTGAGTTCTGGTTGCAATTCCCAATGTTGTTTATTTATTTCTATCCAAAGATGTATTAATGAGAAATGAATAAACTAGTCTTTAGAGCACAGATATGTTAACTTGTTAACTAAAAGGTGAGATCACTCAGACAATTCTATGTTGCTTTTTTCTGTATCAGTCACCTCAAAAAAAGTACATTGTACATTTTCTATGTACTACAAATAAAATTATATGAGCTGGTTATCATGATATGATTTTATAATCCAATGCAATTTGCTTGCAGTATTTAAACTGTGCATACTTACATGCCTCATGTTTTTGGTGAAATCTTAAAATTAAATTCAGTTATATTTGCATCAAGTCTACATTTGCATAATTGCAATGTTTACACTATTCTTATACCTTAGCCTTGACAGTATCTTACAGAAAATCCCTGGGCTAGAATAATTCTGAATTTTAGTCAATGTGTATTCCAATCTAACAAGGAGCTGCATTTTCATGCTCTGTTCCCCAATTAACATAAAGCATCATTACCCTTTTGGGATAGAAAAAACCCTGCTATGTGTATTGTCGTACCCATAATTCATTTATTTACAAAGTTATTAAAACTCATAATTAATTAGACTTCTCATGAGGTCTAATTCCCTTCTGTGCTTTCTGGTGCATGACTATAAAGTTTAGCAAGGGGAACAATTTGCATTGCATCTCTCCCCTGGAGGTCCTTGTCATCATTTGATCATGGATTCAACCTATTCTGTTGTTTTCCCTTTACACCCTTCAGCTTTGATCCCTGGTTGCACAGTGACACAGCTTCACACAGAGGCAGGAAAAAAATTCTGGCCTAGAAGTATTCAGCTTGTGATAACAGCAGTTCTGTGGAAAGAATGATCTGGTGTTCAGCCATCAGCAGGGCTGCTTGGGGGCTGGAGTCCAGCCTACCCGTTTCAGTGCTGCACCTTCTGACAGTGGGTTCTGGCAGGAGAGTTAGAGAGCATACAGAGCAAATCCTCTGTTTGAGAAGAAGTCTGTGCAGCTGGAAATAACTGAGATGACAAGAAATGACCATTTTAATGCCCCCAGAGGACATGCTGCATCATCAGATCAGTGCAGTCAGTAACCCAGTCCAACGAGAGACAGAGGAGAAAAGGTCTAAATTAATTGATGATATAGTTTGGGTGTTTTATGTGGGACTTGGATACTTGTGCTGTTGGGAAGTCAAATTCAACTAGCCAAGTTCAAGTATTCTTCTCCTCACAGATCGCTAACAAGTACTGCATGACTTGCCACTTTAAAATAATTTGTCTTGCTTACCTTTCCTTAAGAAAGACATTATTCTGTGTAAATATTCTCATCTTTTTGCTATCCTGCCTGGCTGGGTTAAAAAAAAAAGTATGCTTCTCAAAGGACAGGTAGTTTACTTTAAAAAAAATAATCTAGAGAAATATATTAGGAAAAATGAAGGACTTGCTTACAATATTATATAATGAATTTGCATCTTCTTACCGCATTCAGTTTTCTTCCAGTCCAGTGATTTTTTTTCCTGTACACTCTTCCTGTAGAGTGAACATAAAGTTAATTTAATTCATGTTCTCATCCCTGATTAATCTGATTAATACAAAACACATACAGATATGCAACAAAATGAGCTTCATGCTTTCCGAAATCATTGAATTGAGGCATATATATTCTAAGGCTTTGTGATGTGCACTAGGAAATGGAGGGTAATGCAACTGGATAAGCAAATTGAGGCCAAATGCAGACCTGGTCTAGCGTGCTGATTCACAAGGTGATCATGTTCTCTACCAAATAATGTATTTAAAACCTATTCCTAATTATGAATCTAGTGAAGTTTAAAATAAAGTGTTTCCAGCTGTCTCTTTCTTATGTAGGAGGTGGCAAAGGATCTATACTGTTGAAGACAGAAGATGGAGGTGTAAAGAGAAAGTGTAGGGATTTCTAGGTCTTTCAGAGGAAAATATAAAGGACCATGTTCCTCAAAATGTGTGGGTGAGGGGAAAGTCCTGCAGAAAAGTGGACAAGGACTTCTGTTTCTCTGTTTGTACATGTGTGGTGTATGTCCTCACACAGTTGTGTGGATATAGCATGGGGAGGGATGGGAAGCAGTAGAGTGAGAGAGGTAAGTGAGAGAAATAGGAAAGTGAGAGAAATATATCTGCAAGGAGGCTTAGACAAGGAAAGGGAGAATGAGATTCATGAGAAGAGGGGAGAAAGAAGGCTCAGGAAAGATTCAGAATGAAAGGATGCAGTAAGGTGCAGTAGCTTAAAACTAATGCAGGCAAGACTGAGAGCAAGAAGCATAGCAGAAAAGGGGAGGAGAAATAGGAAGTCAAGGAAGAAAGAACAGGCAGTAGAATTCATTAAGCCAGGTTTCCTGGGGTTCTGTGACTTTCAATGAGATTATCTCCTTTTTGCCGACCATTTTCTTAGGTTTTGTATTAAAAGCAAGGAAGCATAAACGTAAACATCTAGATCCTGGGTCTAATCAGAGCAGAAGTGCTTAGAAAATCCAGAAATAAGAGCACTTCTATTCAAAAGGAACGAACTATTTTTCTAAGTTCTTTTATAGATGTGTCTGTATGTAAATCAAGTCCTATATTGCCAGGCAATAGGAACCTTTCAAATTTTGAGATATTATGATTCCAGCAGCAAACATGAAAGACATTACTCAACATCAAGGAACATATGCAAACATTTCAAGATGTCTGAGGACAAGCCATGGAAACAAAACAAAACAAAACAAAAAAGAAGCTGAATTCCAGAAATAATACTATCAAAAGTATAAAGAACAAGTATTTGTAGAAATGCAATGTACAATTAACCCAATCAGCATAAGATTACTGCTTCATATAAAGAAGGACTACAGATGATAAATCACAGAATGAACTGAAAGAAAAATGAAAGTTTCATGGCCTAGATAAAACTGGTGATAGGCAGCTAATGAGCTAGTCTGCATTGTCTGAGGCAGAGAAAATCCATGTACATGAATTGTGGTGCTGCTCTGCCCTCAGTGGGAGACTGATTGGGTTTCTACACTCTCCTGGCTCTGCTCAGTTTGTGGGAATGTTGTAATACTGAGACCTTGAGCACTGTCAAAATCAGCTGAAATTTTCAAGAAGATTCCAAAGCTTATTGCAAGATTTACACTGACAGAATGTGCAACAGAGTAAATTTTGCTTCCTTAGGAAGGGAGGCAAAACCCGTAGAATAGCAAAAAGAGATGGATAGGCTGTTGATTGCCACTACATTAAAGCCAAATGCAGTTTACATTTGCGCTGCAAATTGGATTTGCTTCTTGGATGGCAGAACATGGCATGCCTAATTTGGACTATAAGTCAAAAATAAAGGACACATTCATCAAAATAAAGTCAATGACAGTAACCTAAAGGTACAAATGGGAAGTCCAATGCACAACACAATTAACTAAAGGTACAAATTGGGAGATACAAAGCACAACACAATTCTGGGCAAAAGAAAATGTGCATTAAATGTGACAGACAAGATTGTGACACAAGGCTGCTCCTATTTCAGTGCTCAAAATCCATGGATACGTAAGCAAGATATGCATTAAAAGATCAGGAATCAGAAGATTAATGAGTGATCACATAAATAGTATTCAATATATTATTCAGTATATTCCCATAAATACTATTCAGCAATAAAAGAGAGCAGTTATATCAGTATAAATATATTTCAGCAATCTCCATACAAGTTGAATATGGATGGCAATGACAAGTAGTCCCAAGGAATCAAACCTCAAACAGAGAATCAATCCCTGTAATGAGCAGGACTGATCTGCTCTGACACTGACTTACTGGGTTTCTCTTCCACATTTTGACAGTACTTGAGTGAATGAAATTTTTGCTAATGAAACTGAACTGAACTGAGGTTGGCAGAGGATATTTTGGCACAGGATATTTTGTCAGTCATGACTCTTGTTAAAACTTCTAATCCCGCAACTTCTACTAATTGTATTTTTTAATGTGTTAAAGCAAAAGTTGATGAGCAAATCATCATTTTTCATTCATCAATTGGCAATCTTTTTCTGTTACTTCCTTCAGGCAAACTTAGTATGTGATATTTAATTGGCCACTCAAAGGATATTGTCCAAGCACTATGCCAGCTGCCTCTCAGGTGAATTCATTCTGTCATTTACTTTGCTTATAACATATCTCCTTGAACTACTGCAGAGTTAATAATCATACAGTATTAAGCAGTATAGATATTAGAGAATGGTTCTGAAAACCATATAAATTTGGTCTTTAGATGACTAGTCTGGTAAACATTTTTGTCTTACAGTTTTTACTGTTCCATAGACTGTGTAGCACAGACTTCATCATAGACAGCTAGTGAGTTCAGTGTGTTATGTGCAAAGGAATAAGCTACAGCCCATAGAGGATTGTGGTAGCCCTGGGCTATTGCACAGCGAAAGAATAGTTGGATTCTGTTAATTCATTATTGGTGTTAACTCATTCTGTACTATAAAATATAAGCATTGGACTAGGGTAAACTCACTATTTATATTTTTAAAAAGAGGAAAAAGGCAAGAGAGGAATTTAACAAGCCTGACAGTTTACCTTTGGTGTCCCCAGATAATGAAGCAAGTAGTGAAAGACACTGTTATTAAGCATTTAGAAGATAAAGGGAATATGTAAAAGCCAACTCAGTACCTGCTGAGTACTAATATTAACAGGTCACCTAATTTCCTTCTAAATGAGTAACAGGCCTCAAGAAACCTAGAGGTGGAATCTATCAGGATTTCAGGAAGGCTTTTGGTGTTTCCTTATGTGGGATTCTCATTCATAGGCAAGCTAATGTAATTAGAAAACCACATGCAGAGAGAGTTTATCAATGGTTTACTATCAAACTAGAAAAGCATTTTAAGACTCTATCCTGGTTGAATACCATTAAATATGTTTATTCATGACTAGATGTGTTTGTTCAATTTATAGATGATTTCAAGTTGAAGGATCTGCAAGCATACAGAAGGCCAGCATGAGAATTGAAAATTATTTTGATTAATTCAAAGTGCATTCCACAAAAAGAACCACAGAATCACAGAATGGGTTATGTAGGAAGGGACCACAGTGGTTCATCTGGTCCAACCTCCCTGGTCAAGCAGCTCATCCCAGATCAGCACAGGATTGTGTCCAGATAGTTCTTGAATATATTCAGTGAGGGAGACTTCACAACTTCTCTGGGCAACCTGTTCCAGTGGTGACAGTGGTCAATCACCACACAGTAGATAAGTTGTTCCTCATGTTCAGGTGGAACTTCCTGTGCATCAGTTTCTGCCCGCTGCCTGTTTTATTGCTTGGCACCATTGAGAAGAACCTGACTCCATTCTCTTGTCACTAGGCATGTTTCAAGTTTGGAAATATGAAATTCTGCTCTCAGGTAAAATAGACACTGTGTGGGTGGCATGCAAGCATTAGTAATTAAAAAGTAATGCTGAGGAATTAAGTAAGGATGCTACAGAATATGTGTGTGCTCAAACCTCTGTGAATTATATTCACAAAAACAAGTATGATATTAATGCTGCAGTCTATCATATTACCAGAATGGTAACAATTACTACAAACTGATGAAGAAATTAGTGAGGTCAAAAATTATAATGACAGTCTTCAATTATCTGCTGTTAAGATTTCAGCAATCAGGGGTGAATAGCCCATCTTGAGATTGTAAAGACTATGGAGAAAATGATACAAGACTTCTCCAATGGTAACATTCTAATTTTTAGAAGAAAAGAAAAATTTGAAAGAAGAAGTTTAAAAAAATTTACTTTGGATTGGAGACTATAAAAGCATCATGCTGTATGCCAAATATCAATAAATATCCTCTACTAGGAAGACATCAAAAGCATGAAAAGCATTTAAAACCAAAATAACATTGCTGTGATTCAACTGCAAAAGAAATACTAAAATACAGAAATAACTTTTAAAAAAATGGAGTCATGTCCAAAAGAGGGGGAAAAACAGGATGAAGAATCTCTATGATGCTAAAGGTATGATCACAGAAAAGTCCAAAACCACTATTTTGAAGCCCTAGATAAATGTTCACAGCCATCTTAACCACATTGAAAAGAAGCAGCTGACCAGACCATTAGTGCAACAGACCTGTGATTACAAGCAGCACTCAACAAACATAAACAATATCAGAAAAAGCCAAACTAATTCTTTGCATCCGTTTTCACTGAAGAGAAGGTCACATCAATACTTAGCACCACTCTTTATGAGTGATTAATTTGAGGAACTGTCTCAATTTAAATATATAACAAAAATGTGTTTAGAACAATCAACTTAAATTAACCATCCTAAGTAACAAGGCCAAGATGGTTATCAACCCAGAGTTGTAAAGAAATTCAATCACAAAAGGAGGAGTAGTATTGATACGTATAACCTGTGGTTTGAATCAGCCTCTCAGTGCAAGTGGTCTGGACAAATAAAAATGCTACACCAAGCTTAAAACAGGCTCCAAGAGAAATTCTGGATTCTTCTGGCTCATAAATCTTTTCAATCTGTTTTCTTTCTATTTAATTAAATATTACACAAGTAGATACATAGATAATGCAACGTACTGACAGACAACCGGCAGAACTTCTGTTTGGGAGTCATCCTTTACCATCTGTTAGAGAGCTCTGAAGGAAATACCTATCATCTGTTTAATATTTTTTTCATAGATATCCTTATCCAAGGTGCCTAAATAACTTGCTATGTTATACATAAGACATAAAAATAATAATAAGGTTAAATAATCAGATTTTACAATGAGAAGAAACTAGGAGAGGAGATCCCCCTAAGAATCTGAGTTGGAATATTTGGTGGGTAAAATAGTAATAATCATATGGAAAAGGAGTGAATTGTGAAAGAACAAAATTTCCAAATGATGATGTATTATGCCTGCTAGACAAACATAAAACTGACTGGAAATAAATCCACAGAGATCTCAAAGTACTGAAGGTCTGTTCAGTAAAAACAACCAAATAAAATTGTGACAACTATAATGACATGCACATGAGGTAAAAATACCATAATTATAAATATACAACAGCTGTCTCAAAGTGTGGCATCTATTATCTTTCAGATAGAGATCTGAAACCACTGGATGTGGGGAAAAAACAATAAAGAGAATGTTAGAATTTACCAGGTATAAGGAGACCAAACCAGACAATCCCATTTATCACTGTCAACTCATCCTGGTCCTCCTTTTAAACACTTCATACCTAATAAGATGTTTTGAAAAGAGGTGTTAGAGAATTTTTAAAAAATACTATAAAAGAGGGACAGTCACTGAGAAGAGCAGCAGCTTCTGTACAACGGACAAGAAAAAGTGCCAAGACTTTCCACGCTTGAAGTTAGAGAGGGATATGATATAGAGCTATAAGATTGTAAACAGTTTGAATAAGATGAATAAGACGTGTTTATTAATTATTTCTAAGCTCACAAAAAATATCAAGCCTTTAAGGAAATTAGCAGGGAGCAATGTCAACATTACAAAATCTTAATATATTACATAAGTAAGTTGTGAGTCTCATTGTCCCTGAATACTTTGGAAACTAAAAGGACAAATGAGTTCCAAAAGTGATGGATTGATGGATAAATGGATGCAGCAAAGTCCACTTGCAGCTCTAAAATATTGTGGCCTTCAGTCCAGGAAGCTCTTTGACTGAGAAGACATTACAGGTAGGACCACTGTTATGCTTTTCTTGGCAGTTTTGCATTCTGGATTCAGCTTTGAATGTGGTTCTGGGTTGCACTGCCTTTCAGACAAGCACAAAAGACCACAGATTCTTATGAAATGCTTGTGATATTTTTCACAGAAGTTCTGCAGAAAAGGTTCTTGGGGATAGAATATATGCCAGCAGAGCGAGAGTCAGAAATGTCAGAGAGAAAATGGAAAGCATCAAATGGTGAAGTAAAGACGTGATTTTGAAGGAATATTTCTCTTCAGTTCAACTCTGGTAAATCACTAGCTGGAAAACTGGACAGGTTTCAAGCAAAATTATCCAGGAAAAAAAAATATGTAAGCATAAAAATAGTCCAAGGAATATGACCTATAAGAAATATGAAAAGCATTGAAGATCTTTAATGTATTCTGAAAACTTTCAATATGTATTATGTAGAATCAAAGAAGGAAGAAAAATAGTTTAGTTCTTCATGAGAGCAAAGAATAAAATGCAGAAAGCTATTGCAAAGAAGATTTGAGCTAGGCCACAGAGAGGATTTTTTAACAGGAATCTTTCAAATACTGATGAAGATTACCAAAGGAAGTGTAGAATCTCCATCATCCTTGGGTTTTAAGACATTGGTTAGACCCATATCTTTACAGTTTGAGTGCGGTAAGTGGGCTATATGCGTTCTACATTCATTATAGTTCTATTTTTTTCTGACATTTGAGAAATGGCTTGTCTGAAATGTGTGTGATCAATTCATATTATTTTGACTGCATGCTGGCATGCAGCTATTCATGCTGTCTTTGTGTATATTTATTTTCTTTCTCACTCCATCTCTAATCATCTATAATTTACGTGCTCGGCGACTGTTTCTCACAGTCAAATTCCTCACCATTGGCTTGACACTCGCTGTTTAGTGTTATTCCCTATGTTTTGTCATTCTCCTAGCTCATTGTTCAAACAGCTGGTGGTAATTTGTTCTCATTTTTATAAGGACAATTTCAAATTTCTTTTTACTTATTTATTTTTAAAAGCATGATATGTAACAATTGAACATGTTCTACTAAGATCAATACGATCCCCTGATTCATTGTATTCTCTCAGCAAATACTTATTCCTTTGGTAAAAAGCTCAGGTCATGTTGCCCAAATATTTTGCTTAATCATGCTTGGGGGAGAAATACTATTTGCTTTAAATTTAGTGCTATGTGTTGGCAGCATTTGTACTCTAAGGTTAGAGTTGAGGATGAGGCAAGGAACAAGGAGCCAAGATGACAAAGATTTATATGTGTTTCTTTATCCTGACACTGTCAGCTGCTACCTGGGGTTGTACCACTGCAAGCCCTGCACTCATTTGGCATGATACTTCCACAGGGTCACATTCTTCTCTGCCTGGGGCTGAGCCAGCCCGTACAGGCAGAGCCTGAGGAGGCAGGGAGGTCCTGAACAGGCACCAGATTTCTTCTTCCAGAAAGCTCTAACTCCTGTGTTCACACTTAACTAAATGCTTGCTTGTAGACAAAATCCCTAATGGGTCTTGAGAACACAGCAAGCTAGTATTCCTGATGTTCTGTATGCCCACATCTGCACACTGGAACAGGTAGAATTTTTTGTGGATTATGGATCACTAGAGCAGAGCACACAGGATGCACCAGGAGAGTCTACTTCCTTTTATTTGTATCAGCAGATGTAAGAGTACAGAAGTCCAGCATCAGAAGCAAGCCCTATATTTTGGCTAAGGAGGAGATGCATCTCCTGCCTTCTTTCACAGAAGAAAACCTGACATAGGCTTTCTAGAATCTTCAATATCAGCTATTTCCTTTGAATGCAAGGCCTTTAAAGGAGATGAGTTTTTCAAAGGTATTTATCCCTGCTTTCTAAAAATCTAGCTTGGAGAGACAAAAAAAAATTATATATATATTACAATCTTGACTATTATTCAAAAGAAAAAGTATCCATTCCCTCAGATCTGTCTGCAGAGTAAAGGCCTGAGTGAGCCATGTCATTTTTACAAAGTGTCATTAAACCCACACAGTTATATTTTTGTGCAGAACTATCAGGTGGGTGAGAGCTCTGTAGCTGTTAGATTCCAAAGGGTTTCTAAAGGCACGTGTCATTTCCTTCATAATTGGGCAAAGCCTTCAAATGGCTTGGGACAAACTCAACTCCTAGAAACAAAGGTAGGGACACACACACTCTACTAGCCTGTTACACTGCAACAGGATTGTTCAGAGATCTGTGTCACGGCATCCTTCCCCTTAGAATAAGCCCAGGTGCAGCAAATGAGGGCAAATAGCTCTGAGGGATAGAGTAGAGCAAGAGTAATCCAGGCTAACTGCATCAGTATCAGAAATGAGCCATCAAACTTGAAACCTTGTATCATTCCACCTTGAAGAATACTATCACCATACTAGAGAATCAGGACTTCTTTAATAGTTGTCCCTCTCAATGTACATAATCCTTTGACGTGCTTATATACTCCTTGATTATATGTGCTGTTTCTGCCTTTTCTTGGGGATTCACAGTGATTTTGTTGTGCCAGAAGAGGTTTAAAGTTGTTGTCGTTTGTTCCCTTGCTGCTGGCAGCTGTGATCAAGGTCTTTGTTTTCTCTTTGATTCTCTGAAGTTTAGTTTATTTAACCCTAATATTTTCACCCCTTTTTTTAAAAAAATGTTTTCATTTAGAATTCTTGTAGATGTCCCACATGGTTTTATAGTACCCCTTCCTTCCTTGGCTGCACTAGCCAACCCTGTAATCACTGAAATGCAATATTCTTAAAGAGCTGTCCCAGGCAGGCCTCTGATTCTTTTCATGTATGCCCAAAAAAGTGCAACTGCATATATCTACTCCAAGCCACTGCTTCATGTTGACTCTCAAAGGCAATAAATATTTTTATTGTGTTTTCTCCCTGTTAATCCTGAAATGTTTTAATGTTTTTAATTAAATTTGTTATTGTTTAATTTTATGTGATTTTGACAGACTAGTAATAAAAATATCAGTCCTGGTGTTGCCTGATTCTGCTGTAGAATAGAGAAGATATTAAAAGGCATCAAACCTTTTCCTGAAGTCTGCATTTGTCTTTGGAGCTATGTAAATGGGGATTAGTAAATAACAAGATTAAAAGAGTAAGAGAAACAAATAGAAACAAAAATGCTCCTTTGCTTTGTGACTGCTTAGCTTTTTCTCACTTTTATAATTCCACTTCCAAGTCTCTGTAGTTGAAACTAAGAAAAGTTGCAGAAAATTATTTTTAAGAGAAAGGAATACCTTTGGTTTTCTGCACAGATCACAAAACTTTAAAATATGTATAGACAATAAGAAGGATTTCAGAAATTGGTTTTACAGTATAAAATAGCATTTTCCATACAGTAACACAGGTCATAAAATTCTCTTTCATCATTTCTAGAACCTAAAATTATTCTACTCTTAAAAATTATATTCTAAATATTGTTTTCTAAAGTCCTGTTCTTAATTCTGCTAGAAGTACTACAGACTGCTGCTGCAGATATTAAACATAAAAACTGCATTAGCAGAACAGTGAAGTTGCAAAGCTCATGTGCACCCAGTGCCTGTACTGCACTGAGCTCTTTTAACAACCAGTTCTCCAATAAAGTTGTCTCCTCCTTGTGCTGTGTAGTTTATGCCTTATTTATTGTACACAATTCAACTCCTGCTCTGAATTAATAATTTTCTTTCTTCCATAATAACATCAGTATAGGAGTTGAAAACTTCCCAAACGTTTATTTTCACAAATGAGATTAGAGATTACTGCTCTCCTTCTTTTAGAACTATTAAACACACAGAGACATTAAGGTCGAAGGTACTTACTAATTTTCACCAGTCATTTTGAGACTCTCCTGATGTGACTTTTTAGTGTAAGCATCAGAATACTGACTTCATTAATTTTAAAGTGCATTTGTTAACTTCAGAGGTTGCTATGAGCACTTTCTCAAATGAAATTGCAGTGCTTCAAGTCCAATATCCAGAAAACAAATGCAAAATTGATGATCATGTAAATTGGATAATATTTAATTATGTGACAGAGACAGAAAGTAAAAGTAGCTTCCTAAGGTTGTCCCATCAGACCAGTCCAGTTTTTCCTTCTTTCTCTTTTCTGCACTGTTTCCCACTGCTGATTGCTTATTCTCTACAATTTACTGCAAGAATAACCCAACTTTTGGATTCCTTAAACTGAATGCCAACAGTGGTTGAGTAACAATACTTTTAGAACTCTAGGATGACTGACAGGCAAGACATAATAACAGCTTTCTAAGGATCCTATTAATCATTGCAGAATGGATCTGAATTAGGTTACAGCAATAATTATCCTGATTTTGTTTCTCACCACACCAAGGACTTGAAGAAACACTTGTAACAAAAGGTTTCTTCTTCTGATAATGTAAGATTTTTATTAGTCGAAGGCAACTATTTGAGAATTTGAGCCCGAGCAGTTCATACTTGCAGTGTGATAGAGAAATAAAACCTGGATATTATAAGCTGGAAAATTTTAGACAATAATGCTGGAGCAATGGGAGGTGCTGCCTTTACCCCATGATTACAGAGGGAGGAACTTCCCTAATCCCATCAGGATTTGCCTCCTTTTCTTCTTTCACTGAGCTGGAAAGTGGTGTTTTCCTAGTGAAAACTTTAGACAAATTCCAGGACTATGCAAGAATTTTGAAGACCTAACAAGGAACTGAGGAGGAAGGTGGTGTGTGAGGGACAAGTTGCCTCTGTCTCACAACAAGGTGCTTCCCTTTGGTATGAACTAACTTGGCCAATTAGAATATGATTTTATGACAGGACTTGGAAGAAAGATGAAGGTCAGTTCCCACAGTTACATGGGAAATAGTCTTTTAATCCCAAACCTTGGAAAATATAAGAGTAAACTGTAAAAATGGTCTTTGTTTTGCTTGGCCTTTATTTAAATTCATGTTCAGGTACCTTTTAACTGGACTGAATCTGCATGCAAATGACTGTATCTGCTGCAAAAATCTGCAGGCCTTGATCCACTGAACAGACAGATCCACTGAACAGATGACATTTGGCTGAGTGATGCAGTTGACACTCCTGAAGGATGGGATGCCATCCAGAGAGACCTGGGCAAGCTCCAGAAATGAGTCCTTGTGAACCCTACAAGATTGAACAAGGGCAAGTAGAAGGTCCTGCATGTGGGTAAGGGATAGCCCCATTATCAATACAAGCTGGGACTGAGAACAGCCCTGCTGAGAAGAACCTGGGGGTGCTGGTGGATGAGAGGCTGCACACAACCTGGCCATGTGC
>JAYDZK010000056.1:19503576-19580140 GCA_034509185.1 Euphonia xanthogaster | reverse complement strand
TGCTCTGGAGTCCCTCTGCTCTGGTGACACCCTACCTGCAGAACTGCATCCAGCTCTGGGGTCCCCAGCAAGGGAAGATATGGACTTGGAGGGAGTTCAGAGGAGGCCATAAAACGGAACAGAGGAATGGAACACCTCTGCTATAATGAAGGACATCAGGAAGAGCATCAGGGCATAGGCTGAACACCTCCTGTATGAAGGAAAGGGAGGTTATCCTGCCTGCAGAGAAGATTCTGGGAAGATCTTATTGGAGCCTTTTAGTACTACAAGGTGGCTTAAAAAAAAAAGATGGGGACAGACTTTTAAGTATGGCCTGTAGCAATTGGACAGGGGGAAATTGTTTTAGACTAAAAGAGGGTTTATTCAGGCATTTTATATGATGAAGCACTGAAACAGGTTGACCAGAGAGGAGTTAAAAGTCCCATTCCTAGAAACATTCAAGGCCAGGTAGGACAGAGCTCTGAATGACTTGACCTGACTGAAGATGTCCCTGGCCTACAGCATGGGGTGTTAGACTAGATGACCTTCAAAGGACTCTTCCAACCCAAACCACAGTATGATTCTATGGTTCTATGTTTCTTTGATTCTGAATGAACAGAATACTTGTTGTAGGATAGTAATGGTCACGCTCAGAGCCCTAGAGGGATGGAGAGGAATAGAGGCAGAAATCCTACCTCCTAACCACACCAGCCAGTATAACAGCTGGCACAAAGAGCTGTGCCTATAGTATAGGAATATACTCTGGGCTCAGTAGAAGTAGTGCTGAGTTACTCTCAGTATGTGCACCAGGGGTGGATTTCAGAGTGGATTTTCAGGTGGATCTCCTCCCCTCCATCCTCAGTTATGTGACACAGAGGAGGCTCTGTAACCCTTGCCTAAACTGCTTGAGCATCCATGCTGTACTAGTAGTTACGTATCAAGAACAGCAAAACCCCTAAGGATTCACAGGAGCCATTGTAACAGGGCTCATATGATGGTGAACATCTGCACTGTTCACATTGCAGGTCAGCGTGTATGGGCTGTAGTACATAATGCTTCACAATTAAAAGACAGCTGATTGTGTATTTGCAAACTACAGATTTTTTTCTGCATAAATATGTTAACTGACATTTATGCCAAACATATTACATACTCATGTCAAGAGAATAGAACCCATCTGTACTGCAGAGATGTAATTAGCATTAATTAATATATTCGCATTGTCTGGTTGCTCATATATTTTGCCCTGAAGTCATAAATGTGGCATGGCATTTAGTAAGGCAGTATTCATGAGTCTTCATCTAAATTCCAAACATTTGGATTTTGTGATGCTTTTAGTGCCCCCTGTTATTAACTGTTTCCTAGCATCTATGGAAATGGCAGTGTTTGAGAAATTGCTGTTCCTGGTAAGAACTTGTTATAGGCAAAAAATTTCTTCAGCAATCGATACTCTAGCTTACAAATAAAAAGTTACAATTATCTTGTGGCACAGTAATGAAGAAACTTGTTTTTCACAAACATGAAGCAATTAACAACAAATGTTTGAATAGGTTATTAACAAGATGCAATACAATCTTTTCATCTGAGCCATTTGGTAAACAACATGTATATATTAATTGAAAAGTTGGCAAATGATTCAGGAACAAATGCACATCATCTACAGTAGGTCATCTACACTTTTTTTACCATTTCTGATTCAGCAGAGATCTTCAAACTAGTCAATCCACTTGCATGCCTTAGTCATGACCAATATGCCTTTGCAGAAAACATGCTCCTGTTCTTACCAAAAAAACTTTATAGGCATGTGAGATCCTCTATTACCACTTTTTTCTGTCTCTGCAAACCTCTCCTCTGGTTCTAGTAATTCTGAATATTGATGCAAAAAAACTGAGGGCTTTGGACTGAATTTCTTCATTGGAAATCTTTTAAGTGAGTATTAATGTTCCTTCACAAGTCATAATATATGGAGTCACATGTAATATTTCCCCCATTTTCTTTTAGCTGCAAGCAATTTTTCCTTTTGTTTGATGCTTATTCATATGTTAACAACAATAGCTGCAATTGCTGGATATGCATTCAATTGGATAGCTTTCACAGAATCTCTGGTTGAATGCCCTGATAACTGAAAGTACCGTAGTAACTACCTTAACAGTAGTTTAGTATTCCTACAGTGAATGCAGCATCCACAGATCAAGCAGAAGCCATGAACATGTGAATGGGTTAACTAATATTTTTAGCTGTCCACATTTTTGAAAGCCACAAACAAGATTCAACTTCTAGAAGCAATATGGCCCTGCTCTAGGAGTGACAAATTTGCCTTTGGATAAATCACATTTTAATTGTATGCCTCTAAATACACAGTCACTTTATTTCTCATGCTTTCAGATGCTTTACTGTAAGCAGCTGCCACAAATGTGATTTGCTCAATTTTTATACACCAAGCCATGTATGTGTCCATTAGTGCCAGAACCTTGATGAGATTTGACTGGCAGCTTTTTAACGCTCTTAATGCTCATCTAGAGTGTGACCCCATGCACCTTTCTCTTGCAGCAACGCAGCCTTGCAGGATCATCTTCACCAGCCTTGGACATTTATTTACCATCTTGTTGCACTGATCCAATGTTTTGTAAGGCTGTGTGGAAAACTGCCCTGGTTCACTGATGTAACTGAAATACAATTTGGCAGGAAGAACAGCTGTTCAAAGCACTAGTCTGTTTTACCATGAGAACCACAAAATCCAAGTCGTAGCACAAGTGAGAAACCAACAGGGGATGGGAAATCATTTTGTGGATATACTGCAGGGGAATAGGTGCACAGTAAGTCCATATGAATGCATGTACTGGGGTGGTGCCAAGAGGGGCTAGTTGAATCTGTCTGCTATGATTTTGATCTGCTAATCAAATTACTCTTTTAGTTGCATCATCACAAAATGTGGTGACTCTTACTTTAGCAAAGCTGGTGTAGGTCACTGCTCCTTACTCGGAGTAGGTAAGCTGCCTGGAGGAAGAAAGCTAACTTAAATTTATCTGAACTGACTCTTTCAGCAACGGTAAACCTTGAAACAAACCTTTTGAAGCAGGTCAGGGCAAATGCATCACTTGATTTTTCACCTGTCTTTTAATTTGTGGTACAATATCACATTTAGAGAGTGTGATTTTTGTATTAAAAAATAGAGGGGAAAAAGTCAGAAACAAGTTCTACCTTCAGCACAGCTGGCTCTTTTTTATATTGGAAAAGAAATCTTTGCTTCCTTTTATCAGTATCTTTGTCAGCAGCCTCAGAATTTAAACAGAGTGAAAGTCTTCTTTAACAAGTCTTTCCTTTCTTCCAGGTTGGACAAAGTCTATATGGGGAGCACAAAAATAAGGGCAGTTCAAGCTGTTGGACGGGGGAAAGACCTATGGAGTAATTTTGTTGCTAAGAGAAGAGCAGTACCTCCTACAAGAACTCTACCAGCCAAGCTGCTCAGGCACAGCAATAAGCTTACTGTTGGCCTCTCTGCACAGTTATGGCTCTGTCATGCAGCAATATGTGGGTATCAGTGCCTGCAGGATCAAAATCTGAAGATATCAGTAGAAAACTACATACTGAGTGTGTGGAATGTGTTAGATACAGATATTGGAGATACAGAGTTTGAAGGGGTTTGCCACATCAGTTTAAATTTAGTAAATATTCATATGAATATGAATATTTACTTCATATTTCAGCTTCATTTTTCTGCTCAGTAATTTTCTTCATGAAAAGTTTGAAGAATTACATTTAACACATTTCTGAGTTATCCAGGAGGAAAAAATACTGAACAATTTTCTGTAAGTATGAAAAACACAGAGTATTTACAATACTCAGATCATTAAAAAGAAACTGAATGTATTTCCTTTTAATTTTGGAGAAATATGCATATCTGAGGGAATAAATGGGAGAATTTTAGCTTATATAGTCACATTATGGAAAAATTAAATTGCTGAAAATGAAAGACTAAAATTTCAAGGTGCTTTTATTCAGAGGTCTCTTACTACAACACAAACTTTGCAATAAATCACATGAAAAAAAAAATGTTGCAGTGGAGTTGCAGTTCTCTGAAATTCTTTTAAATAACCTTAGTTTCATGCCCACTAATGAAAATAGTAGGTTCTACAGTAAAACAAAGTAATCATCATGAAAATGACAGAAAGCACATTAAAAAATTTAAATATAAATAAAAATTAAATTTTATGCGTATCTGTATGCATGTTTACCAAAATGTCTGCAAGTTTCTGTCCAGCAGATAGGCAGTGTTATTCAGAAATGTGGTTTGTTTTTTTTTTTTTTTGTCTTACATTGCAGAAGGCTTATATTAGTACTGACATTCAATCTTTTCAATAGTAAAAATTATCTGCTATAGAGGAAATTGCTTGTTCCAGGAGTTTTCAGAGCTCTTGTTTGATGCCTTTAGTGCAGAAGCAACAAAAGCTAGCAATTTCTCTTCCAGTGAGGATCAGTAATTTCTTGTGTGTTCTTTTTACCTTATCTCTGAAAATCAAAAGATAGGGGGGTAATATAATAGACCTAGACTTGAATATTAGGCACCATACCTCCTTAGAAAAAATGGCTGAAAAGAGCACTAAAAATAATTATAAAAGTTTTTGCCTACAAGTATGCATCATTTTATGATATTTTCAGGAATAAAGTGAAGAGGAGATTGTGGTTTTCCAAAAGAAAAGCCTAGCCTCACAATTTTCCCAGATTGTTCGAGTGTTTTTGTTAAACAGGAAACAGAACAGGTGAGGAAAGCATACGAGCATCATAACATTTGAATGCAAATGTCTGCTGCCCCTTTGTGGCTGTTTTAAGAGTCTCTTGAGGTTTTCAAACAAATGTTATTAATATCTCATTAAATTTATCTAATATCATGAATTAGCACAACATATATGTACCATTTGAATCCTGTGTAATTTTTTTAAGTTCAGTCTAGATCATAAACAGGTAATGTTTGGACTATTTCAACTGTAAAGGACATTATGGTAGTAAGCATACACAGTGAGAAGCAGAAACTGTAGTGGTGACATCCGAAATATAAAAATGAGTCTCTAAAGTGCATGGTGAAGTGTCATCCTTCTTTGATTTTTTTTAAAAAATGCCTGGGCATTTCCAGTCAGTTTGTACTAATTTTTATTTATTGATCTAATAAAAATTGTTATCTTTTCTTGCAACCTGCTATATTAATATACACCTACAGTTGGAGGGATTTGTTTAGACCCTAGAATTTCCTTAGTCAGAGGAGGGATTTTACCACAGACACATCTGGTATCCTGATTTGTACAAGGACAGTGGAGAAAACAAAGTGCCAGCAAGATGTGCAGGGGAGAAGATACATTGGCCTGGCTGGCTCCTGCCAATGGCTTCAATAGAGGGAAGTACCTGGAATCCAGGCAAACCTAGAGACAGGCAGAAAGAGACCAGATTAGGCAGAGGAGGTACTTGAGAAATATTCTGCATGTTCATTGGCAGTATGTTTCCACGTTAACTTTTGGTTTACTACTTTCATTTATAAAAATTCTCTTCCAATTTCTCATAATACACTGTGTGAGGTGCTGAGTTCCTTTCTAATTGTAATGAGAATCAAAAAATATTTTCCATTCTGCAAGAAAGGGCCTGAAGTTCAAAGACAATCCACTGATTGTTTCTGTCTACAAGCAGCCTCTTTTCCCCTACCACAATGTGCAATGTTCAGGACTCAGACAATATGAGACACAACACAGCTCCAGGCCAGCTGGCCACATCTTTGTGTGTATATCCACTGCAAGGGCCACCACTCATTCCGTGGTGGAAGCCTAAAGGACACCTTCCATACCAGTCAGGACTGAGAAGTTAAGCATAATTTGAAATTTATGGAGCATAAACTCTTGCATTTGGCATTGCCAGGAACCAGGTCTTGATGTATTCCATGGTGGTTTAACCCCAGCTGGCAGCTCAGCCCCACACAGCCCCTCAGTGGGATGGGGGACTGAATCAGAAGAGTGAAAGTGAGGGAGCTCGTGTCTTGAGATGAAGACAGTTTAATAGGTGAAGCAAAGCTGCACACAAAGCAAAACAAAGTCATTCACTGCTTCCCATGGGCAGGCAGGTGTCAGGCCATTCCCAGGAAAGCACAGCTCCATAGCACCTAGTGGTTACTTGGGAAGACAAATAACATCACTCCAAACATCCTCTCCTTTCTTCTCCCCCCAGTTCTATATGCTGAGCATGACACCATATGGTCTGGAAAATAACTTGGGTCAATTGGGGTCACCTGGCCTGGCTGTGCCCCCTCCCAGCTCCTTCTGCATCCCCAGCCTCCTTGCTGGTGGGGTTGGGTGAGCAGCAGAAAAGGCCTTGACTCTGTGTAAGCTCTGCTCAGCAAAAACAAAAACATAAAAACATCCCTGTGTTATCAACACTGTTTCCAGCATAAATCCAAACCACAGCCTCACACTGCGTGCTAGAAGAAAATTAACTCTATCCCAGACAAAAGCAGCACACATGTCTGCTACCCTCATTAAGGAAAATACCTTTAGTAGCTTTAAAGGCTTTTCTTAGCAGCTCTTTACTGAAAAGCTCTTTACTGATTTTACCTGAGAAAAACCCAAAATGACTGTCCTCAACAGCACAGTCTTTTGAGTCACTAGCACTTACATCTCAGTTCTATCTGTAGATGATCCTGTCTAATTTTTAGGATTAGTCTAACACAGAAATGCTATTTTCAAAAAGCTGTTTGCATAAAATAAGCACACATAAAGCTTATAAACCTCTGTGCTTTTATTCTCTACAAATGGAACAGTAACATTTTGAAAGATACAGGATATTATAGCTCTTCAGATTATGTAATGCACTCTTATACTGAATCCTGGCAGAGTTTAGGCTTTCTTCACATATTTAACTTCCCAGCTGAATTTAAGCCAGTCATATGTATAATTTTTTTTTTTTTTTGACAGGATCACACAATTTTTGAAGATTATTTTCTGATTTGGTGCTGTGTTTCTGAAAAACATGCAGTTCCTAAAGACATTTGTTGTGGTGTATTGTGGGCAGTATAGATTTCACAGTTGGGTTCCTGGTCTAGTTTAGCCCCTGCTCAACACCCAGGTAAGAAAGGTTTCATAAAGCCTTAGATCTCCTTGGATTGTATTATCCTTAATTTTTGAAATATGTCAACATCCTTTGAAAAGCCACTATTGCAATAGATTTACAGAAATTAATCCTGCACAGTGTCCACATTGCTATCCCTTAGCCTGAATATGAAGAAAAATTCTATTATTTTTTTAAAAACATGTGAGACATTTTCACCATTAAGTTCCATTTGCTCTTGCACGATGGAATTTCTTTAGTGAAAAAATACAGGGGGAGCTGATAGCTTTAGAGAACACATCTGTAAATAAACATACCACAGCTAAGATACTCCGAATCCTGTTTACTTCAATACTTTACAGCAATATAAAGCTGTAAATATTCAGCTCCATTGCTGAATTTAAACAGAAAAAGGACAAATAAGGAATATTAAATGCCAATATTTGTTATAAATACTTTTCAAATGTGCACAGACAGCATCTGTAGTATATAAAGCAATAAGCACATCTCTTGACATCCTTGCTGTTTATACAGCAGCACAAAGATATAGCTACAGCATCACTCAACTGTTTTGACACAAGTTGTCAACACTTTTACCTCAGGCCTATTGATGATAATTGTTACAAATCTAAGGACTGTGATGCCTCTCAAGACTCCATACAGCCTGTTTCCCAAATTAAGTAACAAGGATGATTTGGTGTTACCAAAGAAAGGTAGGCTGTGAGTTCATTGATGATACCTCTCAATGTGTATATTTTGAGTAAAACCTTTCTACCAAAGTATAAGCTTTTTTTTTATTAATATTATTCATTGGCTTTACTGTTCAGAAGCTTAAATACCACTCACAGGAGTAAAACCAAATGAAATGCTTTGTCATGGAAAGTTAGACTAGGAGCTAGGTACACCATGTGTGCCATTCTGATCAGTTTCACTAGCTCCAGCAGGTGCTGCAGAGGTGTCTGCAGCAGTTCACCAGAGGTAAGAATTCTTCCTTAATGTTTAAATGGCTTTCGTTTAATATGAACAAAGCCAGTACTGGTGACACACTAAGGAGTTCACGGGCTGAGTGAAAAAGCAGAATTACATTTTTCATAAAACCCTGTATCCCACCTTCTCAACTGATGAGCTTTTAATCAAACCATAGCATTTCTCAAACTCCAGAGGGAAAGATTCAGTGGTACTTTGCATTTCTAGCAATAAGCTTATACTAGATCATAGTTTATATTTCTGAATACAAACAATTAGTTGTTTTATCAACCAAGTCTTTCCACAAATAACCTCCAGCCCTTTAATTAATAAACCACACAGAAAATCCAGCACCATTTGTAATTCCATCCAAAAAATGGCCTTGGTGCAAAAAAAAAGGAAGTCAGTCAGGTAGGATTTAATTTTTTAATGAATGATTCCATATCCAAAAGAATAGTACAGCTTTGAAATAAAAATTTCAAGGCCAATACTTGCATTATTTATACCTGCAATTATACTACTTATACCCGTGGAATAATAGATTTGTAAAACTGTTGTTAAAATCAGTCTTCGTGAGGACTGCATATTAAATATGTTACATATGACATGTTACATATTTCTGTGGTAGCCCTGTAGCATATTTTAAAAGTCTGTGATGTTTCAGAGAGATAGGTTTGGCCTGTTTATCAAGCTTTTTGCTATATAAAGAGAATATCTTGCTAATTGTTGGTTAATTGGCATAAATCATATGAAATTACATATTCATGTCGTATATGTTCAAGTCTCCAGCTGGCTCAGAATTTCTCTTCCTCCCTTCCCAAATGTGTTTTTCACAGGGCAGTCGTGCATCTCCTTACTTTCCCAATCCTTTCTTCTTCATTACAAAAGGTGTCTAAAGAGAGAAACAGAAATAGAAATCGAGAATTACAAACATTAAAAAATAAAATCCCATACAGATTAAAGAATGGACCACCTACCTCACGAATTAGGCCTACAGCAGCTGTTCTTAAAATACCTTGACTCAGTATTCAAAATAAATGGACCCGGTCTCTTGTTCCTGCTTTGTTCATCTTTCCTGCACCAGGAAAGCAGATCTTTCTTCACAGTTCTTGCTTTCATTGACATCATTTTCAACATGGAAATTTGCTTGTCAGTAGAATGCAGCAAACCCCATGTTGCAATATTCAATGCAGAAATGTCATGTAGATTTTATAGTGGAAAGGCATGCCCTCATTTGCCAACTGTTTTTTTTTATTTGAAAGCAGGTTTTCAAACAATCATTGACAGGACCAAGGGAGGAGGATTCATGTAACAATTTGCAATTCAGTAACAATTTGCAATTCTTTCATAAGTAGCATTATAAACTTGAAAAAGTCTGATAACTCAAGAGGGAGAATATAGTGGAAAGGGAAAACATGGAAGATCCATCCAATCCACAGGAGATCCTAGCAGAATGCAGATATTTTTTATATTTTGAAAATAGCAGTCATAATTTTACTTTCAGTGTTACTTATAGAAAAATATATTGTATTATTTATATTATATATAAATAATTGAAGTTAATTTGGCTTCTTGAGGTTACATGTATGGTGAGTTGACTTTGGCTGCCCAACAGGCACCCATCCGGGTGCTTTCACCCTCCTCCTTCTCACCAGGACAAGGGAAGAAAATAAGTAAAAAAAAGAAACCTGATGAGTCTATGTAAGGGCAGGGAGATCACTTACCAAGTACCATCACAGGACCAACCCATTTGACTTGGGGAAAATCTAGTTTATTCCCAATTAAATTGGATTTGAATAGAAAAAAAATTAAAACAGCACCTTCCCCCCACCCATACCCTTTTCCTAGGTCCAACTTCATTCCTTTACTCCCAGTTCTTCTACCCGTCCTAACCTTCAAGCTGCACAGAGAGATGGAGAATTGGGGTCAATCCAGAACAGCTTCTCTTTGGCAATCCTTATTCTTCACACTTTTCCCCTGTTTCAATGTGGGTCCTTCCAAGGGGCTGCACTCCTTCAGAAATATCGTCTCCCATGTGGGCTCTCCAGAAGATGCAGTCCTTCAGGAAATATCCATCTGCTCCACAGTGGTCCTCCACAGGCTTCAGAGTCTCTGCTCCAGCACCTGAAGCACTTCTTTCCCTCCTCCTTCTTTGACCATGATGTCACAGGGCTGTTCATCACACTTTTTCCCTCACTCCTCATTGACACAAAGTGTTTTCCCCTTTGTAAAATACATTTTCCCAGAGGCACTGCCAGCATGGCTGAGAGGCTCAGCTGTGCCATGCATGAATCAGTTGGAGGCACCTGGAACTGTTCATGTCCATCACAGCACAGCCACAGCCTCTCCACAGCCACAGACACTGCTCCATAGCCCCTCTGGCCAGGGCCTGGACACCTGCACCTAGGACAACTTAGAGTTTCCAGAATTAGTAATGTCTTCTGCTGCCAACACAAGCAGCTTCTTGTCTTCTCAGGGTAATACAACTTTCATTCAAATGGAGGCACAATGAAAACAATTGGGAACTAAAGGGCAGGAATAATGAACATAAATACCAGGCTTCGGATCATGATGCCAGACAAGATAACCAAGGAGAATAATGAGAAAACAAGTTATATATGTTATCTTGAAATTATAAGAAAATTATATGGTTACATGATCTAAACATTTATCAACCAGAATGAATACCATTAGGGTGAAATATGAAAGCGTGAAGTGCATCTCTGATCTGATGGAAAGCAGCAGAAAGTTGATAGGGCCCCCACCAAATTCCACCATTTGGAGCTGGAGTAGATTTACTCCTGCTGACAGACCTAGAACAACAGTCAGGAACCAACCAAGAATGAAACATCCTACACACAAATCCCTACAGATCAGGTACACAAGTGGGTCCACATGGCCCAAGTGTGCTGAGCATGACAACTGGGCCTGAGGATCTCAAAGACTGGACTCATCGCTCATACATCACCTGTGAAAAGCACAAGAACTTCCAATATGCCCGTGCTAAATATATAATATAATTAAAGAATCAAAAAAGGAAATATGAACACTTCACACACTGTGGAAAGGCCTGATAATCTGTCACTGAACACTAATTGCATTCGTGTTCATGGGCTCAAAAAGCTGTGCAGCAATAGACATTGCAAACCTCTCTGTACATCTCCATCACAGCCACAAAACCTGAGGCCCCAGCCTTGGCTTCCACATTCTGTAGACATTAGGAGATCATAGATTCATAGAATCATTTAGGTTGAGAAAAAATTCAAGATCATTTAGTTCAGCATGTGATCAACCACCACCATGTCAACTAAACCGTAGCATTAAATGACATGTCCAGTCGTGGCTGCCAGGGATGGTGATCCACCACCTCCCTGGGCAGCCTATTCCAATGCCAGACCATCCTTTCAGTGAAGAAAGTCCTCCTGATGTCTGATCTGAACCTCCTCTGGCACAGTTTGAGGCCATTTCCTCTTGTCCTGTCACTTGTTGCCTGGGAGAACAGACCAACAACCCCCTTCCTACAATCTCTTTTAGGGCAGTTGTAGAAAGCACTAAGGTTTCCCTTCAGCCTCCTTTTCTCCAGGCTAATCACCCACATCTCCCTCAGCCACTCCTCACAGGACACTCTCTAGACCCTTCACTGGCTTTGCTGCCCTTCTCTGGACATGCTAAATATTAGTAGAAGTTTTATAGGAATAAAGCTAGCAGGCAAGGGGCCATCATGGGAGTGATGATATAATTTGCTGAAGGGAACCTCTGCAGATAACACTTCTATTACAGCTGAACAAATACATTGTGAATAACTGGATGGATCAGTCTTGCTTCTGTTCAAGAGCTGTTGAAGAGTAGCTTGCAGTTTCTTTAATTATATAATTATATTTGTTGCTCAGAGTCACATAGTGGATAATTAGATGAACAAGATTCGCTCTGAAGGTTCACGCAAGCAACTCATACCAACATCTGCAATTTTAAAAGTTTCAGTTAGATTTCATTGCTCATGTAGGTCGTGTGTGATTGGATCTGACTCATGCCAGTATGAGTATTGCTCTTGGAATCCGGAATGTGATGTGAAGATTTACTTAAAATTCAAAACATGGATTGATCAGTTGTTCTGCAACATTTCTCTGAACATTCCTGCCTTTACAAAAGACTACAGAGAATATCCCAAGGCACCAGCAACAAAAATGTCTTAATTATTTCCACCTTTTAGTTTCACCATATATTTATGGATTAGATGTGAGATATTTGTTGTCATCAAATGCTAAATTTTAAGTGAAAAAGGCATATAAATAATGTGAAAATATCTGAGCAATAATCTGTTTTCCCTGCACTCACCGTAGAAACAGTTAAATACCAAAGCACTCAAATGTAGTGCTTTGACAATTAAAATTATGTAGTTTTTCCCTCCTACACAATTTTTTAAAGCTTTTAGGTGCCATTTTCTTCAAGAGTACATGCTGTACCCTACATTTAGGAATGGAAAATTTGTAAAATTTCTAAAAGTGGGAAAATGTGTATTTTTAAGGTTATTTTCAAAGTTTAATATTCAAATTTAAAATGCAAACCCTACCTCCTTGAAGCAAGCCAGATCTTAGGTCTTAATCAAAGAAAATCAGAAGTGTAGATGAAACCCAGAAAGGAACCAGATTTAATATTATTATTATTTTATTATAAGGAAAAATCCCCTATCTATGAGGACAGTCATTTGTCCTCTTCCTTTTTCTCATTACCTTTTCCATAATTATACATGTGTAGTAAGAGTAGGGGTAATACCTAGAATAATGCCATTAGAAAAAGAAAAATCATCAGCAAGCTACCAACAAATGAACAGTTAGCCTTAGAAGACCAAGAAAGAATAATACAAAAAAGCAGAATATTCATCACTTCTGTATTCTCCAGAAAAATTCTGGAGATGTGTTTCAACTTAATCATCTACCAGTGGCAAGATCATTGCTAAAATGAAACTGTTGGCAGCATCACAGAAAAGATGAAATTGGGGTTAACACACCTGTGGTATAATTTCTTCTACTCTGTGCAACTCCACCTGCCAAGGAAGAGTAAATGCACCAGCAGCAAATCTCAGGCTGGAGAAAAGGAAGTAATTTCAGCCAAGGAATGTTCAAACTGCTGTAACTTCTATCTTCATTTGCTCAAAAAATATCCTCAGAAGAAGCAGGCAGGATTTTTAGTTCACTGAACTTTCTGTTCCTCGCCATGAGTACACAAAAGTTCAGAAAAAACCACAGTCGTTTAGCTCTCAAGCTACCGGGCCCCAAGATCTCCTATTTCTCCAAAATCACAGCAACAAAAAAGTAAAGCAAAATTTTGATGCTGAAAATTTCCACATTATGGGTGACACTATTTCTTAATAATTGAACATGCATGTTTGCTGTACAGAATGAAAGGTGAGAGACAAAGACCATTTTCTTTCCTACAATGCAAATTCTCAGAGTCAAAGAAATAGCGTATAGGTTAAACATATTTAACTCTGGTAGGTTTAACCTATAATACATTATAGATTAAATATATTTCTTTTTACCTCTGTCCAGTATTCTGGTTTATATTTTGCTGAGCTCTCTTGGGTCAAAGACAGAGCACAAAAATATTCACATTAGGGAGACAGGGATTTCCAGGGCCAGTCCTAAGCCTGGAGAAAAGGAGCTTCTGATGAAGCCTTGTCCTGGAAGGGCACAGCAACAGGCCTGTCTGGAAGTGTTTTCAACAAATAATTTTATAGTCAAATTGACCACCTACCCAACCTATTCCTTTCAGCAGAATCTACTGTATCCAAATAATTTCTTACAGTTGTTTAACCTCATCTTTAAAACCTTGTCTAATTTCTTTAAACTTCTTATCTAGCCCATACTTAAAAATTCTGAACACAAGTGCCTTTGGCCACCATTCTGAGGGTTTATTTGTTCTGACTGTTAAAAATTTCTCCATGTTAAACCCAAATTTCCCTTGCTAGCATTTATGGCTATTTCTGGTCTCCAGTGAATATGGAGAATGCTTTCTTCCTTTCCTCTTCACCTATTTTACAATTTATCTTTTATGTACTGCAAGATAGATTTCCCTTCAGATTCTGTTCTTTAAGATAAAATACATGTTCAAGAAAATTAAAGGGAGAATCCTGTATTCCAATCCCATCAGGAAAAGAAATTAAAGTCTCAAGAAAAGCTATGGTGACATCTGGTGAGCTTGAGCACTTTTTATCTGGGAAATTGTTATGTCTGCCTCCTGGCTTTCCTCCTTTCAAAAAATATTTTATTATTGTAGAAAAAAAATCTTTGGTTTCTTTATCAGTGAAGAAGGTTTTTTTTTTTGGTTCTCAGATTAATTTGTTTTTTGTATTCTGCATTTTTAATTAGCAGCTCTCTGCTTCAAAGCATATGTTTCATCAGATTATGGACATTAATAAAGCCCAGTATTAAGTTTGCCATGTCACATTCTTTAGCCATGAAAAGAAGTTATTGCATGACTTATGGAGGATTATACACTCTAAAAATAGTCAAGATGAAAAGACTTGTTAAGAAAATTATATTAACCAAGATACATAGGAAAGAAAGCATCTCAATTATAACTAGATTTTATAAACAGTACTACTGTTACCTTCTTTCAGCAAGAAAATTAATCTTTAAATATATCTCATCTGATGAAAGTCTCTTAAGGCTGTGACCTATTCAGGTGACAGTTTAATCTATAAAGGTTGCATTTAAGTTTAAATAAACCATTTTTCTTGCCACTGTAATAGACTAAGAGCTCATGGTCAGTGAATTGTAAAGAGAAGTAACTTACTGGAGAATGGATTGTTATTTCTTCAGTTGCATTAACTCTACTTGCATGAATTTGTGCCAGTACAAATTTCAGTATAGGCTGTTCAGAATATAGCTCATTTCCTAGCACTTTGACTTCATGTTTCATGTCACTCTTGTTCATACAACACACATCCAATGACCCTTTGCATTCTCCCAGTTAGCAGGTGAGCTGTGCTTGTTCTGGGAGCTACATGTGTAGTACTGCCTTTGGAAGACCACTACTGACACTGCAGGTTTAGCAGCCTACCCATTAATAACATTTAGATTCTGTGCCAGCAGGTAAGTTGTTGCTGGATGCTTTGGGGGCTGGAAGGGAGGTAGACTCTGCAAATGATCTGGGGTTAAGCCATTGCTTCTGTGCCCAGTGCTGGAATTAGAGGGATTATCTATGCAACTGCTTTCTGCCCCTCACTAGCAATGATTCTTGGTTATTTAAACTGTTATCCTGAAAGACATTAAAATCCCTTTTTCAGGGTATTGCTCTTGACATTTGAAGTTAATTTCTTGCCTTTTCCCTTGTATTTCTCTGCAGTCAGTTCATTTTCCCTTTGATCTATCATCTTCACCTCAGTGTTTCATTTAATTTTTACCTGGTCAAAGTAACGGATTACCATTTTAAGATAGCAAAACCCAGAAAGAATAATTCAGCTAGTCCACATTAACAGACTGCTGACCAGAAACAATGCTGTCACCTGGCAACTCTCCAAACAGAGCTAGATGAATGGGACAGATCAGGGTCTCTACTTGACATGATTCAAGGCCAGCATGTGGACACGACAGAACAGGAGTTAGGAATGCATTGCACTGATCCCAAAGGCAAATACCCACAGAGCCAGTCTAACTCTCATGGCTGGCGCCTTGAAGGAGGTGTCTGTGAAAGCACAAAGCTCCTGGCTACTCCTGTCCAGAGAGTTCTGGTTTCAGGAGACACTGTTTACACGCTTGAGGGTTATTGTGAGTGAGGTGATCCCTGCTTTAGAAGCAGCACTACACAGACCTCACTGTAAGTTTGAAACTTCAACGATGTCAGGTGCCAGGAACAGACAAGGGACCATCAATCAGCAATTTGCCTTGTGATCATGTGTCTTCACATGAATTTTAACTAGTTAATTGCTAATTTGAGAGAAAAAGGAAAATGTTTTCTAGAATGTGTGTTTCAGGGGATCAGCTCTGTTTCTGTTTGGAGAATGTATTTTAAAACCTCAGGGGGATGTTTACCTGGAAGGCCCAGTGGTAGACTCTAGGAACAGGGCAGGGCTATGTTGAGTACTGTGCCATCAGGGAAGCCCTAGGTGGCACAGCCAACTCTAACAAAGAAAATTCAGTCCCTCACATTACAGGCAATACCATCACATCCCATTTCCCAGCAGAGTCATCCCAAAAATAGTCCCATGTTAAATGCTTATGATATCAATGGTTTTCCTGTACTAACACTCAACTGTGTCACTACAGATATGAGGTGCATTATGCCCCAATAGACTGTGCAAATATTTAGATAGTATTTGGAATCTTAAAATAAATAAAACCCACTGATAAATCATAAATCTTCTGCTTTATCATCTCTTATATTAATGTGAATTATCTGCAATAACAATACCATGCCAATCATCTTTTATACTAATATAGTAAAGTAACTGATGCATTTTAGTTTTGCTGAGCATTTGCAGTTTTGTGTCTGTAACTTCTAGTGACATGAATGAGACTGAGGTTATGGATGGTATTTGATTTTCTTTCACACACCATATAAAGTGTGACAGGTTGCAAGCACTGTTGCCATCTTTTTTATAAAAGTTGAACCTACATTCCTGCTTAATTTGCTTCAGCATGTCCTATGGAATTACTATTCTTCTTCAGAAGAGCTGTGACATATGATATTGCAGAAAGAATTTAGATGACTGCAAACAGGATGTCTTGCCACAACAAACCAGTATACAACCCTCTGTCACTTTCTGTCAGAGAAGTGTGACAGGTATTGATGAGGACCATGCCTTTTTTTCTCCAGGCCACTAGAGCAGCAGACAGTAAGGGGAGGGAGGGGCAGGCAGAGGGAGAAATGAAGGCACAAATTTCTAATTAATCCTTCATGCCCCACATTTTCTGTCTTGATGATCTATATTTGGTCTGGCAGTGATAGAGTTATCTGTCTTAGCAGCCTATATGCTGGTGCATCTTGGATCTCTGACTAAACCACTGTTGATGACACAACAGTGTCCCACTTTCAGCTGAACTGCACAGTGAGTAGGCTACTGGTAGGTGAGAAACTGAGAAGAGACAGCCAACCTGAGCTGGCCAAAGGGATATTCCATACCACATGAAATTGTTTTCAGCAACAAAATCTCAAGGAAAAAAAGACTAAAGGGTGGTGTTTGTGGCATTACACATGCCAAGGTTCTGCTTTCCAACCACTGAAAAGTAGTGCATAAATGCCTTTTTTTTCTTTCCTTGCATATTCAGCTTTTGCTTCAACTATTATATTGTTTTGATCTCAATATATTAATATTTTCACTGTCTAATTTCTCCTCATTCTAGGGGGAAAGGGGAGTGAGCAAGCAGGTGAGTGAGTTCTCAGCTGCTGCCTAGTGTCAACCCACTGCATAAACTTTATGATTTTCATCTAAGTCAGAGCAGCTTTGATACTGGGCTTCAGATCAACCCTGGCTTTGTTTCTATCAACAACATAAAACAGCAACAGCTGCCATTATATAAGCTCAGTAAGACACTTGCAGGAGTGTCACAAAGCCAACATTTCTGTGACTGGTTTCTTGCTAAATTTAGCAACAGTGCTAGACTCTCCTGAGTTAACTTCTGTTGAATGGTTTCTTCAAAGCATACAATGCAAATATGCTCTGCATCAGCAGTAGCAGTATAAACCTGCTTATTTCATATATTTCTTCACAAACACCTACACGACACAATGCAATAAAAATCCTTTACTATCAACTTCTGTTGGCAAGTTCAGCTTTTTCACACGTTCTGTAGCACTGAATCAAAGATATTTATTCATTTACTTTACACAAGCATTGCATAGGCTGTCTACCTTTCCTTTCCAAGAAGCCAATGCAATAGAGCACTGTGCACATGTAGCATTTACATGTTTTGCTACATTTATGTATCAGGTGCTTTTTACTTCCTTGTAACTATTGTATACAGCACCCAGTCAGCACATTGCAGCAGGTAACTCTTGGGCAGTAGTGATTGCTTAGTTCCCAAATTCAGCATTTTTCCTGCAAAAGGCAATTTTAACTGGATGTCCACCATCTTACTCTTGTGTTTTTATCCACTTCTGGAGGGAAATAAGGTCTCTGTTCTGCTTTGCACTGTGCTGTTTTAATCATGTTTTTCAAAGGAACAAAGAAAAGCTTTATTAAGTTAGCAAATATAACCCTGTCCTGGCTTCAGCTAGGGTAGAGTTAATTTCTTTTCACGAGCTGTTACAGTGCTGTATTTTGGATTTATAATGGGAATGGTGCTGATAACATCCTGATGTTTTGGGGTTTTGCTAATTCATGTTTATTCTTAGTCAAGCACTTTTTTCCCCCCCTAGTCTCATGCTCTACCAGTGAGGACATATGCAAATTAAAATCCAACCTGGGAGGAAGCATAGCTGGGACTGCAGGACAGGTGACCCAAACTGACCAAAGCGATATTCAGCACCCTAGACCATCATGCCCAGAATATAAACTGGGGGAGTTACCCTGTTACCCTCAAGGGCAGCCAATCTGGGTTTAGGAAGGGGGTCCGGGATCAGTCAGTTGGTCTTGAGCAATTGCACTGTGCATCACTCGGATATTTTTTTCCTTTTTATTATCATTGTTTTTTACATTTATTGCTGTTTTCTACTTTATTTTCAATTATTACATTGTTCTTATCACAGCATACAAGTTTTACTTTGATTGTCCTCACCATTCCACCAGGGCAGGAGGAAAAGGGGGAGTGAGTGAGCAGCTGCATAGTGTTTCATCTCCAGCTGGGCTTAAAACCACAACAAGCCCATTATCTTTTAAACCGCGATTTTAAGACAAGGCTTTGGGAGCTCAGCTTCTGGAATCTGAACAACTGAGACTGACAGTCTTGCATCACACAACTGCATAAATAAGGAAGACTTAGTGACAAATGAATAATTTCTCAGATTATAATCTATTACACATAAACCCTTTTTCTGAGTCAGGCACTTTCTTAGATATAGCTTTCACACTTCCCAGGTTCACAAAATTATAGCACCAAAAAAATATTGCCTGTAAGCACAAGTGAAACTTCCCATTTTTTATCACCACCGAGGATTTTCCAAAGTCAATTTTTAATATCTTAACGAAACCTGTCCCTATGGTTTTTTTTCAGAACAGTACCCTCAGCAAGTAATAAAACTTTAAAAATTAAGAGCACCCTGACTCATCCAGACAGAAGATTGTTAAATGCTTGATAGGTCATAGCAGATGGGATTAAGCATGAGGAAAGTTTTCTCAATGTGATGCTGAAATAAGGAGAAAATTCTTTTGTCCCTGAAAATGAAAAAAAGATAAAACAGAAATCTCTTTGCTCGTGCATATATGAAATATGTGAAATGGAGATGTCCTTATCTTTTTCTTTCAGTGATGCCACTGTGGGCTAGATATGCTCAGAACATCCCTGCCAGGCAGGGTGGCATACAGACACCCAGTGTGTGAATTCTGAAGGCATCTGGACAGAAATAGATGCTGAGCTGTTCTGCTTAGCTAATATGGGAATTTACCTGCTCTCATCTATTAGAAATGTAGGTACCACACCAGGTTTCTGCTACAAATCATAGGCTCTATGAGTTGCATGAAGACCCAGTAAGGCAAATATTTGTGAGGAAGAGATGAAGACTCTTTATAAATTTGTTATTTATGGGCTTAACTGTGAATGCAGATCTTTAGTTTAGACAGCACTGTTAAAATATTTCGGCTTTGACGTTTGAAAATGGCCCAGCAAATCTTAGTCCTGTCACATGTAGCCTTAATTTTATTTAAAAGTCTCTACGACTAGATTCTTGTTGTCACTATCCATAAAAGAAAAAGATATATATTTACTTGTTGCTGTACAGAAAATACAGAAATGGTTTTTCCCATAAACATCTTAAAGCAACATACTTAACCATTTTCCTTTGATGAATCAAACCAAGAGACTATAGACAAATTTAAGACTTATTTAAGCTGCCAGCACTGTAAGTTTCTTTGCCATCAGCTAGACTTACAGTGCTTTATATCCTTCCTTTCACTTCCCAAACACTGTCATTATCTATTACTGTATCACTAGATGAGCTTTGTTTAATTTAGCAACCTTCGATGTGAAACATTCTCCAAATAGCCTTCATTACCATGCATGACCAGGAAAAAGTGCTTCTTTTTGCAGCAGTTCTTGAGGACAGGATGTGCCAAAGCCATATGTGCATCAATGTGTGTGGCGTGCTGCTGAAGCATCTGAAGCAAAGCTTCTCTGGCAAAGCAGAGCAGGAGCAGACCCTGGGCAATAAAAACACACTACAACACTGACACCTGTTGGTAACAAGTGTGCCAAACTGTGACAGCATCTTTACAATCCTACATTTTCAGAAGATCCAAGTGTTCAATCTAAATTAATACACCTACATCTCCACGGGTAAGTCACCTTATGGATATGAAGAATCAAATGCGAGACAAAAAGTGCAGATTTGATGTCCAGTCTTTCTGGGAGTAGATATCCGTGTCTGCTGGCATCCATGTGCAGCTGATGTCTAACAACAGTTCCAACAAATAAATACACTCCAGCACATATTGCATGTCTAGAGGCTGCTTCCTGAGATCTGCACGTCACCCAGAGCGAGCAATGCATCCTGCAAAGCACTGAAAGATGTAGTGTAACTTAAACACAAAAGCTTTTCCATCTGGACTGCTCTAAGGGTAAGATGGAACCTGGAAATGAAATAGCAGTCTTCAGGACAGCAGCAGCTTAAATGAAAGCTGTCTAAGAACAAGCTAGCAATGTGGTATCTTTTCCATTGCTCCTTTCCTACAAAACAGTGAGATGGGTGAAGAGTGAAGTTGTACTGCAGCATTCCTCCTATCCTGGCAGTGGGCTGTGCTTCTTTATGAGGAATTGCTAGAAGAGGAGGTAAGCTTTACAGAAAAACAAACAAACAAAGAGGCAACAGGATCTGCTTGCTTTTTAGCATAACAACAAGCTTTTCTACTGCCTTACAGGTTGGCGTCACAGATAATAAAGACTTACTACTATAATCAGTTACTATAATTACACTCCAGAACAGAGATGTGTGATTTGAGAACTGAGGCTTTCCAAGTTCAGCACCTAATGACAAAGAAAACTTTTCATGACCCTGTTCCAGAGTGCATTTAGCAAAGCAAAGTGACACATTAGTATCAGCCATCTAAATAAACTCTTGCTGTCTTAAGAAGCAATGTTTCAGTACGTGCCCTGTGTTTTCTACTGTATGGCTCCAGCACTTTTGGAAAGAAGCAACATCAGCAACAAATTGAACACTAAATTGAACTGGCAGCAAATCCTGTAGTCATTCAGGGTCACAATAGTCTTGTCTTTAATTGTCTGGTGATTGGTAGGCTCCTTTTCAACAGTTAAATAAATGAATTCAGCCTTCAGCACATTAAAAAACATTTCCTCTTCCAATGTAAATGAGAGTTCAATAAATGTTCCAGTTCCCAGTTTGTGTCATGTATGGGCTTCAGCACTCTCCCTGAGACCTGTGTGCCCTTCTTTGCTCAGAGGAAAGGTGTCTTGATCAAAGAACATTACTGCATCTCCTCAATACATTACTAACTCCTATATGTGCTTTATGCACTACTGTGATACCAGTATTTACAGGAAAGAAAACAAGGGATAGGATCAGCCTAGATATTCAAATCTGCAGAAAGCAAGTTAGATTGGCAGACCATGATTAGCAAATTTGAACTGTGTTCAGTGTAAGATCTAAACCTAATTATCTCACAGGGCTCCTCCCCTCCCAGCTAGGTCATGATCTATTCTGAGGTTATTGTCTCTGTCAGTCATTTGTATCTAAGACAGGGAGTACAAAATGGCTAAGATTCACCTGAATTCAAGGTGATTAAGACTTCAAGCAAGATTTTCTTTCTTGTGGTTCAGTCTGTTTCAGAGCTCTGGAGTATAGTATCCGTGAATGGTACCAGACAAAGAAAATACCCAGTTTTGTTAGGCAGAAGGGTGAGAGAGAAATGGCGTAACTACTTTTATTTTTTATTTATTTACTGGAAGCATATTCTGGTTAATATGGATCCAGCATGATGCTCTGAGTCACAAGGGAACATGGCACTCCTGCACCAAATCAGAGGAGTCAGTAACTTTAAACCTATTACTCTCATCTTGCCTATTAAAACAAAAAAAAACTTTATTCACAGGAGAGTAAACATTTGAAATGAAATTGAGGAAAGACTGAAAAAACTCCACCCAACTGGCAACATCTCCCATGAAAAGTACTAGTGGACTATGTGCTGAAAAAACACCCTCACGCACACTGACAACATCAGCTGTTTTACACACATCAGCACAGAGACCATGCACTCCTACCTGTTTGTGAAACAGCTACAATCATAATTTATCTACAAATTTAATCAGAGAATCTGGAGATTAAACCAGTGAAAATATTAAGCCCCAGCACTTCTGCAGTTCTTGCACAGCCTGCCAACCCCTGCAATACACTACAAACAAGTTGGTGTAAGTTTTTGTATAAAAGCTTTCACCACATTTACTGCCACGGGGTTTTGAGTTTGAAGTTATGGGTTTTTAGTAAAGGAATTATGCAAGTACTGTATTAAAGGCAAAATGCACAGTTCATACTGAACTAAAATAATTGAGATGCGAGTGACAAAATAATTGCATATATCCTGGGTATTTAGCTATTTTTATATTATAATTACTAGCTTTGCTGCATCAGGGAGAATAGAGTGCACACAAAGATTAAGAATATTGTGTGAGTTGATACACAAGAATATAGCTTTCTTGTTGTAGATCAACCAGCAAATTTAAAAGTTGACTGCCACCAATCAGTAGACTCACGTTTCTGAGCACTTGGTGATGTTGTTAACCTTACTTATTTTAAACTTTTGATCAAATGACCAGCTTTCCTCATGATCCATCACTTTTTTTTTTTTTTTTTGTTAGCGGTCGCTCCAGCTTTAAGTCAGAATATAGTATGAAATGTTAATATTGGTTTGTTGTTGCTATAAAGCCTCTTACAGCTGATTTGGTGATGAAGCAGGTTGAAGGACTGCAGGTGTTGCTCAGAGATAACAGAGATGCATTTTGCCCTTACACCTGCTGCATCATGCAGTATTAAACACTAATTTGACACAAACACCTATTTTGCACATACTTTGCAGTCATGAATATGGTAGAAATTGAAGCAATGGAATTTCTTAAAAAGCAGGAAATAAAAAAGACATTGAAGAGTGATTATCTGAGATTCGTGAGATCAGGTCTGCAATTTGAAGTGCAAGGTAAAAGGATATTAACCAGCTAAAGGCTTGGCTGCAGAAAATGGCATTGCAAAAGCCATTTAGATGTTTGACTGATTCCTCATTTTATTAAACTGAACCTGATCTGGCCATAATAGTATCCTACAAACATTTCACCTTTTTCAAAAAATTCAAATTATTTTGTGAATGTTCTTATATTAAGCTATCCAGAAGGATGAATATAGTTAACAGTGTTGACGGAGCCATTGCCTGATTTTAAAAATGACATGGTCAAGTCAACCTAAAGCATAGTGTTGGATTTCCTCCTGTTCTCGGAAACAACAACCTCATGCAGAATGTCCTCAAGAAGCTGGTGCCAGGTGCTGCCTCCCCAGAGTTCCTGCACACAGCAGCAGCTTTGCTGGCCAGACCAGAGCACTGATCAGCCAAGCAGCTGATTAGTGCTCTCCTGCTTCTGTAATGGGCACTGCCTACTGCTCCTCACCTTCAGGGTGGAATGAACTCTGCAGAAAATTCTGTTCCTCATATAGGAAACATGCCTCTGTGACTGACAGCACATTCTGCTTGGGTTTGTTGATTAGTTCCTTATGTTTTATTAGTCTAATTAAGGCTATATTTACTGTGAGGAGGAAATTTTCCCCTCCACTTCTGATAATGGCATTCCCTATCCCTCCTGCTATTCTTGTAGTGGATTCTGCAGTGCCATGCCATGGGTACTCTGTATCTCTCCCACAGCATCACTGTGCTGTTATAATGAAATATTTAGAATATTTATAGCAATAGGATTTACCTGCCAAAGCAAGAAGGATTTGCATTTTCTGATATGGGATTTTTGACCAGTCATCACACTAGTCAATGCATTGGCACCCTGTCTTGTCTGGCAAAATTGCAGTCATTTTGCTTGGATGAGGACCTAGCCACAGTTAGCTGTGTCTGTGCTGCTGCCAAATGAGATTATTACAATACATTCTACGTGTGGCTGGTTTGAAGACCACCTGGAAGCTTCAGCTAGAGCAGCATGTAGTTATCCATGAGATTAATAGTGTTGGCTCTGAGACACACAGTACAACAACTTTCCCAACACTGAACTTTCCACCTAGTTTCATATGGCTGCAAAGTGGAAGTGTGAGGCAGCTGCAGGCAGCCTGCCTCTGTGGCAGACGTAGCATTTTAGAGCAACTGAGCTGTGCTAGCTTGGAATCTGAGACCGGAGACATAGGGCAGTCTCACTTCAATCCTTGGCAGAACCTATCTGGCAGAGCCCACTGCAGTAGATCAAATGATCAACACGGTGGAATTCATATCAATTTTTCACAAACCTCTGCTTGAACAATTGATTGTTAGGTTTTAAGTACAGACTAACTGCAATCCATGTATAAATCTTGACACAGACTTGTGGAATGGACTAATGGACTAATGCCCCTAGCAGCAACACTAATTAGTTCCTTGTTATACATTTAAAAATCCCATATTTAGAAATCAGAGCATAATCTATTATTCCCAAGAATGATGAAAAAATATTAAACAGCAAACAAGGAAATACAGCTTTCTCTATTTTTTCTTTTCTCTACTTTCTTCTATCGGAGATCAAGCAGTTGGGCTTCTGTGGTCCTGCTCTTTATGTGTCCCCACCATAGCTTGCACATTATTTTCCTGACAAGCCTCATCCCTCATATCACTGATGGATTTATATTCTGCTGAGCTCAACCGAGTAGTTAGATAGTCAAAATCTGATCTCATTACATGTGTGTCAGCAGAACTAACTCCAGGGAAGTAAATGGAACCAAGTTGATTTACAGACTTGGAGCCAAATATTTAATTTACCATCCAACATCTGTCATAACCTCAAATTGAAACTCTCCATGGACATGACCTACATTCCTAAAACTTACAGATGGTATTTTAATATTTCTATAAAAAGAAAACTCTTGTGTGCCAGAGAAGTGTACTCAGTTCTTCTCATCTGAAACATCTGATATCCACCCGAATTCCTCAAGGACCATTTATAAGGGCAGCCAGTTGGAGCTAAGACAAAAGGAATAGGAAGAGAAAAGAAGAGAAAAGAAGGCAACTATGCCAACTGAAATGTCAAGGTGCTGGCTAGCCTAAAGCTCAGTTCCAAACTAATTGGAAAGGAGAAGTCATATATATATACAACATATCCACTTATACCTGTGTGTTATAACTTTCAGTGACCTCATCAAAACTACACTTGTCCTGAAAAATCTGGAATTACCAGTACTTTCTCAGAATAGCTTTGAAACAATCTTTCCTTTGGTTTTTGATGATGGAGTCTAAAATATATGCTGCTTCAGAGTTAAACATGGAAAGAGTTCTCATGTTTGGAAATACTTTCTCCACTTAGGCTTTTTCTCTCTGCATTTTGCACTGCAAAGAGCATTGATTAATGTGAATGTTTTAGCTGCAGTTGTTGTTTGTGTATAAACTTTTGTTAAAACAAGCACTGCAGAATAAATGACCTTTATACAGACACCTATTAAGGCACTAAAAGGCTTGGCTACATTCATCTGAGGCGCGTATACATAACGTTTGGAACAATAAAGGGATCAGCAGCTGCAAGGGGTTTGAATTGAATTCTTTAACAATAGAAAAGTTTTTCAGCCCCAAATACCAGCAAAGAGAATTTTTTGCAGATAATCCAGAAGAAAGAAAATAATAAAAAAAAAAAATGCTAGCCAACTTTGCAGCAGTTAGCATAAGGGTGCCATCTGAAACATGTCAGCTTAAGAGTGTCCCATAGTACCATTCTTTTACACAACCATAGTATTCAGAACTGTTTCCCCAAATAATCCCAGATGGCAAGCCACAAAATTTCAATTCATTTTAAAAGCTTTCTTTGCTGTTATTATGTGATTGAAAGTGCAAAAGCAAGTTGCCATTCTCATGGCACTATTTGCATTGGCTATTATCCCCTAAAATCCCCTTTAAACAGCTACATTGTCAGCCCATAGGCCTCATTTAGAACTACAAAAAAGACCAGATTAATTCGATCAAAGGGAGAGCCAAGTACAAAATGCACTTTTCAAACTGTATCAGAGTAGGTTCCCTTTACAGATCGCTGCATAGCCAGAGCAATGCAAAAAACCTTTGCCTGAAATAAAGCACTAACAGAAGTAGCTGTGCATGTTTCACATGAAGCTTTTGGGGCTCTTCCAGGATAAATCTCTCACTACAAATGATTACAATAAAATATATTTTAACATAAGTAAATTAAGGAGCCAAGCATCCATTTTTGTCCATTTGGCTTTCTGCCACCATTTTCAGGAGGCACTGATGTAGTGCTTGGATAATTTAGCCAGCCATAGACATTCCTGAAGTCTCTGTCAATTGGAATTTTTAATTAATTAATTAAACATTAAGCAATGAAACTTTCAAAATATATAGATTAGCCCCCCCATGAATATTTTTTCTCTAGGGTAAAAAGTCATCACTGATGAAGCGAAGAAAATAGAAAAACCTTTTGGTATCATTTCTGCAAAATATTCTTTTTCTTAATCTAAGTGAACCATTTTGAGTCAAGCATAATTCAGCTCCATAGCTCTACAGCCAAAAAGGCTCCAGTGGCTTTTCAATCTCACCTGGGGTTTGATGACAGGCAATAATGTTGATATTTTTGTTTTTCACAGAAGATCCTTCGGTGTCTCTGCACCGCCTCGTTCACTCAGTCTCTACTGGAGTTTGCTTAGTGATCCTGCCATCAGTTCTCTCACCCTCGGTCTGAAGCAGTTTCTTCAGCAGCTGCTTTTGTGTACTGAGAAGAACATTTTACAGAGTACAGAACTGCAGCACAAAGGTAGAGCAACTGAACATGTGCAGCAATATGTGCCATTGCCTCTTAAAGGACACATCAGGCTGAGAGAGACACTGAAACGCTGAGCACCTGCAACTAATATTATACTCATCTGGTGTAGGATGGAGCTGACTGGATGCTTTTGTTTGCCACTTCCAATGGGGTTCAGATTTTTGAGCAGCACCCTTTAAATATAGCTGTTGTATTTGTTTTCTTCTCATATTTTATGGAATGTTTGTGTATAGTGTCAGTAATAAATCCTGTGTAGCAAGAAAGTGTTCCTGTGGAGACAGAAATAGCTCCCCCTGAGACAAAAGGCCTTGACAATCTATGTAATAGATGTAAATTTGTAAATATTATTAATCTTCTAGCATTTTCTAGCATAAACTTTGTTTTAACTCATAATTATGAAAGCCATTATTTGTAATATTAGGGGGAATAAAAGAGAAAAAGTTAATATTAAATTAGTTACGTATTTCAAGGGTGCACCTTTTTTTTTAAAAGGATGCAGTTGGACTGCAAAATAATACATATGCAATTAGAGACACCATTAGAGCTTTTACAAATCTTTCAGATATAAACATTTGCATCATTCCACTTATTCAATGCAAATAAATGCCAGAAGTCAAAATCAGTCAATATTAGGGGTTTGGAACTTTGTTGGAAGTTTGGTTCTATACAGAGTAGTATGCAGAAAGTTACTTTAAGTAAAGTGGCTTTGTCCTCAAAAAATAACTTCAATTAATATTTGTCCCAGATATTTCTTTACTGTAAGAGATGGATTATTACACTAGATTTGTAAAATCAGGTACTCATGACTAGATCCAAACACACTTTTAGGTGTCCAATTTTCTATGAAAATACCTATTTTAAGCATAAAGATCTTCAAGCACATCTTAGGGGTTTTTGTCTAGTCCTGGAAATGCCTAATCACTCCTTAATTCCCAGCAACAAAGTCCTGTTAACTGAATCAGGCTGTAAGTATTCCCAGAGGAGGCTGCTTTATCTGGAAGCAAAACACAGCCCCCAGTTAGATCACCTGTAGAGTTCTTTACCTTGGACAACCTCTAAAAACCCCTCATTGCAACACTGAGTGTGTCCATGCAGAAATCCAGTCTTGGCTAGCCTTTGCTAGCAAACCAATGCATCTTTCACAGAGGTGCATTTTGCTTGCACATTGAAGTTGTTTCTATTGTGTGTGCTTAGAACAGACTGAAGTCAAGCAGGACTTTATTGATGTCAGCAGTTTCAAGTTTCGACCTAATTCACTCTCATTCATATGAGTTACAGACACTTCTAATTAGTTCAATCCAGTTTAAGCTGTCATATTTTCAAACTGAATTACAGAATACAGGAGAAAGGATAATGACAGGCCATGTTCTAACATCACATGTGTGCAAATCTGGAATAACTTCATCAAAATCTGTGAATTAAAATGTCATACAGAAAAAAAATGGTTCAGACCAAACAGTTTTCACAGTTGTTTCACACTCTTCCAAGATGCAAAGCCTCTAAGCATTAAACTCAGTCTGAGCTTGAGATATTCGATATCTGTCCTATAGATACACTTTATTTTTTTTCTTTCCTTTGCTATAGTCAGTGTGAGAACATAGGATTTCAAGGTTTCTAAGGGCTTTTATTTCCTTAGACTGGGTTTTCATAAGTCACTCATTAGTGAAATCCCTGTCAGTTCAAGAATTGTAATAACATAATATAGCTTTCCTTCAGTATTAACAATCAGAAATTAATCCTTCTTCTAGCAGAAATTAAGTCATAAGAAGGCTTTTTTTCTGAGATAAAACTGCAGCAGAAAAATAAGGGTTGGCAGCATCTTTCAGTTTCACAAACATTTTAATATGTAAGAAATCAGTAATTGTCAGTAATCTTATTAAGACACACCATATTTTTATCACTGAACACTCACGTCTACTTCCAAATCTTGTTTGGATTTTGCCATTTGTATGTTTACCAGATTATTCAGAAGATTTCAGAGAGAAGCTTCTGACTCAGAGCTGTAGAAAGGAATATCCAAAGAAGACAACAGAATCACGGAATGCTCGGGCTTGGGAAGGACCTGTGGAGATCACATAGTCCAAGCCCCCTGCTGAAGCTGGATCACCTAGAGCAGTTCGTACAGGATCACATCCAGGTGAGTTTTGAATAACTCCAGAGAAAGAGATTTCACCATCTCTCTGGGCAGCCTCTTCCAGCTCACTGCTGTTCTCAAAGTAAGTAAACTTTTCCTCATATTCCAATGGAATTTCCTGCATTTCAGTTTGTGCCTCTTGTCCCTCATACTGCCACTGAGCACCACTGAAAAGAGCCTGGCTCCATCCTCTTGATACCTACCCTGAAGATACTCGTACACATTGATAAGGTTCCCTCTCAGTTGTCCCTTCTCCAGGCTAAACAGGCCCAACTCCCTCAGTCTTTCCTCCAGTGAGAGGTGCCCTAGTCCCCTAATGTCATGATTTAGGAATAGTATTCCCCAGTTTAGTACTCCCATTAGAAAGAAAACTATGGGCTGTTCCCCTTCCCCCTCCAATGGGAAACACAAAAGACAGAGATCACAGATTGAGATAGCAGCTTACTGGAAGCAATGAGATAAGATAACAAACAGTAAGAGCCCCAGTATTAACTCAAAAAAGTGTACAGATAGAGAGTGATTTACATGCAAAATGCTCACCAAGCCTGACCCCACACATCATGACCCCAAGACAATGAACTATGGCTGATGGGTTCTCCACCCCATCTCACTTTGCTCCATCTGAAAGGGATCCCCTTCTTCCTGGAAGTGAGAGTGGGAGTCCCTTTTCCCCACCTCTGGCAATTATGTAAGGTGGTAATGAATGTCTTGGTCACACTCCCTTACACTGACCTGGGAAGGAGCCAGCCCTCTGATGGATACTCTGGTATTTCCTTGTCTTTCTTGACTGTTAAAGTGGCCTGAGACAAATGTGTTCAGTCAGCTTGGGAGTTGGAAGATGCCACATGGGGTCTCCTGGAAATATATCCTACACAAGGCAAGCTGATAAGGTAAAAGGAGGATGAGCAGAGAATGGATAGTGTTTTGGCTGAATTAAAAAATCACTGCAGCAGTTAAGTAGAAAAAGGACTATGAGGAACTACAGAAGAGATAAATAAGGTGAGAGATTACAGCTGCACTCTTGCATTATAACAGAGTGGAGAAAAGGGTTGTAAATGCAAAGTCTTGCATTTTATTTTTTTCCCCAGGCTTTACCTAGGACTCCAGAAATATCCACCACAATTTAGGATTATATGTGCTCCCACATAAATAAATTCCTCCACGCCTCTCCCACCTTCAGCTAGCAACAGCCTAACCTAAATAGTATTTTGGTTTCCAGATCTTTGTCATCCATAAACCTGCAGCCTATAAAAGCCTCACAAAGGAAGCCATTTATTCAGGCAGAATGAAATAGATAGCAGCAAATAGTATCTGTAACACCATGAAGACACTGGTTTGTGCCGACTGAGGAGATTTGGAGAGCCCATTGGGTTTCCCTATGTAAGTTTAAAGAATTCTCAACCACATCTGTTGAAAAGCACATGCAGGATTCTTTTCTGACACGTGAGTCAGCAATGAGCCATTCCAGCGAGAGTCTGTGTTCATGGTGCTGATTCAATCTGCATAGGCACACATCAAATACAGACTCAGAAGGTCTGGTGTGTCTACATTGGACACATATGACTTACCCTTCATACACATTCAGCACCATTTTCTGTATGCCAGGGTAATTTGGGAAAAAACACACAGCTGTTGCAGGCATATAACAAAAATCCTTTCTCCAAGCTTCCAAAAATGGAGCAATTTCCAAAGTGAAATTGGATTTCATTGTGTAAGATTGGAAAACAGATCTTTCCCCAGCTGCAGTTCCGGCTGACAGATCTCAGGCACATGGAAATGATACTCCGTGCTTTGTCACTGCACCAATAGAGGTTCAGGTGCTCCCACTATTTCTCACTTTTCTTATAGAGACAGCAGCCCTGTGTGAACATCCCCTGAATGGTGCAGGGCAGACACATACAGCAAGCACCAAAATATTCATACGTGATTTTCAGAAGCACTCGACCTGCCTCTGCTTTCTCTTGAAATCTGTGATAAACCTTCCAGGTGAGAACATTAGTTGTTTCTTTTGTTGGGGTTTTGGGGTTGGGTTTTTGGTTTGGTTTGGGTTTTTTCAGTAATTAAATTTAAAATTAGGAATTAAATTACTAATTTTTGGTAATTAGAGGATCTAAACACTTTTTGAAATCTATCTTTTTGTTTTTCAAAAGCCAGCCTAAAGCATAGATTCAAACAGACTTTGGAAAGGGAGGCGCAGCCCTGCTCCCCAATAAAGCAAAGGATTGTAACAAAGGTAAAGCTCCTGAGAGAGGGTTGTCGTTTAAGAAATTAAAATATTCTAACTAGGTGTCTACAGGGAAGGAAAACTTGCCTTTCCTTGTCACTACTGCTGTTTACTTCTCATTAATTCAACTGCCTGGTAAAGCATTTTTGGGGCAGCACCAGCCTACAGTTTGCACTGAGGCTGATACCACCAGGGCTTGTGGACAGCCCTTGTGACCTGGTCCTGGCCTCCATTCCACAAACTCCTTTACACAAAAGTGCAGCCATCTTTCTGCACCTCTGGGAGAGTTAAAATCATGAGAGTTTTGCCCTTTCCTCTCTTTGTGTCTTTCTTGCTCTGTCCAAGAGATTGATGTGAGCAAAGTCAGCTGCTGCTGCCTCTGTTTGGCACCACAGAGCTGCAGGGGTCTTAGGGGATGCAGATTCACCGTCCCTGCTCAGGGGCTGTAAGGAGCTGTGTCCACCCCAGTAAAGAACACAAGAAAAGTGAGGAAACCAAGGAAATGGTTGACACAAAGTGGTTTAAAAGTTAGCTTTGACTGGGAACATGGGAAACTGCAGTTGACACTCCTAAGAAGCCCACCACCCAAAACCAGGCAGCCAACTTAATGAGGAAATGGTTGGTTGCAAAGGTGTCACAATGTCATCTGGTTGATTAGCTCACCACAGCTGCCAGCACATCTAAAGCATTAAATTTAATTAATCCTTAAAACATTTCAGGTAGTGTACATAGCTATTTCTTGACCAAATTTAAACCCATCAGCAAAGTCAGATGAACTGTGAGTCACAGAATTCTGTGCTATATGATGTGAGTCACATGATTCTGTTATATGCTCCTCCTGAGCCCTGGTAGGTGTCCAGCAAGGTCAGCCTCCAGTCAGCAGCTGGAGGAAGCAGCCACCATCAAGTCATACATCTGGGGAAGTGAAACATCAGCACTGATAGTGGCTCCAATTTCCTGGCAGTGTCTTTTGAGGGATTTCTGTTTCTGCAGATGAGAGCTGCAGCTCTAACCTGGGGCTAAGTAGCCATTTTTCTGAGATTGCTTTTCATCCACAGATGAAAAGGGAAAAATCCAATATACTAGAAAGCAAAGGAGAGCTAGAGAAATCCGCTTGGAGCCTAAGCTGAGGTTCAACCAGAGCAATGGCATGAGAAAATACACCAATGGAACATTTCACTTATTGCATAATCTCAACAGCTGTGGTTTATGCATTTCATTATTATGATATTAAACTACACTTATTGTAATTATTAATAGTATTCATGCATTTGTAGTTTATCTTCAGAAGAATTTCAGTCCATTTTATAGCAATAGAACTGAAAACCTTTTTAACATAAGGACAGAAGAAGTCCTGCCCCTGTACTTACATGCTTACATTTAGGTGTATTTACTTAGCTAGTAATGAAAACAAATTCTGTCAATAAATTGAGGATGCTTTACATTTTTTGCATTTTTTTCTGTATTTTTTAATAAAAAGCCTTTTCTTTCCAAGTATAAGAAAAGGCTCTTTCCAATAAGTAAGGGCTCTTCACACAGCTATGTCAAATTAAAGAAAACTGTCCCAGCAATCACTGACATCATTGATGCTGCAAATATTTCTGTACAAACTTTGTAGTACATGGAAGCCTTTCCTCATAAGCTGTAAAACTCAGCATTTATGTTACTGATCAGAGGAGTTTTATTATCCATTACTTATTTTCTGTCTTCATTGCAAAGCCTTGGTCAGGAAGGGGTTTAAAGAAAAGGTAGGAAAAGAGTCAGGTGGGATCAACTCAAGCCTGAAAAAAAGGGTTAGTGATGTGAACAGAAAGAAAGCAAACTGGGGAAAATGAGCATTTTATGCTCATTAGATTTAAATTAAGAAATTTTTTTATCAAAATCAGGTAATAGAATTATAGAAAATTTGAGTTTATGACTGTAAAAATCTTTACAATTGAAAAGAAACTTCCTCTCTGGCCAACATAGTGGATAACAGCATTCAGTTAGTAGAGGGTTACTAGGACCCACTGGTCTGTCCTAATAGCTGGGGGATGGATTATAAAAGAAAGGAGAAGCAGGTTTAGAAAGTGTGTGTTCCCTTTCTGCCTCCCTTGGGTGCTCTAGGGTTTTTAGTTTGATCGTTCAATTCCCTGACTGCCTTCTGGACAAGAAAGTATTCTCTGAGGGAAAGTCTCTAAAAAAATTTGTACTGCAAGTTTACTTTCTTTCTCTGCAGTAATTCACACAGGCTAAGGGATTCTTGATGCATTGAAATATGGCTGCTGCTAGAATTAGCTATTGGACTCCAGTAAATTCAAGTGTCTACTATGGGAGTCTATTTGTGCTTAAAGCAGCAAAGGCAATCGTGTCTATGTAGGGTGCTACTGCTGGGAATTTATTTCCATTGTGGTGGCTTCTTTTGACAATGTGTGAAAATTTAACTGGCTGCAGTTTAAGATTGAAAGTGTAAACCATACCGTTCACAAGAGCTGTGTTTTACAATACAGACCTACTACACAACACACGCCAGTGGAGGAATTGCAGATTAAAACTGATGGGGCGAATAAACTCTGTGTTTGGCTAGGGCAGAAAGAGGTTAAAAGTCTGACCTGCAAACAAATCTGGTGCTAGCTCTACCTCACAATTGCAGCTTTTGGTATGGAAAAGTATTTAAAGTAATTTAAATGTGCCCTCAAACAAAGGATCCAGTTTAGTAAATCACAGACTTTCTGACTAAACCGGCCACAAAATTTCTTGTGTTTGCTTTAATCATAACATATTATGGAATATAATTTATTCCAAAAGCAACCACAAAGTTAGAAAGAGGTCTTTAGAGGAACTTTTGTCATCTAAGGTCATCTAAGAATGACCAAGCAGCTACATAGTCTTCAAACAATGTGCTGCTATATCATAAAGCCATGGAAATTCTTTCCAGATTTTCCATTATCTTGTCACAATTCACATTATCTTGACTTTTATCTGGATTAAGCTTTAGTCTGGCAACCGTAGTCCAGGCCTTACCATCAATTCATTATTAAATGCAGAAGGAGGTATTCAGACCTGCTCAGGTCTAGAGCTCTGGTTAGAATGAGCATAGTAGCAACTGAACAGCTGGAGAAGTAAAGCAGGTATCTTTTTGCTCCTAGTCATTTGCATATTAGTGATGATTTGTGGGGAAATGGAGATCAGTCCAGTGGAGGACAGGGTATCCAAAAATGTTCAGACACCTGTGTCTGACCTTTGTGCATGTGCAGACTGGGACTGCAACACGAGAACACCTAATAGACATTATCCAGAACATCAGAGCTGGCTGGCTGGGTACCTGTGCGCTCTGCTTTAAACCTTTGCTTGCCTTTTTTACCACCTGACGTGAAAAAATCGTAAGAGTGTGGCGATGACTCAGAAAAATTATGGATCTTGTCATCTGGCAGAGTAGACACAGAGCTGAAGCGATTGGCAATGAGATTTTACAGCACCTGCTGCTCCCAGGAGCTGCCCAGCATCAGTTAGCAGTGCACTATGATGCCTGGGACACCCTAATTTGAAGCCATGTCCAGCTGCCTGGGATTGCATTCACAGTAGTGGATTTGTTTAAAGGACTTCAAAAGAAGCCTAAACTGTTCCTTGTTCCAGCGGGGTCTGTAGTATATGAGTTACTCAGTGTATTAATTAGACGGCAGCGCTAGCCGTGAGCTGCAGGAGTCCTGGACTTGTTGCAGTCACTGGCTGCAAAGCAGGAGCTGGAGCAGCTTCCCGGGGCTGCTGCTCGCAGAACAACAGCACCATCAAGTGTCTCTGCGCCACAGCGCGGCAGCACGGCTGCCCCGCACCCCGTGCAAAACGGGAATAGCGTTTTCCAGGAATCTAAGGTCTCGTAAACGTCAGATGAGGCTTTACCTTAAGAAAGCATTGGTGTTTGACAGCTCCTCTCCTATGACAGTATCTACAAACATTGTTCTTTCATCAGAAACACCAGCGACCTTATTTCCCATATTTTTAAAGAAAGGTAACAACTTGTAATTAAACTAGTTTCATATGAAACTTAGTATTTGGGTTGCACATAGCCTAATTAGACAGGTAATTTTAAAAATTATTGTTCTTTCTCGCTTCCTCCATTATCTATATCCATTTTCCACACTAAAAATGAAAGTTAAGAGAGTATAAATAAAGAGCAGATAATGCAGTCTCAAATCATGACAACCTGCATTTTCACTACTTCCATGATTTACTGCAGAGAATTATGGCTTGAATATTTGTCTACATTTTTTTCTATGGAAGTCTACCCATTGGTGCCCTGTAGAGAGAATTATTCCCTTGCTCCTTCTGTTTGAAGAGGATTTGGATGCTGCTTAGTGTTTGAGTTTTCTTAGCTCCATTTTCCTTTTTCTTGGTAACCTGTGATACTGCTTTTTTACTCTTGGAAATGAATAGTACTGAGCAAAGTAATTCGGAACATTTCAGACAGCATATGTTAATGTGACTCTCCTTTCACAAACTTCCTAGCCTCTGTCTTTCCACAGGCAAAAAATACTACCAAAGAATCTATGTTGCAGCTTTATTGTGTCACTTAAGAGTCAATATATGTGAGTAGAAGTCTAGGACTTGACCTTATCCTACATAGCCTGGCAGTTTTCTTGGAGGTTTGCTGCATTCTGTTTCTCACCAACTCTCAGCAGAGTGGAAATTGCCACCATTTTCAGTGTGGTTTACATACTCCTCCTGATGTTTCACTAATTTGACCTTAACGTTCTGGTTTGAATCTGCAGCACATGGTGAAAACAGATTAATAGATCGCTTCAATGTACACCTCTAAGCTTCTTCTTGAATTGTACCTCCTCCCTTCATTTTAATGTTCTTATTGCTAAGAGTTGACCCTTGCTGGTTGCCAGATGTCCATCAAAGCTTCTCTGTCACTTGCCTCCTCAGCTAGACGGGGAGGGAAAATATACCAAAAGGTTTATGAATCGAGGTTAGACCAGGAAGAGATCACTCATCAATTACGGTCATGAGTAAAACAAACCTGGAGAAAATTAATCTCTTACCAATCAAATCAGAGTAGGATAATAAGAAATAAAACCAAAACACTTTCTCTCCAGCCCTCCCTTCTTCCCAGGTTTAATTTTATTCCTGAGTTGTCTATCTCCTCCCCTGCAGCAGCCCTGGGGGACAAGGGAATGTGAGCCGTAGTCAGCTCATCGCACGTTGTCCCCGCTGCTCCTGCCTGCTCTTGGCGGGGGATGTTTCACCTTCTTTTCCTCCTCTCCTCCCTCCTCTCCTCCAGGGGGAGACAGACTCCACGATCTTCTCCAACGCGAGTCCTTCCCATGGGCTGCTGTTCTTCCCGAACTGCTCCGGAGTGGATCCCTTCCACAAGGTGCAGTCCTTCAGGAGCAGACTGCTCCACTGTGAGTCCCTCCATGGGATCACAACTCCTGCCGCAAACCTGCTCCATTGTGGGCTCCTGTCTCCATTGGTCCAGAGATCTTGACAGGAACCTGCTCCATCACAGGCTTTTCTTGGGTGTCACAGTCTCCTTTGGGCATCCACCTGCTCTGGCCTGGGGTTCTCCAGGGGCTGCAGGTGGATCTCTGCTCCCCCCTGTTCCTCCCTGGGCTGCAGGGGCAGAGCTGCCTCACTACAGGCTGCACCAGGGGCTGCAGGGGAATCCCGGCTCTGGTGCCTGGAGCATCTCCTGCCTCCCCATCTTCCTTCACTGACCTTGGTGCCTGCAGGGCTGTTCCTCTCACATATTCTCACTCCTCTCTCCAGCTGTAGTTGAGCAGGTGGGTTTTTTACCTCTCTTAGCTCTGTTATCTCTGAGGTGCTGAAGGCCTCCCCATTGTCAAGCAGGAGGCCTGTCTTGGGGCCAGTTGACATTGTTCTGCTGGACATGTGGGAAGCTTCTAGAAGCTTCTCACACCTCGAGCCCATCCACTGCCAAAACCTGCCATGCAAATGAAATGTGTTTATATACAACTTATCATTTTGTCCAAATTTAAATTGCTGAGTAGTAAATCAAATGGTCTGAAAATTACTGGGAGTTCAGTGTCCTCAACTAGACATCACAGAATTAGATAAGAGAAAGGGTTAGGAGGGATTCTTTTATCCAGATGCTGGAGATTTCGTAGTATTCTTGGGCTTCTGTGCTTTATTATCCTAATTAGACAGTTGTGTCAGTAGAATAAAAATTATTTTCTTAATTTTATAATCATCTTCTCTACTAAAAGCTGTTTTACACAGTGGAAAACTATTTTCAAAGTCTCCATTTGATTTTTCTTCCTTAGATTTAACTATACCAGTTTCTTCACATTCTGTTCCTAAGCATCTTTATCTTACTCTTCTTTGAACTCTCAAATACAGGCAATTGAGAAAATTGGTTTACTTTCAAGTAAATTTTTAACAGTAATAAAAAAAAAAAAAGAAGACAAATGAGAAAAAGATAGGTGGTTTTGAAATGAAAAGATTAATGACGAGAGCATTTGAAGGTGTGCAACGGATTCTGAGGTACCGTGAAATGTGCCTAAATGTGACCCATTGCTGTGAACCTGACACCATATGGTTTTAATGCTTGTTATCTTCTTTTGGGAAACTTTTTCAATAGTCCAGAATGTATCTGTACTGAAATTATTTTTCCATTCTTCTTTTCTTTTTGGTGATAAGGACATATAAGGATAAGGATATAATGATATAATCTATTTGCCTCTTCTGCCCACTCAGTCAAGTATTGTCTAATTACATGTGTGAAGTCTAATCATAATTTTGTGCCTGCCTTAAGCACAATCACAAGTAAAATAGGCAGACAGGAATATAATTTGAGTTCTGTGTGTCACTTAAGCAAAGAAGGACTGATTAGGAAAATATATCTGTTCATCTATTCTTTATTATAAAGTCAGAATGGCCGCAAAAATCACAATCATTCTCTAAATGCTGTCATTATATTTGACTGGGAAAAAAATGGGGAACATTCCAGGTGAAATCTTTTAATCTCTTCAGTCCTAAAATACAGCTTTTCCTTGTACACAATCCTTTCCTTTAATATAGCTAAGTTGTTTGGGTTTTGTTTTTTTTCCTGAAAGGGATTATCTGTTATGAATACTGCTTCTTGAAGGGCAAAAATCTTTATCAAATCACTATAACCATATAAAATATAGGCCTTATTCCCATTTTATATCTGGAAATCTCTGAAGATCTTGATTCATGTATGTCAGGTGATACACCATCAGCCAGGGCTTTGAGAAATAAGAACTGTAAGCCTTTATGCTTATATACATCTATCAATGAGCAGCCATTATCATGTTACACTGAAAGAGTCCTTGGAAACTCAGGATCAACCATTTCAATGGGCCCTTATGAGCAGCCAGATTCAAATGATAAGCACTAATTAACTAAGCCACCATCTCAGCCTCCTCAGCCAGCAGCCTGGCTGTCCTGAAGGTAGCACGAGGGCAGAGCAGGTGGCTAAAAACTTCCTGAGAATCAGGTCATGTTAGTCTCAAAATCATGAACAAGTTTGAATAATGGAAGCTAGATATTGTGGGGTTAATCCTTAATTCTTGAAGAAAGGTACAGAAAAATACCAGAACAGAGAGTTATGTAAAATGGGAGATTATGAAAATAAGGGAGAATGAATGTTCACTACTTACCAACCAGTATTCTCTCATCACAATCCTGGAGTTCAGAGACCTACAAAAAGATCTTCATGTTGAAAAAAAAAACAAATAATGCTAAATGTTGTGTTTCCTGGGTTTTGGTGAAAAAAAACCCATGGCAAATTATCATCTTAATGTCTGGTACCAGTTTCTGTTTGTTCAACATGATGTTTTGGTAGTGTTGAACAGTCATCAGAGATGACCTGGTTATTTTTAGTGCACAGTTGATTTAATTTGGCTTTTTTTGAAACTCACATTCAAGCACGCAAGATGATGTGTTAAAAGAAGAAAGCAAAGGCCTGGCTGCTGAGGGGCACAGTAAGTGTAGTTTTAATACTTGTACTCAAGATGGCAGCACGAAAACATAAAACAAATGTTTTGCTTCAATGGCAATTTTCCAGAGCGCCACTGGCTCTTCCCTGTTCATTTTAGTGCATTCTGTTCAATAACACTGAACAGTTTGAAGCACAGAACGGTGGGCAATGAAGAACACCCAGAGAGTAAATATTCAAGAAGAAGGGAAAACTCATTAAGATTTGTGTTATTAAAAATAGCGTAATGGTGAAATATTGAACCTTCTCACAGTAGTTCATTAACAGTTAAAAATACCAAATCAGAAAAATATTAGCATAAACTAGATCCTGGTGAATTCCTACCAAATCTTTCAGGTGCAATGAAAGTAATTGTGATGACTGGCTTCTCCCATCAAAATGGCAACTATGATATTTTAAAAGAACATCTTTGTTCTTATTCTGAGTGGTAATATTTTCCTGCATTTAAATGTATTCCCCACCACAGATGTATCCCCTCTGTTCCTTTGCTTCTCTGTCTCATGAGTTATGCATGTATGTTTTCCTATGAATGCACATGCATTATCTAATTGTTTTTTCCCAATAAATATTTAATGTGCTTAGCTACTAACCAACTGTGTGCTTTGCCTATAGAAATGAAAATTACTTAATTTATTACTCATTAATTATATAGAGTTTGGTGCCAAGAAGCTTTGGTACCATGAACTCTGATGCATTGATGCATTGACAGGTATCATTACGAAGGTGTGTTATTGTGTTTTATCACACAGAAGATTGCACTAGGGTAAAACAGAAGGGGAAAATTGGACTAAACCAGAAACTTGACAGTAATTCACTGGCCAGCATTAGGAAATATTAATAGAGTCAGCAGACACAATCCATTTGGAGCCAAATAAATCCCTATAAAGAATTTTCCAAAAGAAATTAATGTAAAAGCATAGTACTTCCATGAAGGTAGAAACTGGGATATGTTAACCCTCTGTGACATTGTAGCAATGTTAGAGTAATAATGCTTAAATAATCCAGGCCCCATTTGTATTTTTAAATCTTCACATCAGCATATTTTTGTTGACAGCAAACTAGAACAATGTGTGAGAGACGGAGGAAGATGTATGGCATTACATGTTATGCTAAATCTGTGTAATAAGAGAATGTTCTGTTATGCTTAGAAAACAGTATGGTGATTTATAGAAGAGTACAGGCTGTTTGTCATCTCATGCTGATGTGAGTGTGCACCTATCCCTTTGGGAAACACAGGGGTGGCTGCTAAACTGGTCTAAGGGAGAGCTCTTAGGAAGGAAGCAGCTAAAGCAGATTTTTTTTGTTTTGTATTCTTGAAGACAGTGTAATATTTATGGATTTTCATAGTAATTTCAACTTTAAAACTGTCCCAAGTTTGTCAGTGTAGGATAGATCAAGTAAGTAAACTAGTCATAATTGCAAAATGCCTTGAATGTGGGTCAGCTTTTTTTTTACTTTTCCTAAAATGGAAAAATGATCTGCAAATGCCCACAACATCTGACATTATTTACCAGAGGAGATATAGTATTGTAATATTCTCTCCCTATTAATGGAAGTCATGGAAAAAAGAAGGAGATATTTGTAAGACTTACTTCAGTTTCTTAGTCCCTGTCTGTAGCAGCATTTCCAAAGAGTCATATGTAGCCATCTGGTTACCATCTGGGTTTTATCAAACAGCATGGGACATTTCCAAGTAGTTATGCAGAAAAAAACTGAGCATCAACAGTGCGTGTATAAAAGTACCTGAAAGAAATATGCATACCCTGCCATGGAAACTCCACCATACAGAGCATATGACCAGCTTTTTATCCAGTACTTTCTTTTAATATCTATTCATTTTGATGACAGTAACCCCTCTGACTTGTTGCAGACTGAGGCTTTGCTTTCTGTGCTCTAATCAGTCTGGCTGAAATGTACCTTCTGGTATCAATGATGTAAGACTGGTTTTTTACAGCACTTACCCATTACAGGGACTTATAGCCCAGTTAAAGGCATGCTGAGCATGGCTTTCTGGACATTCTGCTGAAGAAAGAAAGCACTTTGCAACTCTCTTGTGTTTTTGGTTTTGCAACAGTACCTATTCCTTGAGCTTCTTTGGAGAGATGGAATACCCAAAGGAATTTTATACCTCTAAAATCCTTTTCCAGCCATACGCCCAGTTTCAGCATAGAATCATAGAATATCCTTAGCTGGAAGGGATTTCCAAGGATTATCAAACTCCCCATCCTGCACAGGACAACCCCAACAATTACACCATGTGCCTGAGGGCATCTAACAGGAATGCAGTAAGCTCAGCATGAACATTTGAGTTTAGAGCCAAATGAATGACTGCGTCCCTTTGAGCTGCCATGATTGGAGAACAGGTCATCTCTTCTTGTGTAAAGAAAGTAAAACTCTGCAGCACCTTTTTTAGCATGTCTTGGTTGCAAATGCTGGTCATTCTGCCCTTCAATTCCTCTTATTTCTTTCTGGATGCACAATTTACAGGGCTCTGAAAACAGCAGTATAATATGAATCCTCCAATCCTCTAACTGGTTTTGCTGAGATTCTACCACAGGCAAAAAAACCAAACCAAACCAAACAAAATTAAAACAAGCAAACAAACCAAACCAAAACAAACCAAAAGGAGCAATTAATGAAATAAATCAGATGTCATGGCTTTGATTTCTCCAGTCCTCTCTCCACATAATATTTCCAGTTCTATTAAGCTACTATTTGAAAGAGACTCTAATGGACTGATTCTTCCAGTTACATACACTGGCTTAATTTCATTTAAGTAATGAACCCCCAAAGTGCACCCAGTTAATGAATTATTCGTAGGCCTACTATGCCTACTGCTAGTTTTCCTGACAAAACAATGTTACCATCCCTTCCTGAGATCAAGATGAAAGTGCCTTTTGAAATGGTTGAATCCATTTATTTGGTTTTGTAATTCATCTTCCTTTGTGGCATTTGTTGCAGTCATCTTACTCCTGAGGGATTTCATAATCCTAAACTTGTATTTATCTTGAGCTGTAAAAAGCAAAACTCTTGGGAGGAAGGAGGAAGGAATACTTCTATTCCTATAAGCAAAAAGTCAACAAGTTGATAAAGATGAAAAGACAAACTAGCAATATCATTTAAGGTAGTTTTGTGTCTAGCTAAAGACAAAAAGTTGAAAACATCCCAGAACATTTCAGGAGGGCTCTGCACAGAAGAGAGAATTTGTCTGTCCTCTTGCTTTTCAGTTTGGGTTAAAACAAAAAATTCCCCTGCATTTTAACAAAGCACATCCACATGCAATATTTAAGGTAACTAAAGATAATAAATGATCTTCCATATAATAGGAAAATAGGAGACAGGCAGATGGGAGAGTCCTTAGAAAAGCAAAGAAAAATTCTGCTCCAAAAAACAAAATTCTGAAGTAAGTATATGGGGATTCCTTTGTTTCCTCTCTTGCCAAAGGAGATGCAGGTTGTGGAGACACTACAAAAGAGGGGATTAGGGACTTGGGGCATAAAATGAATTAGAATAATGAAAATAATCCATGTAGTTGTTCTGTAGGAGGACGCCCAGAGCTCTTTTGATATACATCTAGCTGAAAAATGATGCAGTAATGAAATCTCTGGAATTCAGCAATAGGTTAGTTACTGGCATGTAAAGTACTTTCACCCTTACAGAAATGTATTTGCATGTTTGCTTACTTAAGGCAAACAGTCATTATAATCCAACCAAAGCTTCAGCTTCCACCTAGAAACTCACTGATCTACCACAAAAAAAAAAAAAAAAAAAGATGTATAGGAACAGGAACTTAAAATTTACTAGCTTAAAAAAAAGAAAAAAATATACAAGAAACCTTGTGCCAAAAAAACATACTCTAATGTTCTCATTGATTTAGGAAAGATTATTCTCTGTTACACAGTTTTAGGAATGTTATGATTGAGTTAGTAGAATATTTGAGACTATTTTGCTTTTTATACACTTGCTGGGTTTTGTCCCCTTTCAGGTCATATGCTTAAAGCTCTTTTTTTTTTTTTTTTTGGAATATACCCAGCTTCTCAAATCACAGCTTTCTTTCATGAGTAAGAATTAGGCATTGCAGCTAATGGTGTTAAGAGATCTTCCAGCTTTTGACTGATTACAGCTGAAAAATAGCAAACTGCTGAGCTTCAGTGAGCTGGCAGCATTGACCAAGACAAAAGCTTATAGAGGCATGAAGATGGAAGCACGAAGGCTAAGCCAGAAGAAGTTTCTTTATTTCTTTAAAGCTGTGAGCTTGTAGGAAAAGACAGTAATGGTGGCTAAGCATTTAGCCAGAAAATTTTAAAGTTTTGCTGAGGCCATCAGGATTACTGGATGTGGAGGTTTTAGCATCTACATTGTCCATTAGTGGAAGCTTCACAGAGCCTGTTAACTCATGAAGTACGGGCCGACAGCACTGGTGAGAGAAGACCTCAGTGCTCCAGTGTAGGCAGTGATCAACACATATGTGAGTTTGACTGTAGGAAGAATCCCAGAAGCACAAACAACTTCAGATTTTCAAACCTGTATTTGGCAAAATGTGAAGTACAGAAAAAAGTGAAGGAGGTAACCTAAGACCATGGGGACAGGGGGAGACGAGGCAAGAGCATTTCAGACACAGACTTGCTCCATGAGAAAATGAATAGAAAAGGCAAGATGGCAATGAAAAAAGAAAAGCTGTTTTCACTAAAATGAAAAAGGCCAGAACTGAGAGGCCAAGGGAAACATAAAGGATTTTCAAGATGTTGAGGAGGAGAAGGTAACATGACTCTTAGAAGAGAGGGAATAAAAACTGAAGCCTCTTAAAATCATGGTGGAGATAAAGGTTTTCATTAGTCATGAGTCCTGGCTGAGAAATTCTAGATTTGTCATTTGAGCAGATCCAGTGGAAAATGTGTTGCTTGTCAGGATGCATTTAGTAAAAATATAAATTAGATGAAATTGTAAGGTTATAGAGACTTCTGGCAAAGCCAGAAGAATGAATTAATATCTTTCATGCTGGAGCAAGTGACACAAGAGTCCCATTAGGTGGGTCTCAGTTGATGAATACATTCAGTAATTCAAAATTCATGGTAGTTACTGAAGTTTTCAAGTCCATATGAAAAAAAGCAAAAGTGTGGCAAAAGCAGGAAGCAGAAGGATAACATAAGCTAGCAAGTGCTATGGAAAAGATTAGAAGGAGGAAGAGTCCACAGGGAATGCAGAACTGTGGTGACAGAGAGAGGAGTATTAGAGTAAAATGTTGTCTTCAAACACAGGACATTTAATGTAAAGTGAGAATGAGGCAGAATAAGTCTTGGCAAACTACAAGGAAAAGAAAAAAGAAGAAGAAAAAGAAACCATTTAGCCATGACCATCTCAGTTTCTTGAAAAACTGTCAAAACTACATGAAGTATCATCAGTTTCCACTAATGACAGTAGTTCAGAATGCAAAATGAAAGGTATAATTTCTTATAGAAGTTCAAGGAAAAAAAAATGTAGGAGCTTTTTTCTAAGAACTTGATTAGGGATGCAAAATTGGGAAGCCTCTTCCATATAGAGAAGTATCCTGTTTTCATGCAATATCAGACAACCTTGACCACTTTTTTAAAACAGTAATTGAATAGCAGTTGATGTTTCAAAATGCTGCAGCTACAGAGCAATAGCAAAATTTTTCTGCTATAAATGGGAAGAACTTTGTGATTGGGGGAAAATGAACTGAGATGCCTAGCTAATCAGCTGAGGCCTCTGATTTGTTAGCAGAGAGAGTGCTAAGAACCTGAGACATAACAGGAAGTACTTCCAGAAGAATAAATAGAAAAAATCTTAAGGTCACCAAATGAATTTCGTGACTTTGAGTACTGTGTACAGTACTGATCAACTGTGTTGCAGAATGACAAGCTCATACTGTGAGAAAAATTCTACCAAGTTGCTGCAGATCTTAGAAACAGAGATATACAAGAGTCCCTCTTGTAGCTCTATAAATAGAGCTACAAGAGGGACTTGCACTAGGCATTATATGTGTATGTACATATGTGTGTTGATGACCTAACTTTCAGAATTTTTAAATCATACTTGGTTTTACATAGCATTTAAATTTAATTACATTATGCAACTATCCAAAAGTGACTGATAGAACGTAACCTCTCGGATTCCTTTACCCTTTCCTCTTTTTTTTTCCTGACAAAAATATATTAGTTTTAAGTGGATTCTCATGGAATTTACAGAACTGACCCTGCAGCTTTCCAATTCTTATAAGTTAGTGAATTTTCAAAGAGTTGAAGTATTTTGACCCAAATTCCAAAGGAGTATAAAACAGCAATGCAGGTAAAAAGCAAAAACAAACAAACAAAATATCTTAAACTAAATTTATTGTACTATTACCATAAACTAGGTTTTATTGATAACAGATCTAAGGCTGAGAATCTTGATATGAAGAATTCTAAGAAATAATCATAATTTCAGATCATGTGTTAAATAGATTCCTTTTGCTTAGCTTTCTGACCACAAATAGAGGAAAAAATTGTATAAACATAAAAATTAAACAGCCCTTGTGCCACAAATTTTAAGGCATCTGGATACAGCTGCGCAAATGTGAAATAATTAGAATACTTAATTACATCTTAGTGCTGTAAAAATCTCAGCCTATTTAGTACTATGAGAATCTTGACCTATTTTTGCATAGGTCCCAGACTTCAAATCCACATATAATATCCTCAGTAAAAACATTTCATTTATTACAGGTTTCGATGACTGACTTATTTTTAGTAACTTATGACATACTGATAGGCTTCAATAGGGGTTTAGAAGTTTCAGTTCAGAGAGAAAAAAAGAAATTTCAAGCTCTCAAAGCTAAGAAGCTCCTTGACTGTACTATTTTCCTCTTCTGTTGCCAACAGCTAAACTCTTCTTATTGCCCTATTCTTCATTAGAACCATTACTCAGACCCTGTTGTGTTTTTGTTGCTATGCTGTCTCTTCCTGCTTATACCACAAAGATGACATCTCTGCAAGCTGTGGATCAGAATGATACTCAGGAGGAGAGCTCAGAGCTATGACCTTGGGGGATTTTTGGAGTATGTGCTGTAGAACTCTTATGTTTCTCACCTTTCCAGTCTGACCTTCATTTTGAACTTCGAGATGTGTAATGATGAACCTGTGCACAGGATGAAAGAAAGGCTGCTTACTGCTGTTAGCATTTGCTTGACTGGTAACAGATGTTCATGAAAGAGATAATTTTTTTAACTGTCTTGTGGTCTAATGTACAAGGCATGGAGATTATTAACATTCTGATCAATTACCATGCTTTCCATTAATCCATTTTTCTCACTGTTTGTGGGAGCCAGCGATCACACATTTTTCACAAGATGTTATCAATTTAACAGTAGCTTCTATTCAAATAATTTCAAAATTAAGTGTAATCCAAGGTTGTAATACTAGAATCAACATTTCATCTATTTTAATTCTTTCTCTGTGTCCTATGAAAGTTTATGTGTTATATTCTATTCCGCAGCAAAAAATGGAAAGACCTGTGATTTTTCACTCTCAAGGACACAGCAGTTCCACTGAGAGTCATCTTTCCTCTCTCATTCCTGTAGAAATCCCTGCACCTGTGCTTGAAGTCTTTGAGGTCTCAGCTAATGAAGTAGGTGCTATTTATAACTCTCCAAATCTCCAACAGTTTTTGATGAAAAACAGTCAGTCCTGAAAGCATCTGTGCCATACAAATAGTTCCTCAGACTTGAACTTTAGACCAGCTCAGCTCAGAGAAGACAATCTGTCCTTTCTGCCTTCTCTTCCTCACGTCAGATGTTGTGTACCAAGAGAATTGCACATTTTCACTTCAAAAAATAGAAGGGATCTGAGCCATAATGTCAACTGAAAACTTAGTAATAATTGCACCAAGTTACTGCTGATCAAGTTTCTGTGGCCTAACAACTTCTGCTCAGCTGGCATACAGAGACTGTCAGCCTACATTGCCAAAGTGTTATGTGAAGTCATACAGCATCAGCTGCATTCCCACAGCCACCACAGCTCACTTCAGCACACTGAGCTATTGAAACACAGTATTTTGTCTGGAAGTCTGAGTCCTAAACATTTATGTGTTAGTCAGTTCTCCTTCTATGCAGGAAATCTGTGTCAAGAGACAAGTTTTTGGAGATTTGAGCTGAATAGTTTAAGTACAAGTGTGTGATGCCTTGGCCCACATTCTCTGTAGAATCATTATGGTTGTGAAATTTCCTAGGTGGTCATACTCAACCTTTTCTTCCTTTGTCGGTCATCAATAATTTCAGTCACATAAATTGGCTAAATGACTCTGCAATCAAAAGCAATGTCTTCCAGCTCTGGACAGAAGACATTTGACTGATTACAGAGAAGAAGTTGATTGCTGCCATGAAAGTTTCCTGAAGAGTCCAGATCCAGGCAGACTAGACCTGATCAATTTTCCTGTGGGCACGCTTCCCCTTGCTGAGGGAGGGGACAGAGGAAGGAAGGAGTCAGTGAGGAAGAGCTAGCCTCCAAACTACCCTACTCCTGGTAGTTATCCAACAGCTGGTAGGACTCTAGTCAGTCACTGAAAGAAATATTCATGGGAACTTTACCTTGTTTTATAAAATGGAGGAGTGGAGCTTCCATTCTCTCTACAAAATAGAAAAAGAGTATGGGATCATTTCCTGAGCTTGCATTTAGTACCTTTTTCTATGGAATTTTCTTCAAATTAAGCTGACTGAAAACCAAAAAAAAAGATCCATGCAATTGCTCCAGCTCTACAGAAACTTGCAGTTGTCTCATTCTTCCCTCCAAATAATATATTCCATGCATTCACCTCATGCACATAGCACACTGTGGCACCAGCCTGTTACAGCACAGAGGAAGGACTGAAAGGGCCCATTCTAATGAACATAAACTTCAAGACTCAGCCCTGCTGTCACTGAGTCTTTGATTTCAAATGAGGGAGAAAGCACTACTGTGTAGGCATGAGAATGGACAGCCTGAAACAGCCACCTGCTAGGGGGAGAGAGAGAGAGAATATACTCATCACACATGATATAGTAGCAGCTATGCTGCTGAGTGTATGCCTCACATGCAGTGCCAGTGGGCAGTCCACGGCCCCAGAAATAAATCTGTCCCATATTCCCCAGCTGAAGAGAGGACAGAAGGCTGAGAAGTAAGAAGCTTATTTTAGCTGACTGGGTTACTAGAACACAGACAAAATTGACAGTTTTGCTGATATAGCAAAATTGAACTTTTGTCTTATACAAACAACAGAGAACAATGAAAAATGAGAGGAGCCAAGCAAACCATCTCAAGACAAGCTGAAATGACTCATGTTAATTTATACTGTGGCTCTAATGTTTTCCATTAAATAAGGGCTTTGTTTGGTAGCTCTGTTACCAATTAAGCTCGCAAAAATTTTATGTCAGAGAAGCAGGGTCTGGGGTCACCCCAGATCGTGCAACCCGGGAAGCGTTAAGCAGAGGTGCTCTGGTGGCTTTACCCATGACCACACCTACTCAGACTATTCACCTGGTGTGTGTGAACTCCACTCTCCAGTGCTACTGACTCATGGACGCTTCTCAACTCAGACACAGCACAACATCAGATTTGCCCTAGCACTGCCATGCTTCTGAGTTCACTCTGACAAGCCCTCTCAAAATCTGAGGCTGTAAGATTTCGCAATACCACCCTTAGGTCCAGTAGTATCAGCTCTGAACAGGAGATAAGAATTCAAATTTGAGCAAAGCCACCCAGATGAGTACTAGCACTTCACAGATGATGGGAAAAAGAGACACCCACACCAAGTCTGCATGTAGCAGATCAGGATTATGTGAGTTATTGGTATTGGGTCTATACCTCATGAAAACTGATTAAATGCTTCAACTGCACCTGAGTAAGCCAAGCCAAAACCAACCAGCTGTGTAGAGAGCCAGCTCCATTTTCTTACATCCGTGACACGGTTAATTGGCAACATGGATAAAGAACCCATGGATAATTAAGAGTGAAGTACACAATATATCAGCATTCTCTTGGCACATTTGAGTACTGACACATCATTTATTTCCCACAGACTGTGCGTACAAAGCTGAAAACAGAATGTTCAACTCTCACAGAGAAAATGGGAAGATTCCCCATTTTTTTTACACATTTATACAATTTTGCCTATAAATACCTTTTTTTTGCCTATAAACCAGCTAATTGAACATCTGATTTAGGGAGAATCCCCATGTACTGTAGTACTGTACTTGAGCCCGTGTCATTATGAACCTTGCCTCAAAATACACTGTGAGAAAGAGGACAAATGCATCATGAGGGTTTGGGTGGCTGGCGAAAACCTGGAAAATACTTAGCATTAGTTTCTGTGCTCAAGCTGTAGAGGTTCTACATGCATATTTTACCCTTTTGAGGATGGGACCCCCCAGGGGGTATCTGGGACAGTCTTAGACCCACTGGTTTCAACTTCTTTCTCAAGACTTATCTTAATTGACTCAACTTGCATTGAGTCATTTGGTGTTTTTTGAGTTTCAGGGATTTCATAGCTTGCCTTACCAAATCTCCCAGCACTAGCATCTGAAATTTCTCTGCAGGTTTTTAATTACTGGAGCCTTCTTACTTGGATTGCAGATCAGCTCAGCTCTACCCTAAAACACACTTCCCTCTAACAGAGCTGTGTCGCAGACATATTTTATGAAAAATCCTTTTGCCAGGATCTCTTCTCCTGAGAAGCTGGGAAGCTTCAGCTTCTTCATGTTTTGCTGCTTTGGAATGTAATTTGGAGAATTGTTTACCCAGCACGTGAAATTGTTTTTACTTGATGACCAACGACAGCCACCTCTATCAAGGCTGTGAGCAGTCACAAGATTTTATTATCATTCCATTCCTTACTTTGCTGGCCTTCTGATGAAATCCTTTCTCTCTTTCTTTAGTATAGTTTTAGTATATAATTTTCTTTTAATATAATATATATCATACAATAATAAATCAGCCTTCTGAAACATGGAGTCAAGATTTTCATCTCTTCCCTCATCCTGGGACCCCTGCGAACACCACCAGGGAGTTGTAATATAGATCTCCTTCAGCTGATTATCTGTGTCCAAAGACTGCTGGTTTATGAGAAGATAGGTAGTTAAGTTCCTGATAATGAATACCCTATAGGTATCTCTGCCATGGAAATAGCAGGGTCTCCACAGTTCATGAGCCTAAATTCTAAGTTCTTCTGTCTAAAGTTCCCTATCAATTGGAACCTTGTCTAGCTCTCGTAATATCATGTGAGTGAATTTGAAACATTCCTCTGCTGAGAAGACATTTGGATATAGGTAGAACTTATGCTGTCTAAATATATCCTTAAGTACCAGATGCATGAGGATATTTCAGGACCTAGCCTCCCACTGATTTCAACAGATCCGGTATCTGTTTCCTACTTAAAAAATGAGTCACCTGTGTTTTATGCAGATAGATTTTAAGGGTGTTGTTTTCCCTGTGTCCTCAGAAGATTGACCTGCAGACAAGTCAAAAAACACAAGCCAGCCATGCCAGCATGATCTTATTTTGTACTTGCTGATGTGGCTCTCATTTTGCACTTCCTACTTTCTTTTAAAGTAAGTAGAACACATTTGCTTATTCCTGTATAAAAATAGCAAACAGAGAAGAAGTAATATAAATTGAATAAAAAACAGCAAGCTGGAAAAATTCTATGGAGCATGATGGGAAATCTTTTATCTAGAAAAGTGAGGATTTGAATGGGAAAATGGAAAGTATTACTATACTTCTAACAACTTATTACTAGAAACTGCCAGTTTCTAACAGGATTGGGATGGGGGAGGAATGTCTGTTGATTCAGCACTTCTGGCATGTGAAGCTCTTTTTGGGTGCAAGTCAGACTTCAAAAGATGCATAAGAAAAAAAATCAAATAGCGACATCAAGTCAAAATTAAAAATCCATACCATGAGTCATGTTTGCACAGCGATGGACATCACAGTTTTTAATATCAGATAAGTGGCTAGATAAATACATTTACTGGCAAAGAAACCAAACTAAGTAAAATTAATTCATCTTGAGAAGAGCAGGAGTATAGATACCAGATAAAATCTAGACATATCTTCTTTCCACTAGAGAACATCCTACAGTAGCCTTGATATCACCCAGATATTACATTATATCACATTGCTATTTAGATTATAATGAGTTCAAAAAAGAGCAGCAAAGCTGGAGAATGGTCTGGAGCACAAGTACTATAAGGAGCTGAGGGAGCTGGGGTTATTTAGCCTGGTGAAAATGAGGTCCAGGGAAGACCTTATTCCTTCTCCTGAACTACCCGAAAAGAGGTTGAAGCCAGGTTGGGGTCAATTTTTTTCCCAAGTAACAAGCAATAGAAAAAAAGAAATGGCCTCAAGTTGCACTAGGAGAAGTTTAGATTGAATAATACAAAAAATTTCTGCACCGAATAGTTATTGAGCATAGGAACAGGCTGCCTAGTGAAGTGGTTGAGTGATCATCCCTGGATATAATTAAAAGCCATGTAAAGGTGGCATTTAGGGACACATCTCATGGTAGACTTGGCAGTATTAGTTCTACAGGTCAACCCAGTGATCTTAAAAGTCTTTTCCAACCTAAATGATTCTATAATTCTATACTGCCAGGAATAGTTTTGCAGACAAATATGTCAACGTGAAAAGTAAGAGTCTGTTCTAAGAATTCACATAGTCTAGGGTTTAATGGGGTAACAGAGATATCACTTTAAATTCTGGTTTCATGATTCCAGTATTCATCACATATTTCCTCCTTATTCACAGGACCCTCCATGTTTGTGCTTTCTGTCAATACTCTCCTTGGGTCTGAGGAATCACCATGTTTGTACATAACTCTAATGGATGAAGATAGGAAAGCAGTTAGCCCAAGTAAAGCCTTAAAAATGAGTTTCCAGTTTTCTATTACCAACTAATGAAGTTCTTCTGAACAAAGGCCAGTCATGATCACTGTTTGTACCTCAACTTTCCTGAGGATCTTCACTCATCTTTTTTTTCTTTTCCATCCCATTATTTTGTGAAGCACTGCCATTTCTTTTGGATTTAGTTAGTATAAAAATTGCAAGTAGGCCAAACTGCCTGAGAAAAAATAGCTTTTATTCAGACATTAGTTATAAGCATGTAACAGAACATGAAGTTCTTCAATTCATCCTTCTGTCTTCAAAGTCAAGCTGTTGCATGTGAAAGTTCCAAATATCACATCTTCACACCAGACATAATTTACACTGGACAAACCAAAGCACCATTTTGGGTTTGGAACTCTAGGCACTTTACTGGCTTAACATACTAAAATAAATTTCTTAACTTCAGGAGTGCTTTGTGCTGTTTGGCTACTAGGCTCAGGAATCTGTTGCTTAAGCAGACTCACTCGCATCATGCCATCTGAGATTCCCTAAGGCAACCAAGATGTGTCAGTGAACCAGATGATCATTGTAGGCCCTTCCAACTGAAACAATAATTCTATTCTATTCTGTTCCGTTCTATTCTGTCACACTGACAGCATGACGGGTCTAAAAGGAGACCTTCACTGGAGGCAGGGGAGGACACACACACACAGCACCATATGCCTAATTTTTGCCAGTTGACTCTGTCCCAGGTGTCCCACAAGTCATGAATGTCTGACCTGGCTGTGTCCTGGTCTATTTGACCTGTTACATTTTGGGGCACAATCAGCTTTACTTGTTCCAGTTGTGGCCAGGTAACAAGCTTTCTGGGGCAAACAAGCAATGTTAGGCGCCTTATCTCCCCTGTTATGGAAGGTGGAGAAGGTATTGACTTAATTTCAGAGGTAGTCCTTTATGGCCTCAGAAAAACCTCACATGACTGCCTGCAGCCGTGGACTTCTATCAGAGATGTGCATGAAACACATTCCTAGCATTGTAACAGCTAATCTTAGTGACAGGAGACAGTACATTTCTTCAACTTTTGCTGTCTGCTCCTTCTTCTGTGAATCCCAAACACTTCTTAACATCACCTTCAAAAGCTGCAAGAATTCTAAATCTTATCTTTATATTAAACACAATACCTGCAGCAGGCAAACTGTTCGTGGGTTCATGGGTTATGAATCTGTACTGCATTAGACAGTCATACTGAAAATAATAGAGATTAGGGATTACAGGTTGACATCCAAATGCCATTCCTATTTACAGTCTTTAATATGTCCAATCTACTATGTCTGGGAGAGAGAGCATTAATAAGCATAACTCCTTATCCAGTTATCATATCTTGTAGTGCAAAGCTACACTTGCACAATTATAATAGCAGTTTAGAAGGAGTATATGTGGTTTAGAATGAGCAGAGTTCTTCCTTGGACAACACAAACAAATCAGTTTCTCCTGAGAGGTCATTTTTTTTGCATGCTGTCAAGAGAGTTCATTTGATTGACCTAGTTTATGTGTTTGCTGTAAATGACAGGCATTCCTAAATTCCTCAGGAATTCTGTTAGTTTCTCAGAGATCCACTTAAGATGTCAGTATTCATATTCTTCTCTAATTTCATTTAATTCCTGTAGCATTGCTTTGAAAAGACATTTCTTGTGTTTCAGTTTCATATGGAGGATAGTATTGTCTGTATTTCTGTAAAGGGTCAGAACCAATCTCCTTTGCTTGAGTTAAATAAGGGTCATCAAGGACATAAAGTGCATTAAAAGCTTCTACTGTCAGAAAAAGAGACTACTTTCTATTTGTATTTTTCCCATACCACCAGAATTCATTTCATGTGGATAAAGACAGAAGCTAAGGTGAAACTCTTTCATTTTTCCAGACAACTTCCAGTGGTAATAAAAATAGCCTGCCAAAGGTCCATTTGTTTCTATTGTCAGTAAAAATGGTTTTATCTCCTTGAACCATGAGAACAGTAAGGAAAACAAATACTTTTTCCATTCCAAAAATTCTGTAATGGAACACATTTGCCATTGCAACCACTGAAGGCAGATCATTCCAATCTGGCTTGTGGCTAGCCCTTGTTGACAGAGTATCCTTGAATATCTCTCTAAATATTGGTATTATATCTGATGAGGTTACAAGCTTCTGGTTTTAATGTTTTATTAAGTCAAATGTATTAAGTTCAGAGCTGTTAGTTTGCTGTGGAATGGTGTGCAGGCAAATGTATGGTTATCCCAGCTGCATTGTGACAAATGGAGTAAAAAAGTATAGGAAATGGGTCACAGGAGCACAATCAATAAACTAGTACTTTTTGTTTTATTTTTCACTCCCAGAGTCCTGTACTGCAAATACATTAAATTCCTAACTGCCTGACAGAGGATGGTATCAATCTGCATGTTAGTGCTTATTGATTAGCTTTGCTAGGATATGTGCTGCTAGCTGTAATAACCAAGAGCATTTCGAGTGAAATTGATCACATCAGTCCTAAAAGTTAGAACATTTTATTGGGAAGTCCACATGCAACCATCTGATTTAAAACTTTCTCGTTTCAAAATCAATATTCTCAGACCACAGCTGGAGGAGATTGTTTCTAATGGATTTTTTAAAGTTGTTTGCTACTAAGTACCAATACTAACATAGTACAAATGAATTTGAGGCCATGTTGATCATATTTATTTTATTATCTTTCTAAACAGCCCAAGATTTATCTGCATTACCAAACAATTTATCACAATAGAAGAAGATTAGTAGATCAAAGCAGTTAGTGCAGTGATAATCACATCTGCATGTTACAAGGTTTTGGATAGAGATGACTACATTCATAACCAAATGTTCCAAACATCCCTATGAGCTAAGGCTGTCCTAAGACCTATTCATCAGTTTTGTTCTTTGGGTTCCCATTACTGTGCTGAGTCCATCAGATACAGATCTCAAGTAGACTTTCTTGGTTAGTTTTCTCTGAAAGTGCTCTAGCTGACACACACCAGCATGGCTTTCCAAACTAAACCAGTGCAGCGAGTGATGGTATCAGACATTTCACTTCAGAACTGTCATGTCACTGCAAACCAAAATGTTAATTTAAATGGAGAAATCTCGCCTTTATTTTCTGCTTCATTTTTTTAATATAAAAATATAAAAAGAAAAGAGGAAGGAAAAAATAGATCTATAACCTTAATAAGGGAAAGAATCTGAATATAGTGTAAATAAGAGTTTTCTTTTATAAAGAAGTAAAAAACCCCACCTTCCCCTGTCAGAGCTACACAAGGAATCTAAATGCTTGCCCAGAGTTATCAAGCTGTGACCATATACCTACAAAACATGAAGCAGCTCTTGCTCAGTGCCACACACCACTGCATCATGAATAATAAGCATTGTTTTGGTATTGCTGTCTATATTACAAATACACAAAAAGGGAAAGAGAGGATGGCAGCTGCTGCTTGATTAAATATAGAAAAATATTTCTGGGAAAGGTTTGATGAGAGAGCACACTATCAGTGGAGGAAAAAAATAATGCCTGAATGCTCTATCAGAAATGCAAAGACAAGGCAGGAGCACTGAGCAAACCAAAAACTAAATAATGAATAGGCAATGGGGTATCAGTGAATATGCCAGCAGGTTACAAAGACTTCCACAGCATTACAGATTTCAAAATGGAACAGCAAACAGCAAAGGCTAATTAAAATTATATGCACCACTACTTGGATATTGCAAATTGTAAGCAGAATTTTAGATTCAGTCCGAGGTTCTTGAGCCATTCAATGGGCTCTGGGAAAACATGGAGCATTTCTTGTGCTCCTCCCAGAGAAAGGGTATAGCATTAAGTTGGTAGTAAGTTGGGTTACAGCCTAAGAGTCATTGCAGTGTAAGTAAGGTGAGTCAGTTCTTTTTCACAGAGGTATAAATATCTTCCACAGATTATCTGAATGTGGCTGTACATTCACCAGAATAGTTCAGGGAAGGGGAAACTGGCAGTTTTCTGATGCAGCTCCAAACAGGAGTTCCCTGTTTTGACCATCACAGGCCATGGCTACACTGGTTTAAAACAGCCTACACCAGGGAGATGGAGTCCCCAGGAGAAGAAGAATGTTTAATATTACAGATACAGAAAGTCCCACAGAAATATATTAATTATTATCACATTTAAACTGTATGGAGAACAAGTAATTCATTCAAGTAATTAATACACTAGATACACAAAGAAAACAGAAAATAAATTCTGGCAATAAACTGCAGCATTCTTGTAGCAAGTTCTATATGAAGGCTAGGATATCTCCTGAACATAATTTGCTTGGAAATAGTTAAGAACAATTCACCAACTACACTGTTGTCTCATATCTGTCATTCTGTTGTGAGGAAAAATATATAGAAATAATGAAGTGAGTGGGAAAAGGAGGTATTACTGCCAAACTTGGCTAAACTGCACTTAGTTACACTGCATATTTACATATATTTAAGATTGTTCTCATGTGCTTTCAGCTAAATTAAACATGACCTGCCTGCTCTGTACTATTGTTGCCAAAGCCAAGAATTACAGAAGTGAATGGGTACATCGCTTCATATTGCATAGCATTGAGTAGTTATAGATGCTTGGGACCATGACTAGGAATCAATTTACAAAGGAAGAATATCAGTTTAACCAGCCATAGGGGCTGTTAAAATTCAAGGAAATCCAAATGGATGCATAGGATTCCAGTGTATTAATGTGGAGACAGCTTTGAGGAATTTGCAACAGATAGCAATGACACCAAGTGTTACGATCAGCAACACCAGGGAAATAAATAGAAGTCTCTGGCAGAATTGCAGTTGACTGCAGTTCTTGGGACACTTGGGAAGAGATTCAGGTTTTCTAACTTCAGGCATTTCTAGAATGCATACACTTGACCTATTTTGGATATCTATATTAGGATGAAATGAATCATACATTGGAAGTTCTTTTCTTAAAACTGACTTTAAGAGAACCTGGATGAATTGCTTCAAGGATTAGGCCAGATGAACTGTACTGCCCTCCCAGGCACTCTGGCCTGAAGCAATGAATAAGAGCAACCTGGCAGGTGCTTGTGCATTACAAAACCACAGAATGATCTAAACAGCCATACATACTTGAGTTTCAGCAAAAAACTCCCAGAGCAAATTATGCAATAAAAATTAACAAATGCCAGGGGCTTTTTTAATGCTCTTTTTTTCTTTTTTCCAGCTGGGCCAGAGAATATACGCTATCAGTCTTTGAGAAATGTGGATGTAATGGAGAGACCCAATGTGTACTGAAAAGCAGACTTTCAGATCACCGACACCAGTGACATTTGCAAGATTTATCTAGAAATGGAAATTCTATGTGGCAAAAGCAAGTCAGTCATTAAAACTGGTAAGACTCAATTAGAATGCTGCAAAGAAGGAACAGAAGGGGAAGCTGTGTTTGGGAGGAAAACATTGCATTCTGGTAATTCAGTTAGCACAGATGCATGCTTGATATCAAGAGATACACTCACCTTAGAGCTTGTTGTCTTAGCTATTTGAATGTATGTTAATTAGTACAGATATCAGGGGTGGAAAATGTAATATGCATACTAAGACCAAAAACCACAGCAAGTGCACTTCAACTAGCTCTGCCAATTTTCTTGTAATAAACTGTGTGTTCAGATGTAAGTCACATGCTTTGGGCAATAATGGAACTCAACAAGGTAGAAGGGCATGCATGAAAGTCACAGACACTTTCATTCTCTAGGAACACAAGCCATATGCACCTAAGTGAAGCTGGATGAAACTTTTGTAACACTCAAATTTGATCAGCAGGATGCAAAAGAAACACTGAATAATGAGTGGCTGATACTGAATGGAGCCTACAAACTGCTGCAAGGTATGCACAAGGTTTGCTGTATAATAGAAAGCCTTATGAAAAAGCTCTCCCCAAATCAGAGGAAAATCAGCCTTACAGCTCTGATTCTTTTTCTTTGTCACATTTAGCTTCAGTAGGCTAGAGAGGTGACCTCCTCCCACAGGTGGAGCACTAGCTGTCACAGCATAATCCACCAGGGATCATGAATCAGATGTTTTAACTGCTGCAGTTTACAGCCAGTGAATTAACGTAAACTGCCATTGACTTTAGGTTATGTACCTAAACCAGATGTGAATTGTAGTAGCTAATGATTAAGCTGGTAGCATTTTCATCATTGCTGCATAGCACCCATTCTGCCCCTTCTGGCAAATCATAAAGAATATTCATCTAGATTCTCTTCCAACACTGAATCTAAAATCTAGGGAGAGTTGTTGGCTCCTTAGCTGCCAAACAACTTAATAAAATTTGAAAGTTGCTGTTCCTGTTATGCCCAAGATGCTATTGCTTTTATGAGGTGTAATAGAATATTAAGCAAGAAGTTTATGATATTCCTACTTAATTCTGTTATCTCAAGAAGCACAACAAAAGAGACATTACACCTGGCAGATTCTCAGCACAAGTTTATGTAATTCTTCTGCAAGAAACAGCTAAGCAGGGAAGAGGATTACTCATTGAGAGTAAGGGCTTCTCAAAGCTTAGGCAAAACTAGCTTCAATTCTCACACACAAATCTAGAAAACAGCATTTTGGTCTAAGGACTCTTAAAGCATATCTGACATCTCTGACACACTTGATCCAAGGTGTTAAACCACAGAGCTTTATCACAAGGAAAAGGAAAATGTAATAAACATTGGTGTGGGAACAATGGGTAATAAATCAAGACTCAATGAGACTAGAGGGCCTAATGTGGAAAACAAGGATACATAGTTGTGTGGATACAACTATAGCACATTATTTACCTCTGCTGTGCTGTACAAAGCCGTGTTCACAGAGCTACAGTCTCCTTAACACTTACCTGGCCTACTTGCTGGCCTGTAGCTGGACACTTTCAAAGCATCCTTCCAGTACTGTGACCTAGCCTCTCACCAGTGCCTGAATGCAGGTGGGCAGCTGTCACAGTCCCACTCCTCCCTAAAAAGCAGCCTCAGAAATCTCCAAATGGGGGCCAGACCTTAAAAAACATTGACACTGGTGGAGTTCATATGCCAGCTGAAGTGACTGATAGATATGTTATCAGGCAGGGAAGTCCTCACTTAGCTCTCTGCTTTAGGCTGCTGATGTGTGGTCTCATTTGTTTGCCATTCCTCCTGCTTTCACTCTTCCTGGTGTTCTCTGGGTAGTGCCCAGTGTTGTCCCTACCTTGACTCTGCCAGCGAGCATGCTGAGCTTTACTCACAATTTTCCTTTACTCTGTGCAGACTTCTGTGCAAGGGGTGTCTTGACACAGTTGAGCACTCTGACACAGTTTTGTCCTTCAGTTTCTTTAGCTTCCAGCATCTTGCAGAAGGAAATCCTCTGTTCATCAGGACTATTTGGAGATTTTCAGGCCAGCCTTTTCCCCATCAACCTGCAGCTGCTAACAGCATATCACTTGTTTTTCAAGAACATCAAATCACTGACTTTCCAGATTGTGTACAGAAATTAATTTCATGTGACTGAACCAACTGGGTGTAAGAGTACTGTAATCTGGAGAAAAGAATGAAGACCTAATAGACTGTAAGGGTCTTATTTCTTTCCTCTTTCTACATGCACACTGATCCTTACAGCCTCAATGGCTTGTCCAGCTTTACTGAAGTGGCTGACTGTCACATCAACAGTTTATAGCTCAGAAGTGGACTGTGAAAAATCACCCTGAAGCTGGTAATGTTTACTAATTACACCTTTGATGGGCAACATGTTGCAAAAAATCCCTCTATTATTTGTGTTATATTGTGAGAGACCATGGTATGCTCAATGCTTCCTTGACATGCTGCAGTCTTTACATTCACTGGGTATTATCACAGCATTCTTCCTAACTAAAGATGCCTAATAATTAAAGGTAAAAGTGTCCCCTTTATGCTGTCATGCTTCATATCCACTCAGGCCTAGGGCTTGTATCTATAGTCATCTTACTAAGTAATAATTCAGATGGCAATTCAGCACATAAATGGACTCCACAGCCCCCTAAATGTCCCTGTCTTTCTCCAGCAAGTAGGTGAGGTACAGAGAAAACTTTTTCACTTACAAAGCTCTAAGTCAAGAAGGATGAATCCAGGCCCAAATCAAGACACTGTGCACTGCTGCCCTGGACTCCCTATAAAGCACGTTTGCATCACAACTGCTGCACCCATCCAAGCTACAGCTACAAACGTCCCTGAACTTGTGAACTACACAGTAAAAACTTTACTAAAGGTTCATACTGAACTTTATCAAAGTACATACCAACAGCCACACAAAATGCATCACATACATGGAGTAGTCACAGTTCCCACTTTTCCACTCCAAGATTCACCTGGGTTGGACATTGAAGTGAATCCCAGGACAACCTTCCCTCTCACTTGCAGCACTTCCTTCAACTCTCTTCCTGCCTGAGACAGAGATTACATGAGTATAGCCTTTGGTTGTGAAATGCATCCTCAGCCTGGGAGTCATACTGGAGCTCTTTGTGAGTCACATGTGGCCCAGAAGGCTGTGAGGCCTTGTGCTATTCTGTAAATGTAGCAGCTGTGATTGACATAGAAAAATGAAGTAAAAACACATTTATTATACTTTCTGGGGTTTTTTTTTCCTCCCAGCTGAGATGGAAGCATCATTGGCTGCAGCCCAACAGCAGTAAAACTGTTCAACTTCTAACCTCACTAAAAAGTACTATCAAAATGGTATTAAGTCAATAGTGAATGCCTGAGCCTGTGAGAAGAAACAAAAAGTAGTTCATAGATACATGAGTGAGTTTATTGACAACTCTGGGACTTGCAATACCCTGACTTCAGAGTCTGAGCAGTGATAAATAGGCTGTCAGAGCGAACGGTTTGGGCACGAAAGAATAAAGAATATGCCAGGGCTACGGGGGGGGGGGCTATTTCATGTAACTGAAAGAAGAATCAGATGACCTGTCATAAGCTTTTAAATGTTTTATTACTGGGAACCACAAATTGGAATAGGGATTATCAAACCTCTGATAGACAATGTCATCCATCTATATTGTTTTACCACACATCCTTCAGTTTTAAACCAGGACTTTCACCCCAGTGTTACAATCTTGATCTCTCATACTTTTCTGCACCTTCTCAGAATCTCAGCCCTTCTTTTCTTCTCTTTCCACCCTTTACCCTACCTTCTCAACCCTGTGCTCCTTATCCTCCCAGGCCTGTCCTGCCCCACCACTTTATCTGGAAGCCACATGTAACCGGAGCATGTCAGGTTTCTCCTGTCCCAGGTATGACAGATCAGCTGATGGAAGGTGCCAGGCAGGCAGGGCAGCAAGGACCTTCAGCAGGTACATGAACAGTATGTTCCTCACTGGCTGGGGCAATAGAGTGTATCAAAAGTCTCCCTGGAGGATAGGGACAAGAACCAAAACACAAGAAAACTGAAGGCTTCTAAAGAGGTACTCTAATCCTCCTATGGCCACAATGAAATATACTGGGAAATACCAAGGGATAGACAGAGGAAGATTCATGTTTTCCTGGGTTTCAGAAAAGAGTCCTTAGGGATAAGACCTTCTTTTTCTTTCTGCTAGAATTTTGCATCTTTCGCTAACATCACTGGAAACTGAGCAATCAAAAACAAATCCAATTTATTAGCCAGATGTGAGACCTTCATTCTTGGCAGCTGACAGCTGAGAACTTGTACATGTACATTCACCTACTTAATTTTTAAGCAACACCATTGCAAACTAGCAAATTTGCCCTGACACTCAGTAATTTCTTTTGTCCATCTTCCCTCATCTCTACCTCAACAATGAGGGCAATTTGTTAATTGTTTTGTTTTGTTTTGTTTTTATTTCTTATTCTTTTAACCATCAGGAAGATGCTTTCAGAAAGCCATCTGGACTTATTCACTGCCAACACTCAACATGGTTTTAACAAGCCTTGTGTGGTTTTGACTTTAACACTTGTTTCCCTGTGCATAAAAGCCTATTTCCTTAGCTGTCACAGTTTGTCACTTCAATAAAGTTTCTCAGCTGGCTTTTAAGGAGGATGGTTTTTACTCTTACTTTCTTAAGCAACAAGTTAAATCTGAGCACAACAGCAACACTGATAATTATCTAAACTAGTAAATGTCCATTGTTTTGAGCATGAGTTTCCCTCTGAACAGAATCCTTCATAATAGATGCAGACATCTATAGAAATACTAAACTTTGAAAAATTATGCCAATCATACTTTATGGTTTAATGACAGCTTATATGAATGACTTTGAATCAAACAGGCTTCATTCACGGGGTGATTTAATGATCTTGCATCTCTACAAAGCTCACCTGGGACTGGAAAGTAAAGTCTGGTATTTTTCTTGCTCACAACATTACTAGCAGTGACAGTTCTTAGCAAGAAGGGGATTTCTACAAGACTGATGATAGATGTTGGAAAGGACTTCTGGGCGTTCTCATTGCTCTCCTGAGCAGTGGCAATAGCAATCTTCATTAATAATAGTAATACTGGAGAAGTAAAAATTAATTAATGTCATCATTTGGGTGCTGTTTGACAGGGAAGACAGAGTTGTTCTAACAGCTTCCAGCTGCCAGTCTTTCTAGGCTCTTCAGCTGAAGCTGTATTTTACCCACAGCTCTTGCACCATCTCTGCCCCTCAGTGAGGCAGTTCATTTGTTCTCCTGCCTGGAAGGTGTCCATGGAAAACAGGTCTGTGCTTCTGGGGGAGGAGGGAGGAGACAGGTGACAGGATGTGGGAAGAGGATGGGAAAAGGAAAAGAACAAGAGCTTATAGGATACAGCAGGAAAGACCACCCTGAGCAAATCTCTGGTCAATGCATCATACTACAGCCTTATTTTTTCCTTCCAGCTGGCAAGTTTTTTCATATTGTGCTTCGATTGTAAATGTTTTAATAGGGACTATTTCTTGTTAAGAAGATAATATTTTTCACTGAATGAATCTTGGAGCTGGAGTCAGATGTCCTGATTGTTATTGATGCTCTGGCCCTTTTGGCCCCACTTGCCAGACTTTAGGAAAATTATTTCATTTTCTTATGTTTCTGATTTCACCATGTCTATATTGTCTGTTTAAATCTGAGGTGTCCCAGGCAGAGACTGGAACAATTAATCCTGATCCTTGATTATTATCACCTAACCAAGGTGCTAATAAGTATATAGTACTTGTAAATAGTACACAGAAACATCAACAAAAATTCAGATGACAGAACAATCCCTACATCTTACACTGAATTAATAATAGGGTAAAGGAATGCAAAGAAAACCAAATAACTCCTCTATACCTGAGAAAGCTTTGCAGCAGAAACAAGAATAAGGCTACAGTGAAAATTCTAAATCTCTAAAGCAAACATCAAACAGGTGCTGTATTTCATTTTCTCATACACACTTTTCAGCCAGAATCTCACTTTAATCAGAAAGATTTTATAGTCCAGAGCTTTCTGCAAATCTCTGTTTAACGTAAATTTTAATACCTTTGATACATTTTGGCTGCCAGACTATTATTTACTTGATGCATCTCAAGCAAGTTTTAAATTATACTGTTAAAACAAAAACTATTTCAGATTTGATACACAGAAGAATGATTTTGTAAAACAACATTGTAGGAACCTGCAGTTACTGTCCATCATTTATTTCTCTGTATTCAGTTCTGTGCTCAGTTTATAGGTAAAATGATGGCTGGCTGGGTTTGCTAGAAGGACTTTGGCCTTGCTAATCATGGACCTGCAAAAACAGGCTGGACTTACATAGTATTATTACAGCAGATCCAAGGTAAGGTTGGAGGGAGAGCAGGGTAAATTAAGCTTTTAAGATTGATCTTTTCAGAAGCCTGTTTTACAGGGAAGTCATGTTAAAAAATGTGCCCAAGTGCTGGGGCATCAACTCCTACTATGAGAAAGAGGAGACAAAACTAAGAGAAAACAAAAAATAGTCACCTTAAAATTACTTGTCATCAACAGATAATATATATTCTGAGCCCAAAATTTGTGCTTTCTCTGCTTTAGGCTCAGACCCTGGTCTTCCTCTCACAGGGATTGAAACCAGATGATCTTTAAAGGCTCCTTCGTACCTAAAACATTTCATAATTCTATAAATAACTGTCTTGGGCATTGAATTACTGATAATGAAAGGCAGAAAAAGTATTAATGGAAAAGTGGATTTTAATGTGTGAGAATGTGAAACAAAGTATTGAATAATGAGAGTTTTCTGGTGTTTCTCTAGTTCTGCAATTAGATTGCTACAGCATGCACCTTGTCATATATTTAATTTAGAAATCAGACTATTAAATCAGCTAAAGTAAGAAGCTAAAGGAAATGAGCTCCTGTATCTGCCTCACAATACAGATTGTAAATGGAGAACCAGGAGGCTCATACTGCAGCATACCAACTTGGTACTGCTCCAGGTGTATCAGATCAGCTGGTGGGTGGGGCTGCATGAGCAGGGCAGGAAGGGCATTCAGTGGGCAGGTGTACCTTGCCTGTCTGAACAAGAAAGTGTATCAAAACTCTTCTGAGGGAGGACAAAGAAAAACACACAAAAAAGAAAGCTGCAGGTGATTAAATGGACTCTTTAATCCTCCTACAGCAAAATTTTTCTAAGGACACTTTGAAATTTACGGGAAGTTTCTCATAGTCATCTTTTATAATACATGGATGTGGGAAGAGTCACATTGCTCTGTCTTAAAAATCAGAGTTATTAGGGATAAGATTTTTTTCCTTTTTTTTTCAGATGTTTTACACCCATAGCTATCACTATTAGAAATGTGCTCATTAATAGCCAATGTATATATTAGTCAGCTATATACCCATTCCAAACCACGTGTAGTGAGTTGACAGTGGCTGGATGGCAGACACCCACTAAAGCCTCTCTCTCACTCCCCTCTGCAGCTGGACAGGGGAGAGAAAGTATAATAAAGGGTTCATGGCTTGAGATAGAGAGATTAATTGAATGTACTACTAAAAAAATCAGAGCAGGATAAGGAGAGGTAAAATGAGATCTTAAAAACACCTTCCCCCCCACCCCTCCCTCCCTCCCAGCTCTACTGCCTACCCCAGCAACCCAGGAGATGGGAATGGGGGATGAAGTCAGTTCATCACTATGTTTCTCCTGCTGCTCAGGGAGAAGAATCATTCCTCTTCTGCTCTGTGGGGTCCCTCCCACGGGAGAGAACTCTCCATGAACTTCTCCTATGTGGCTCTATCTCAGGAGCAGCAGCTCCCTGCAAACTGCTGCTACATGAGTTCATCCCAGGGGCAGCAGCACCCCTCAGACAGCCACAGCATGGGTCACTCTCCCACAGGTGCAGTCCTCCAAGAACACGCCGCTCTAGCGTGAGGTCCTCTCTCCACGGGTCTCCCACAAGACCTTGGCCTCCTCTAGGCACCCACCTGCTCCAGTGTGGGGTTCCTCCAGGGGCTGCAGGTGGATGTCTGTATGCCCATGGTCTTCCCTGGGCTGCAGGGGCACAGCTGCTTCACCGTGGTCCTTGCCACAGCCTGCAGAGGAATCTGAGTTCTGGTGCCTGGAGCACCTTCACCCCCTCCTCCTTCAGTGATCTTCGTGTGTGCATGGCTGTTCATCTCACGTATTCTCACTCCACTCTTCACTGGCTGCAATCACAAATGTGCAATAACATTTTTTTAACTCTTCTTAAGAATGTTACCACAGAGGCATTCCCAACACTTCAGGTTGGCCCAGCCTTGGCCACGGGCATGTCCATCTTTGGAGATTGGCTGTGTCAGACACGAAGGAAGCATCTGGCAGCTTCTCACAGACACCATTCCTGTAGCCCCCCTGCTGCCAAAGCCTGGCCATGCAAACCCAATAACCATGCCAGATATTGGGCCCTTGGGATCTGCTGGTCAGCTGGGTAACCACTCCATATCACGGCTAACTGCGGTGCAGATTGACCAGATCTGTGCATACTGAGCTAAATAAACCTCTGCTTCATTTGATTGGCTTATCTAGTCAATCTTCAATTTCTAAAGGTTTAAAATCCCTGTGTGGGATTAACATCATTGCTCAGTTTGAGGAGCAGAGAGTCCTGTAGCAATGTGGTTTAAGACGGCTCTGGCCTCATAGGCCTCATCACTTGCTTATAGACAACATTTATTTGGCACCATGTGATAACTGAACAGGAAACAAGACAAGCATTTAAAAAATCCCTGGGAAAAAAAAAAAAAAAGGAAGAGTTTTTTTACTTCTTAGTTTAGCCAGCATTCAAATTTATGCTTAAATTAGATACCTCAAAGTCTTTCATAATCTATAGAAAGCAAATGGCATTTCCAGGATGCATGTCATCTCATCTCGCTGAAATGTAGATGTGATCTAAAATAAAGCAGACAAATCAGACCCTGAAAGTGCCTATTTCTCTCCACTGACTATAAATGGAGCACAGGCTGGCTGGCTCAGATGGAGACGCCTACACTCTGGATGTCTAAAGATAGGTGAGATAAATCCTGCCATACATCTGTTGCTGTTTCTCATATGGATTTCCCCTCTTTGTTGCTCTTACACATGGGGTTTCAGTATAATATTGAAATGCCTGTAAATGTGTAGGTGAGGCATACACATATGTATGCAGTCTCTCTTGATCTCCATCTGCAAAAACAGTGGCTTGGGATACAAGGACCTTTTTTCTGGTGACATAGTTTATGAAGTTTGCATCTACTGAGCTGAATGCTGACATTTGTCAGTCAAATTGTACTTTAATATAATTTTGTAATGCTGAAAATCTTTCTTCCAAGAAGGATGAGTGAAATATTTTTGGTATATCAGCAGAGCCCTCCTGATATTGCCAGACAGAGAGCTCATTCTGCTGTAACTGTTGCCCAGCATTTCAAACTGTGTCTAGATGACCAGCTGGGACACACTCCTGTCTTTTTGAATAATGCTCCTCCAGCTGTCCAGATCAGGGACTGGGTAAGGAGTTCCCTGCAGTTCCCTGTCAGACATTGATGGCTAACAACAACATCATTGCCCCAGCATGAGGCAGGGATGTGGCTCAGGCCCGGGGAGCCAAGACTTCCCAAATCTGTGATGATTCCCTCTACCAAGGAATTTTACCAGACTTGTTTCTTCCTGCACTGAATAATGCTGAGACCTTCCTCTTCACCTCTTCCCAGAAAATGAGTGCTAGTTTTTTCCTCAATGCCTTAAGTGTTGTTAGTTCTGCTTAATACAAGCACACCTTCCTCTCTTCTTCCTATCTCTTTGCAAGCTTTAGTGTGGTAGGCACATCCTACTTTTCAGGAAATCCGGAATATGTCCAAAATGAATTAGAAATGGGGAAGTGGAACCAAGAGATTTGAAACCACAGAAACCTTTTATTAGAATCTGAAATGTGGTAATGTATTAGAGCATATCTCAGCTTTGTAGTGAAAAAAATATACACCATCACTACAGGATTTCAGCTTCCTTATAATTTATATCATTTATTTTCTAATATTAGGAGGCTTCCAAAATCTCCTGCTGTTTCTTGAATATCTGAGGCTGTAGTGCTCTGCGCTCTATTCTCTCTCTCCTTAATTTCTTATGCTGGCGCTCCAGACTGATCAAGAACTAAGCCTAAAGTTCTCTGTCTCTTATAGAGACAACATTGCCATGGCTGTTGTACATGGCTTGTTAGCTGGCCTCAGCAGCAAAACTGGGTAGTCCTAACAAGTTTTCATGCTTAGTTCTCCACAAAACTGGAATGTTTCCATGTGTTTCTTCTTTAAGTTCATGCCTGTGATCAGTGCCCAACTTTCTATCAATACCTATTATTTCTCTTATAAAGTTTTGGTAATGGCTCACACACACATTGAAAAGGAGCATTCTTTCTTTGTAGAATATCCTACAGATAATATTAATTTCTTTATTTTTCCAGACTAGTGGATACACAAGCAACATGGGAGTATTTCCATAGTACAAACACAGCATTTTTTCCTTCCTAGTCTGTAGCAACTCACTCCACAGAGACCATATTTCTTCAGGTCATCAGAAATGTTTCCACAAAATGCTGATGTTGATTTAATTCGTTTGGGGTTTTTTGTTTGTTTGTTCTTATATTTTATAACTTTGCTCACATGCAATCACCTATTTAACTGCATGATTTTCACAGTTTGGTGTCAACCTTTTTTAGGTAATAACATGTATTATTTTTGATATTTTTCTGCTGATTTCTCTTCTTGTACTGCTGTTTTCTGTTAAGAGGACATGAGTTTATTAACAGAAATTATAACTTAATAAGGGAATACAGTATTTCCCACTGTTGTGACAGCTACCATTATGCCAACCATTTGGCTATTCTTGGTAAACAGCTTGAAGTTGTCATTCAGTGCTTACTAGAGCATTTGTAAAAGCCAAGAAAGACTGAAAAAGAAAAATGTTACTTTCCAGGCTAGCAAAGAGGTAAATAGATGGAAGTGGCAGCCACCCTCCTCGTAAGCATATTATTTCAGACTTCTTGTCCATTAAGAGCCATTGCTGACCTATGACCAGTTCTGCAATGCTCTGAATTATTTCTGGGTAAAGAATGTTGAATTTATTACAAAAATAACATATTTGCTTGTCTTCCAAGAAACCTTATTTCTCCTTATAAAAGCTCAATATATTTTGAAACATAAAATCAATTGCCAAGTGGATTTTTTATCTCACACACTCACCTAGGTATATGCTTATATAATATGTAACCTATCATTTACATGTTATGTCAAGCTCTTTGCCCTCTGGGGCAAGAAAAACAAAAAGTGATGTCCTAAAAGGCAATGCAAGATATGTCTAACATCTGGCCTGCTCTGTGAGCTTGTTTCAGTAGCCTAGGACATGAACTGGTGGCTGTCTTTTCTCCTATCACACCAGCAGCTAACGTGGTTTCATCTTCATGACTGCACTGTAAATTCATTCAGACTTCACACACATAACCATGTTGGAGAGATGACATTGTGGAAGTGTTAATTGCCTGGTTGATTCATGGAAATTATTTGTTTTACATTGAGCCTCAGGAGAATCTGGGAACATAGACTGTCTCTTCTAATCTAAAATGACCTTACCAGAAGTTATATCTTTTCAAAGCTTATAAACTTTACATTTTGTTTCACACTGTTACCTTATCCTTTTTCCCTGGCAATTATCTTCCTTTATAGATGCCAGTAAAGCAAAATGAGACTGTATTTCATTTTTGAATATAAATATATGCAAACACATATACATCCATTTACACAAAGCTATATAAATCAGAATGCCTAAACTGAGGACGTTCCTTTATGTTTATTGATGTTGAACTTGAATGCCTTGCAGATCATGTGCAGAGAAATTTCTGACATATTTTGTTTCCTTGAAGAGGGAAATAATGTTTAATTGTTAAAATTGAAATGTTTTAGGCTTTACTAGATATGGATTTATGGTTTTTACACTGCAGATAGCCAACACAACAGAACCACACTCAAAAAATATTCTGCTTTGGAGCTATAAAGTGTTAGAGCTGACTTTCCCTGCTAGGTCATAAACCAGAATGAGTTATATGTTAGTAGCATACTTCTATTTACAGAACCAAAAAAAAAAAAAAAACAAGAAAAATATAGCAGAGTCAACTGTCAAGTAATGAAAACACACAGCTTACCTTTCCAGCTTAGAAAAAACTTCATGCTTTGTATGTGATCCCTTGTTGCAGCACTTGAACAATTTTACTTTAATTTTTTTGTTGTTTTTTTTTCAAATTTTTTGTAGCATACTGGTACACATTTTGTGGTGATGGATTAGGCAAATATCCTACGGAGCCTTCCAAATGGAACAAAGAAGACTGTGTTTGCAGAAGAGTTTACATGATAACCCAGGTGACATATCTGAGTCCATCAACCTTACATAGGTCTAGAGGAGCACAGGGTCCTTCTTAAAGAAACTACAGACAGGGATCAGGACGCAGCCCACTCAACCAAGTTCAAGCTTCTGAGTTCTAGACTTCTGCATCGGTAAAAGGGGAGACAGACAACGTCTGGCTTTGCCAAGAAGGATAAGGACTTGACTCTGAAGGACTGAGTGGTGTGAAAGAAGGCTTTATTCATTTCTTGTTCTTTTGAAATTAAAAATAGATCACAAGCCACTTATATTGGAGCTGTTGAGGTGTTTGACAGAAAACAAGGACAGCCTATGAAATTTTCCCTGAACAGAGTGCTGAGTGAATGCACTGGTTTATGTAGATGCTTCCTAGAAAGGACCATTGGAAAGGTGGAAGAGTACTGGCATGATGAAGGGTACACAATCTACTTGCAAATCACATTTTCAATGCTATCTTTCATTCCTGTCATATCCAGTGTTAATTCTTGCCCTAAGCAGTACCTTATGTTACTATAATAGACACAAATTTAAGAGACGTTCCCTTTTTTTAATTATGAATTTTGCCTGTTATGCTATGGCTTTGGTAGATTTTTATTTTGCTTCCTGCCTCATGTCTAAGTCTGAATATTACTGTGGTACACTGCTTCAGGGGAAAAATACAGTGATTTCTTCAACCCACACAACTGTGGATATGTGGCAAGCAGAATTCCAGCAGTAACCTAATGTTTAAAGCACTAGCCTAGCTTCAAACACTTGCTTTAAAATAAACTCCCTGTGGGCCCATGAAGAAGCTACTCAAATTCTCTGTAGTTCACTTTTCTTCAGTAAAATAACAAGTCCTTCTCCCTCAGTAGTAACCTGATGGAGAATCATATCACTAAAGCTAAAGGATGGTTAGGCATGAAGGTTAGAACGATCAGATTTTAGGCAGGTGTACGGTAAGGGGCAGCAGTTTCCATCCCAGAACAGGAGTCCATGTAAGCCTTAGAAGGAGAAGAATAGAACAGCTATTATATTAGACACTGCCGAAGCTTTTGCTGCCTTTTGCTGCCTTTTGCTTATAACATCTTCACTGCAGACATTTGTACCAAAGCCCAGATCTTGCACTGCTAGGTTATGCCATAGATTGGAGTTGATTCAGCCTTTGTGTGTGTACATGATTACAATACTTTGATATTTATGCACACAGCAAAATAGCAACATTTCATCTGAAAGAATATGATCAGCATCTGCAGACAGCTTCCTACAAAGTCTTGCAAAGTAGGTCAGTAAATCAAATCACTGATAACACACTGCTTTTCTATGGATTGTTGAAAGCAGGCAAAAATAACACCACTTAATATATTTGTACTTTTATTTCCTGTTTATGAAATCAGTTTGACAATCTAATTTCATTTTTTGCCAAATCATCCTAATCATCTAAGTTTACTAAAATCAAATTGTACCGTGTGAGATGATGCTTCTCAACATATCAGTAAACTGGGTTCTCTGCACCCTTACAAGCATTAGGGGGTTTATGCTTTTTTTTTTTCCTTATTTCCTGTAGAAATTACTGTCATGTTACAGAGGGGGAAAGGTTTACTATAAACACACTAGCTGAAAAATCATCAAGTTCAAAATTCATTGCCTTTCTTGGCATCTGTGAAGGTTTTGCTTGAGTTAAAAACAGACTCAGGCTCGCAGCTAAGGTGAGAAGAGGCAGCTCTGAAAGTCAGAGGTCTCAGCAAGATGACACCAGCCTAGAAAGCAAAGATTCCATATTTTACTGATTTCTTTTCTCCTTTCACCTACTATAATTGCAGCTTCAAATACATGTAAGAACATGTCAGCCTAAGGGAAGCTCTGGCTTTTGTGAAAAGTTGCCCTTAGTGAAATTGAGCATTTCATAAGATAAAGATTTGTAGGAAATAATCTTCCTCTTTAGTTTAAACCATTAATTCTTCCTGGGCTGAATAAAGGATTTCAGTTTTTCTCTTTTCCTATAACAGCCTTCACCAAGTATAAGGGGAAAATAATTCAGTGAAAAATTCACTGAAATAGTATGTTCTTTTATCTTTAGTCTATTCAAAAAATAACTTTTGTAAAACACCCAACATTTTGGGATGGGGTTTTGGGGGGTTGGGAAAACCAAGCAAAAATCTTACCTCTAGAAACTGAGACTTTTAAAGATATGTACATTTAGAGGGGCTTGTTCTAACACAGTATGCAGCCACCTTGTTTATGGATCTTTTTCTACTTCTCCTTATTTCCCTGAATTATTACCTCTTCTTATAGTCTCATGTACTGTAATTTTGTACTTTTTTAGTTGCCCCTTGTTCATGACAAAATGTTATTCACTTAGGATCTTCCTCCACTAAATATGATTTGTTTGCTTTGGAAGTAAGCAGATGTAATATAAGATAGAAAGAACTGGGAAATTTTGTTTAAGATTCTATGAATGTCAGAAGACTATACAGAGTAATAAATAATTTTTGTGAGTCATTTAATGCTGAAATATTTTATGTATCTTCAATGTAGTTCTTCCCTTGTGCTAAAAAATAGAAGAGATAAATAAATATTACAAAAACACAAGCAGAAATAAATAACAAGAAGCTATAATTGTTGATTTCTTTGCATGTCTATGGTTTGGTTTTTTCAGTTTGAGCAAGGAAGTGATTAAACTAAGAGTGTGTAAACTAGACAAAGCATAACAGCAAATCAGAGACCTACAAGGAACATCTGAAATTATACAATCCAGGGAAAGGCTGGGCAGAGCAGTCAGTAACAGACAAAACTGGGGGCCAGGAAAGAAATCAAAAATATACATGTCATTCCACAGCTGAAAATGGGAAAGGAAGGACAGCACAGGATGACCAAGCAACACGGAAAGAAGAGTGGACTATGGGAAGGTGAGACTCAGACTGAAGAAGTGAGCAGGTAGCCATGCTAACCAGTGAAAGGCAGCACATTTCCTGCTGGTTCAAGGGATCCACACCCCTCTCCAGATTACCAGCCTGTGAGTGCTCTTGGCTTGGTCCCACAGCCCTTACTTACAGTTTCCCTCCCACTGTTGCTGGTGATTGTCAAAGAATGAATGTGCAGTCTGGGAGAACACCACACTCTGGCATTGAAGAGAAGGCTGAGCATGATTTGGTTATGACAATTCAATGTTTGTACAGAGTGCTGCCTAGAGCAGGGTGGCTGCATGTACTGTGTGTACTGTCCAATCTAGGTAACACAGACAATAAGTAACCAGTAAGTACATCAAACATTACATGCTCAACAGAAAAAGTCATAAAGCACAATTAGCCTACTGTCCTTCTGTAATAAGCAGCACTCTTTGTCTGAGGGGCAGATTGGCACTGTAGTGTTCACCTAGCAAATAATACCAATGACAAGTAATTTAAATGACAATTCTCACATTGATATTTTGGTTTAAGCATTATTCCGGTTTCAGATCACTATTCCTAGGAGTATATAAGCAGAGTCTTGATAAGGGTCTGGAATTCTATGAGATCTTGCGTGGAAAAAAAAAGATAGAATCTCTATGTTGTTCAGATCTGATCCATTCCTTCAACTTCTTGTCTAGTAGATACTCTTTTGATTCCTCTGTTCTGTAACCACAAATCCATTCAGTGCAAGGAAAGCCAAAGAGCAAGAACATTATTCCTATTATTCAAAAAGGCAACCTGTTCTAGAGGAAGGTGTCCTACGGCAGAGGGATTGGAGCTAAATGATCTTTAAGGTTCCTTCCATTTTATGATTCTATTATTCTACATTTCAGTGTATGATACTTTCTCTTTAACTTTTTTTTTTTTGTGAAATTGATGCATACCTGATAGTTGGTTGCTGTTGATACCTCATTTTTATCTCTGATGTGGTTTTGCAGTGCATGCTAAGGCATCTACTCTGTTCCAACTCATTCATGTGTTTGTTATTTAATGCATGAGTTTGAGGAGATTTTGAGTAGCAGTTTAGGTGAAGTAACAGAGTAGTCTCAAGCCATTTACTCTTGACAGGGGTCTGCATTAAACAAAACACTCCCCATATTTGCTAGCTGGAAATCAGTCAAAAAATCTCATAAGGCAATGAGTCTGAACTTCCTTTTAGGTCAAGGTCTGTGTAGCTCGGTACGTCAAAACTCTCATTTTCTGCTATTCTTTCTCAAAGATAAAAAATACTTAATTTTTAGAACAAACAGACCTGTATCTTTCACTAAGCATTAACAAATAGAGATTGACATACCCTTACAAGGCTTTTATTTACTGGGACAAAGAATGCATTGAAATGCTATCCAGAAAATTACTACTGGGGGGAAAAAATCCAGTAATAACAGATTCGTAAAGTGATTTACAGAAATTAGGTTGCTGATATGTGTGCATTCTTGATGCTATCGTGTTCTAATATGATTGTGAACAATGTCAGGAACAATAAGGGAGGTTAAAGATGCATCAGCCAGCATAACACTGAACATAGGTTGCCTTGAACTGCACTGGTTGTTGTCTCTTTTCAGCGTAGTTGGACAATGATTCCTCCTCTATTTCTGACACGTTGCTAACCACTGCCCAAGTAAAAAGACCAGAAATCATTTCTGAATTAACTTTCAGTTGAACAAATGATGACTTCTGCATTTTATAGCAGCCTTTGTTCAGGAGGTAACTTCGTATGTGATTGCTTTCTTTGATACTGTGTTAAGACAGCACAAGGAACAGAAAGTCAGCCTTCTTACGATCCCCATCCAAAATTTCAAAACCAAAATTTTACCTAAAATACTGTCAAAACAAAATCTGAGCCTCATCCATTTTCCTTTTGAATCACTCACTGCACTCAATTTCTGCATAATCCTGACTTTCATTTCCATTTCCTTCAACTTCAGTTTCAGCCCATCACATGAGTAATGAGGAAGAGAGAAAAATCATTTGCCAGACTTTTTAAGGTTCAGGGGTTTGTAGTTGATTTTATCCTCAGGATAAATATTATGGATAACTTGAGTGAAACATGTGCATTATAGGTAGTTTTTTTCCCAAATCTGAGAAGAAAAGGGTAGAGGACTGAAAACATTCAATTTGGCCTTAAAGGAAAAAGAACAGTTCATCTCCATCTTCTCTGCTCAGATGGAAGTACACCACAGACCAAATCTGGACTGCAGACCATTAACTAGAGTGCAGTATATGAGATGTACCCTTCCCCTGAGTACTAAAAGCAGAACTTAATAAACACTTGTAAATTAAATTATAAATAATCTCTTCATGACCTTTCTCTGCGTTAAGTGAAAGTGATCTTTTATTTCAAAAACCCATGTGAGAAAGAAAGAATAAAATTGTATTTAATGGCAGAACAGTGTTAATATAGTGTGTATACATGTTCTGAGTATCTGCAGCCTTACAAAACAGCGGTCAGAGTAGGAGATATACCGTGTTGGACAGCTGGTTGATACAGCTATTATGAGGGTGGTTGATGAAGAATGGGAATGCTGAACAACACCAGATTTGCCTAGAAAAAGAAAAATCATAGGCAGAATATGGATGATTTGTCCAAAATTGTATGGTGATGGAAGGATAGAGCCATTTTAGTCACACTCAGTGTATCTACAAATGGCCATAATGAAATAGCAAAATTATCTAAACACGGTTGGATTTTAAACCCTGCAGCACTGAAAGTTCCCTTGCCATCAACCCCTATAAAAGAGCATTTGATATATTAGGAATAACATAGTGCTGAGGGTCCTGTGGCCTGATTCAGCTTTTCTTGTACCCAATGACATTTTGCAATGAAACACACCATTTTGGAAATTAATGGCAGGATGATTAGACACACTAACTTTAACTTCCTTAAACTTCTTGTCCCTGAAGGCATCCCATGTAGGTAACTATGAAGCAGCAGAAAACATATTTTCTACGTCTCTGCACATTCCTCTGGCTGTACTGGTCACAGTGGGAAAGCCTCTCTAAGAAGATGAACCTGACTCACACACATGTGGTTTAAGAGTGCTTTTCTTCTAAATACCTCTCCTAAGTCATATGAAGGTCCTTTTAATGAAAGAACAGGATTGGGACCAGGTAGTCCAAAATCTACCACGTTTTCCTTCCCCTCGGCCAAATAGCCTAGAGGTAAGGATAACCCATAAAACCATTTCCCTTCTGCCAGTTCTGGTCTGGATAGGACTATTCGTGCAACTTACTTTAATAATCAGATTCTGAACAACTAAGGAGGCTGTTTTACATGTGTAGTAAGTAGACAGAGAGGGCTACTCTAACAGCTGATGTAAGTATGCTCCACATTACTTCAGGCACTTACTTAAAAAATCACCCTGATCAGTGGAGAATTAAGCACCTGTTCTCCAGAAGGCTTGGATTGCAGGGTTTCAAAAGCTTTTTCTCAGAAATGTTTCTCTTCCTCTCCTCTCCTCTCCTCTCCTCTCCTCTCCTCTCCTCTCCTCTCCTCTCCTCTCCTCTCCTCT
>JAYDZK010000056.1:19476304-19495147 GCA_034509185.1 Euphonia xanthogaster | reverse complement strand
GGCACTGCATGGTGGTTTAGTGGTTTGGGGGTTACAGTGCTGGGTGGATGGTTGAACTGGATGCTCTCAAGGTCTCTGGCAGTCTTGGTGATTCTATGATAATTCTGTGGTATTTGTGCTCCTCTACTGTAATGTTTTCCACAATGACACTGGTTGAGGAAGCAGCTGAGAAACTGAGGCACAAGGGAAACACTGGCTGAGGCCAAGTGGGCAGGCAGTGCAGCCTGACCTCAGTGCAGTCAGCCAGCACTTCCCCAAAAGGCCCACATAGTTTCAGTGCTTGCTTCGTTCTCTATTTGTGTCCAGTGGTTAAGTTTGGAAGGTTACTTGTGCCATGACCAGCTCCCTAACTCCATCAGATCAGTGTTCACATCTTTTCTCCATACCCTAAATACTAAGTTCTGTTGTATGAAAAGGTCCTTTAAACTAAATATATTTGAAACTGCCTACAGTTGTTTTCATTTTCCATTCCTCCTGATTTCTCTGCCCTTCCTAACAATTTTTCTTTATTATTTTTCCAGTCTATATGGGTCCCTGCGATTGAATAATTATCCTGTCTTCATCCTGTGGGTTGTCTTCAAAATCACTCTGAATTTCACCCTGACAAAAAATCATCTTTTCTTCTCTTTTTTATGCTTCTGTCCTCTACTTTACCTTGTGTTGATTTGCTTTGACTTACTTTCTTTTTACATTTCAAGCTCCACAAGCAAGGATGATGTCGAGATGTGTAAAATGTATCATAATTGTATGAAGCCACATAAGAAATAGAAATAGAAAAAGGTTGCTTTTACAATCAAAATATGCACATGTTCTTTACTGTTTCCTATAAAAGAGAAATGAATAGATTTATGGCAAGACCTTCTGCCAGCACCTAACTGGTTCAATCTTTTCCTTCTCCCAGCTAAGCAGGCAGTAAACAGACATGGGAACTGCTTTTTTCAGAGGCAGAGTGAGGACAATGCCTTCGGGAGGAGGAGATCTGCACTAACTGACATATGACTTGGCTGAAAACCAAGACAAGAAATGTGCTGTTTTCAATTATGTTATTTTATTTCACTTTATTGTTATCAATGATAATCTTTGGAGGAGCAAGGGAACAGTTGCTGCCTGGTCCTCTTTGTTTGCCCAGTCATTCCACAAAATCCCCTTGCAGGATATTTTCCATGCAGAGACCCCACAGCACATCTGTTTCCAACATTTTAGTGGGAAAAGTTATTTTTAATATAAAGAGGGTATTAGCCACAACTTCATGGGTGGGATTGACAGATTGATTTTGAAGCTATCTTTTGAGAGTGACATTTATTAAGATTAATCCATGGGCCATTTTTCCCAATATGCACTTTTAAGCATCAAAACCAAGTGTGGTTGTGTTCCTACTTACAAATTTATGTCAACAGAACAAAGAGGACTTGAAATTTTGGTAAGTGAAAACTTTCTGGTGGACTGGCCACCTGTATATTTTCAGTGCCAGTGTATCTCAAATATCTGCATAAACAAATCTTAATTATTTTCCCTGAAGAATTTTTTTTTTTTTTTTGATCAAACAATGCTTCAGCACTTCTTACTTCAATCTAGATGATCCTTCATTAAGTTTCTAGGAGATAGTCCTTGAAATAGTGGTTGTCTGAAGTGGTAGAATTATCACATACTTTAAATGTCAGCTCTGCTGAAATTGTGCAATTAGATCATGACGGATGTGGCTTTCTGAAAACCAAGTCTAAAATTTAACCCTAAAAGAGTCTTAGCCCAAGAAATCCACACTACTGAAGAACACTGTGGAAGAATAAATCACTTACTGCAGAATGCACATATAATTGAACACTACAAAATTTACTTCTAAAGGGACGTAGAAAGTACCACTTGGAGTTGCAGAAAGTTTTGTTCCAGATTTCACTGTATGATCTATTCATCTGTTAAGCAAACAAAAATGTCTCCAGGCAGAGAATTCAAGTTCAAGTCCCTGGTATTTCTCAACAACAACCAGATGAAGCAAAACATTAAAGGCAGATCTGCGAATCTTCCTGTGAAATGCACAGGAATTAAAAAGCCTATTTGCCTGAAGGAATATTAAGTGAAAAAGCAACTGCAAGTCACACTACAAAACAATTGGGGCTGCAATCATGTGCTGTTTAACTGCTGTTAGGGAGCCTTGTTCACTCATAAGCCTGTTTTCTGGTATCCTAAGTGCTAGGTCAAAAACACTGAAGCCGCAGAATGCAAATGTCTGGATCAGAGTAAAGTTATTCAGCAGGCGGCTCAAATCAACTTGGAAAAAACAGTGGCTTTGTAGCAGTAGATACTGTAAGCCAGATATTATCTTTTCATGCTGCAGGCTCTGGTTTTCCCACTGCTGTCCATAAACATTTTACCCATTTTTTTCTGTGCCTTCCCTCTCACTTCACCAAAAGGCCATTTTCCCCATTTGTTTATTGTGTAATTTAAATGCAAATTCAGGATCAGTCTCTTGTCTTCTTAGATATTTACTAGAACTGGAACATTCATCTTTGATATGCACCATGTCACACCTGCAAATTTTGATTTTGCTGTAAAGTCTGGCACCTGATGGGGGTACCCAGCTGCAATAACTTCATTAGCCACAGCCCTAAGTTTTTGTCTTGCTATCAGCTATGATATTGCTACTTGCATACAGCTTCTGCCCATCACAGTCCAGATTGAAGTCAGGTGGGAGTACTGGATCTTCCAGCTTTCTAGGGAAGAAGAAATTATGATAATGCACAGCAGGAAGAATGCACTGTGGTCATGGGAAGTTCAGCAATCCATGTTGGTGAGCGCATGTAGAGCAGGGCAAAGCAATGAAAAAAGACAAGTGACCCAAGAGCATTTCCATCCTCCTTGCTGTGACAGCCTTGACTGAATCATAGCAGGACAAGGGCTAATTATAATTTCTATAGTTTTTGATACTACTGTGCATGTTGCTTGCAGAGCATTTTGGCTTCCCCGTCATGAAAAGGCAGTTTGCCACCAGCAGGGAAGAAGGGGTGTCCAGGAGAACTGCTGTGCACCACAGGAGAGCATGTGCCATACAGATGAAGTGGCATTTCAGTTCAACACCTTTACATTTCAGCAGCACATCTAAGATGATTCCACAAGCAAGAGCCAAAGTAGTCTGGCAACAGTCCTGCTAAGAAGTTCTCACCATGTGACCTTTACACCTTTTTTTTTTTTTTTAATCTGTATTGGGTCTTAAGCACTTTGCCTAAAGGGCTGTCTGGCATTAACAGCCATTCTCCCCCAGACCCCAGCTGGGCAGCCTGTACCGCTCTCCTGCCAGGGTGTCTCTGAGCAGGCTGCAGCAGATCTCCCTCCTTCGAGCCACCTGAGCTGGTCCCTCCAGCCATATGAGACTATGCAAGAGCAGAGAAGACAGAGAGTGCCCTGCATCTGTTCTGTTTTGCCAAGATCTTTAGTATCCACACTACCAAGTAAGGCTGAATGTTCATAGTTTGAGAGAGTTTTGCATGTTTTAGACACAGCAGTTGGCCGGCCCCTTTATATTACAGCATAATTTAATAACAGAAATGCTGTGATTATCCTGTCATGATCTTTAGAATCAATAGCTGCAAATCAAACTATTTGGACTTTTTCTCCTGGGCTGCAAAGGGATGATGACTCTGGGTACATGAAATATTGTAGGTTACCATTTATTTCTAAACCTACATTGGATTTTTTGTGAAAATCACAGCTTTAAAATGAAAAGCAAAGTATTGTAGCCCATCCATGTTTTTAACCTCTAAAGTAATGATTTGGCATTAATAATAAGCTTTGGGATGGTTAACTACATTTGGAAAGAAATGTAAAATATAACAGCTACCACAATCAAGTTAACTCAGCCACACTGTACACATATGACTCCTGTAATCATGAAGGGGTGCAAAAAAAGAGAGACTTGATCTCATTTCAGCAGGCTGGGTGCCTGGTGTGGCCCATGGCAGCCGAGCAGCTGAAGCACCAAGGCCTCTGGAGCAGTCCTGGACTGACTGCTACTTTCTCATTAGGGCACACAAAGACAGAAACGTTGCACATGAGCAACTGTTTAAAAAATGCAGTTGCTAATGGTGATCTAAGGCAGCACAGGAATCTGTGTCACAGCTTGGACCTGAAATTTAGCCTGTTGAGGTCTCTGCTCTCGGTACAAATTGGACTAAATTGTGTACCATCAAACACATTTTTATTTTTATTTTTATTTTTATTTTTATTTTTATTTTCTTTATTTTTATTTTTATTTTTTAATTTCCTCAGTTCTTTGCGTTTTGAGTCACAATATCTATATCATAATACCTGAAGCCCTGATAGTTTAATAACAGCATAAATTAATCACTGAGTTTTTCTATCAGGCTATCCTATCTGAAACAAATAAAAACCTATCTGAACAAATAATCTTTCAAGCATTAAGCTAAACAGAATAGAAATAGAAGGAAATACCTTGGAACTACTGCACAAGCTCCATTTTTATTGAAGCTAGTGATGTTTATAATGAGTAGATTTTCTTTTTAAAAGCACTAAAAAACATCCAAAAGATTGCTCAGACTAATTTCAAGAGGTCTAAATTTACAAAGACTCTACAGAAGCAAGCAGCACTAGAATCTACTCTTCAAAAAACCCCCAAAATACTAAACATTCCATGCAAATCTAATAGAAATGAGTCCTTCTTGCTGACCTGGAATTTCACAGATTTTTCCTCTTGCTGTCATTGTGCAATGCATTCTGTGAGGAAAAAAAAAGATTGATGGCGGGAGGGAGAGAGGAAGGCAGAGGAAACTTCAATGAAAATATTGAGAGTACTTCTTGGAACTAGTACTTGTGCATCCACATTGAAGTGAGTTTGTCCTATGAATGACAAGATAACTTTGAAAAGGTTTGTTATTCACTAAATGACAATACTCAGAAAATTAACGTCACTGCTGTACTGCTTTATGTTAGAAGAGCTCTCCATGACCTGAATTCTCTTTCTGGGCTTGATTTCATCTTCTAGTCTATAGAATCAGAGAATCATTTAGGTTGGAAAATACCACTAAGATTAAGTCCAACCCTTGAACCCGCATTTCCAAGTCCACCACTAAACCATGTCCCTAAACTCCTCATCTGCGCTTCTTATAAAGACCTTAGTGGTGATCCAACCACTTCCCTGGGCAGCCTGTTCCAATGCTTGACAACCCTTTCTGTGAAGAAGTTTTCTCTAATACCCAACTTAAATCTCCCTTGCTGTAACTTGAGGCCATTTCCCCTCATCCTATCACTTGTTACTTAGGAGAAGAGAACAAACCCCACTTCAGCACAACCTCGTTTCAAGTAGCTGCAGAGCTTGATAATGTCTCACTCAAGCCTTCTTTTCTCCAAGTTACACAACCTCAGCTCCCCCAGTTGCTCTTCACAAGACTTATGCTCTACACCCTAAGTATTACTGTGTGAAAGCATGTAAGAATATCTGACTTTATATATAATTTCTGTACCTAATCAGATATTAACTGGAATCTCCCTGCCTTGAGGAACTGGTTGTAGTTTTATTTTGCTGCTGTCAGTAGCTTGAATTGAGCCCAGGACTTACAGACTGAAACAAATGCCCACTCTCACAGAACCTGGAGAAGGCAACATGTTTTGGGTTCAAACTAAGCACAATTCCAGTCCAGCTTTCCTGCATCCAGAGGGAAGGTACACACTTGATGAGGATGCTCACTTAAAATATCGGTTCAGGACTACTGCTGCTGAAATCACTGAAAGTGATGACTATCTTCTGAGAGTAATCACATCTTTCTATGAAGTGAACAGATTTCATTCTAGCTCCTAACAGGCAAATACCAAAGTGATAAGAGAGGACACTGAAACACCCACTCAGCCCTGTGGGCAATGCCTGCCTGATGAAACTGGGATTGAAAGGACAAGGTGGTACAAAGTAGTTCAAAAAAGGGTTGCACCAGTTCAAACAGTAAGTTAAAAATGTTCCTTCACAAGGTTTCAAGTGATCGTCTTCTCATCACTTTAAATCTGTTTGTAAGATAGTGACTGGGTGATAATGAATGCTATGCACTTAACTGCACTTGCTGAATATATTGATTAATTGTGCACAACACTTTGAAGATAAAGCACTGTGTTGTTAATAAACACGGTCTAATGATTCTCTCCTGGTTTTTTTAGCACTCCTCTTACCTTGTCCAAGGTGTAAATACCTTACTGCAGCTACAGGCAGGCTGGCCAGCTGCACGGGCCACATGCTGATTTCAGCTGAAGGCTTTCACATCAATTGTTCTGTGGCTCTTCCCCTCCATTGCCAACACGCCGTGCTATCTTCTCTTGCTATTTCCTTGCTTGCTTCGGGGGCAGGATAAGGGAATTTCTATGATTCCTGGTGAAAAGGGCTCTGCAGCAGGCTGCCACTTCCCTCTGCCTAATACACAAAGAAAGCAGACAACAGGAGCACAACTGCTTTCACTAGCGGGTAAGAGTCTTTGAGTCGAACAAAATTACCTAACGAGAAGAAACACTAATTTCCTCTGCACTCTCCTCACACTGCCTCAAAGCAATGCTAGGGAGGCTTTTTTTTTTTTTTTTTTGAGAAAAGAAAGAACTTTTCCCGGCCACAGGAGTGTGACAGAAGAGGCTGCTGAAATCAGCTGTTAACACAGATTGATATGTTTTTCACACCTAAAAAGACCTTTTGTTTCGTTTTCTTTCTGGGACTCCTGCAGCACATGTTTTGAAAAGACAATGAATATTGCTTTCCTATGAAATTGCAGGCATGCACCACTTTAAAGGTATTCAGAATCAGGCAAAGCACCACAGGAAAACAAAGCAATGTGAACACTTAGCTGCTAACACTAGGTGTCAGTGAGAATTAAACCTTTTGTAGGGCACCCGTGTCAACCTCGCTTGGGTTAAGAGAGCTGCTCCATTAGGTGATGGAAACACAGAGCTCGTGGGAACTGACCCTGCCAACGATTATGCATGAGCTTCGTTTTAAACCCATGAAAACACTCCCATTTGGATTATCAATACGCAGGGAGCTAAGAACAGGCTGCAAACGTGGTCATGAGAGCAAGACCTGTGAGCAAGGCTCCTCTACCAGCCCCTCCACGGGACCAAGGCTGCAGAAATTCTCAGTGGGTCACATATCTCAAACATTCAGAGAGAAACAAGACTTTGGTTGTAGGCTGTTGCTGTTGTGAATACTCAAAGCAACTAAAAATGAAGCAAAACATCTCCTTCACTTTGTGTGATGCACACAACAGTATTTTGAAAAAAAATTATAAAAATCAGTCATCTCCACAGCTAATCCTATGGCTCTTTTTCACTGCCTAACACCATGACAGCAACCATATGAACCCTTTCCCATACCTGAAGCTTGCCTAAATCTCTCTTCTGTTTCAATCCCTTCATACTTACTAGCCTCATTGGCATCACATTTTTCCTTTATGACACCAATTTGGCTACTTCTATCTCTATACATTTTTTAAATAAAATTTCCAGGAAATCAATATTAAAAACAAACTCAAACTAGGACATGGTTCCAAATTTTTTATGGGGGAAGAGATAAAAATCCAAACCATCAGTTCATAAGCCTTATTTTCTTAGGAAAACATGGCAAATATAAGAATGTTTGTCAAACTACAAAAGCCGCTAAAGGATCGAGGAGCAGACATAGTAAATGAAGGGGTTGTTATTCTACCCTTCTTTGCCAAACTAGATTTAAATGGGTTCTACAGAAATACTTATCATAAGCTTGTAATACAGCCCTGTGATCCATGGCAGTAACCATTTTGAATAAGATGCTATTAACACACAGAAGTCATCTGTCTGTTGCAATTCCATCAAACTATTCCACTCTGAGGTCAAAAATGTTTTTCCCCTATCCATCTGCTCCAGTTTTGGAGATTCATTGAATAAAGAAGACAAAAATTCTAAATACTGAGCAAATCTATTTTAAGAAGTATATTTATCACAAATCTAATGTGTTGGATGACTAATAACATACATGTGTGCACTGCGCTTGCCAAAAAACATCAACATTTCCAAATAGTCACCACATTTACAATTAAAATAATGTATTTGCCAAATGTTTGGTTGTTTTTCTTTGTTTTATTCAAATGATGATTTCTCTTCTATTCCAAGTGGAGAACAAAATTTCCTGGGTATCAGAAGCAAAACATTAGAGAGAGATTTTAATGTCTGATAGAGCCCCATTCAGCTCTCAGCTATACAATATTGCTTAGATTATATCTGACTTGTCATTGTTGTAGGAGGCCTAACAGCATCCTAACAAGGAAAACTGAAATGAGACTTTAAATTTCACCTCTTACAAGTCTCTTGCTTGTCAGTTGCAATTGTCCAGCCATTTCTCATGTTGCTTGATTTCTGGCTTGTGCTGCCCCTCCTGCTGCCTCCATCCATTTGTAAGTGATGGAGGCAGGAGAGGAGGGTGGCAGCAGGAGTTCACACTCACAGCACTCTCATGCCCCATGCTAACTAGTGTGCAGGAAGCTGAATATGGGAATGTTCCTACTTACTGACTTCTTGACTTATTGACTTCTGCTCTGAGGTTGGGCCAGGGAGTGGAATCTTACAGAAAAATAGAAAAGCAGATGATCAAAGAAGGAAACTGCATTATCTCTTTGTGACAATCTCATTCTTAACCCTCCCACCTACTTCAAGTACAGACAGCTGCAACTTCAGCGGGATGTAAAAGTTGAAAGTCAAGTATTGTTAAAACCACAGATTTCAGAAGACAAAACACAAATGAAGAACCTAGTGATTGCTTCCCATTACTTTTTCCCCCTCTAACAGCAAAAAGGGATGTTGAGGCTTACCCAGTGGTTGATCTAGTGGTCTGCTGCCTGCATGTTCCATTCTCTCATCCTGTTCCAATCTCATTCCAATATGCCACTGTTAGCACCATCCTAGCAGGGTGATAAACCAGCTCAGGGAGCAATATCATCAGGCATTCTGGAAGCAGAATATATAGATCTCTTTTTCTTGTTTTCTGATTGTTGGCTCCCAAAAGAGGTTTATTTTATGGGATCAGATATGTACCAAACTGGACCAAGAGGCTGGGGAATTATTTGGTCAGAATCAGCGAAGGGGATGGGAACTATCAATCATTGAAGAAAAACTTAAACCAGCTTAGTTATAATGTGAAACCCCTCTTGAAGAAATTAATTGTCAAGGACGTGTTACAAGGGGAAGGACACTAAAACAGAGGGACTAGGTGTTCATTAATCATCATTTGCTACTTTCAGCATTCATTTCCTTACTTCCATGTATCAACAAACTGAGAGAACTGCTTGGGACAGGTGCCAAAGGCAGCAGAAATATAGTTAGAGTGAATATTTGGGAGACAGGAGATACAGATGCAGTTTCTGCTTTAGTATGCCTCTAGGTGAACAGTCTAAAGACTCAATATCCCTGCTTCAGGTTCTGAGCTGTTAGGTGAGAGATGGCTGCTGCAGGAATCACATCATTGGGTTAGGGTTGCATTAAGGGTATTTTGGTTTGGGCATTGGGCAGCTATGCAGGACTTGGCATAATTCCAGCATGCAAAAGAAGTATACCTTTTTGTCTAGTTAGATCTCCATGTTTGGCTCTTTTCTCTAATGGCGGTGAAGTTCATCATCCTGGACACTTATTTTGCTAGTTAAGTTATATTTTATTATTTTTATATAATTTTCTTTCTCGGTCAGCTAAAAAAGGAAGCTAAATGTAAACCAAAACAAATCCAACAAGACTAAATAACATCTTCGAGGTACTATAATATTGGTATAGGTCATCTAATTCTTGTAGATTTTACCATCACTAGAAGCATTGCATATGTAATAAGCAAACCCATAGACTGACAGGATCCAAGCTCCCCTTATCAGCATGGTTCAATTCTTCTCCATTTCAATGCACCATTCTCCCAAGGCCCTTTTAGCTCAGAATTCCAAGTTTCATATAATAGCAGTACAACTTGCAGAGCGACTGAGGCAATCTTTTCACTGTATTCACCACTGGCAAGGGCTCAGCTGAAGGATCAGGGCCACTGTTAAGAATCGTATTTCAGAGATGAAGCTGCCCAGTTACACGAACCAAAAAAATAATCAGAGAGCCTAGAAAATTCTGAAAATACATGAGAAGTTTGAATGAATGGTAGAGGAGAAGTGTAAAGAATTATGATTTAGAGAAGGCATAATCACAGTTTTCAAATGCATAAAGGGTTTTTGTGAAGAGACAAGAACAACCTACCTGCTTTAAGATCCTTGTTAACCTAAGGGGAAAAGTGTTTCAACTGCAGTAAGGAAGATTCAGATGGGATATTAGGATTACAATAACAGTTAAGAGGTAGACAGATGGCCTACAAAATGCTCAGACCTCCATCAATGGAGATTTTTAGGAGAACATAGAATCGTAGAATTATGGAATACTTTGGGTTGGAAGGCACCTTGTAAAACTCATCTAGTCTAACTCCCTGTAAAGAGCAGGGACATCTACAACTACATCAGATTGCTGAAAACCCTGTCCAGCCTGATTTGGGGTATATCCAGTGATGGAGCACTGACTACCTCTCTGGGTAGCCCGTACCAGTGTATCACCACCCTCATTGTAAGAAATTCCCTTTTATCTACTCTAAACCAATCCTCTTCTAGTTTAAAATCCTTACTTCTTGTTCTACAGTAACAAGCCAAATTAAAGTGTTTCTCTCCATCTTTCTTATAGGCTTCCTTCAGGTTCTGAAAGGCTGCAATAAGGTCACCCTGGAGCCATATCTTCTCCAGGCTGAACAGCCCTGCTCTCTCAGTCTTTTCCTAATGGGAAAGCCCTCTGATCAACACCATGCTCCTCCTCTGGGCAAACAAGTTAAAATTTACCTGTAGGTGTATGTGATACTGCTCCAAGTCAGGGCTATGTTCTAAATACCTCAGAGGTCCTTTCCAGCTGCCTGGGTCTGTGAACCTCCACGTGTGAGGTCACACAGTAGATGTGGTCCCAGGAGAAAATCCACAAGTTGCAGAGGGCCTTCTGCATCCAGTGGTGACTCTTTGTGTGACAAGTCTTGGGAGAAGGCACCACTCTGGATGAAGAGCTTCCTTGAAGGAAAGAAGCATTCAGAGCTATCAAAAAGGTGACCAAAATCCTGATTTGCCCATGCCACTGTGCAGGACAGTTCCTTAGTTGATGCGATGTGACTGAATTTTGTCCAGCTCTCACAAATTTTATACCAGGCTTTGCAGTCTGCTTTCTCAGAGGAGCACAGTTTATGCAAGAATTACTAGAATGAAATATAGCTGCAGCCTCAACTATTAATCACTTTGGAAATGAAACCCCAGGCTTTCTTGCACTGCATACAGGAAAGGAGTACAAGCACAGACTTGATGCATATACATGTATATATATACACACACACATAAAACAGATCCATTGGAAAAAGGAGCAACTGTGTTTTGTATTTGCAGAAACCTATACAAACCCTCACAATTCACTCCAGATTGCATCAGTTCCAGTTATGTGATGTGCCTGTGATAAACACAGGGTTTATTACATCCTGAGTTATTGTCCACAAGAAAATAACTTCATCTTCTAATAAATTAAAACATGAAAAAACCCAGCCATTTTTAAGACTGATGAAAAGAGGACATTGAGATTTTGCAATATCCTGATGAAGTAGAGCTGTTTACTGCAGACAAAAGACAGCAACTGCACTTTGGCTACTTCTTCATTGCATCTCTCTGAGGACAAACACCACTTTATTCTGGCCTGAGTCCAAGTGAACCAACCGTTTTCATCAAGAACATTTTTAGATACTCTGAGAGAGTGGCAAAGGCACTCCAAATGTGATTAATGGCAATGGGAGATCACATCAAAGGTTAATGCTTTTTCAGCTGTTTGCCACTGCTCTCAAACCAGAGATTTGGATGCATACTGGCCCACCTATTTCACCTGCACTTGCAGGGCAGTTTTCATGTGGCAGATGAAGATTGCACTGGAGTTCTGGGAGGCAAATGTAACTGAGATGTGCAGGGTAATTGAAAGTTTATTAGTCCTTTTTTGTGCTGTTATCTAAGCAAAATCCATTGAGTTGGATATCCCAGGCCTCAGTACAAACCTCATGATTTATGTATGCCAAAAGCTGCTTTCAAATACATTCATCCTTTTACCATCTCCCATGAGCATCAAAACGTCCAGTGTGTCTATCAGGATGCCATGTATTTATTTCCCATGTTGCTCACAAGGAAAAGCTGCTTTAGCAAAGCTACATGGGGTGGCAAGCAGTGTTAAGGAACAGAAGTTTCCTGTTCATTACCCCCACTCCATCTCCTCCTTTTGGCAGAAGCAGGTAAGATGTGATTTTTCTACCAATTTCATTGACATAAAAATAACCACTCCTAGAATCTGGGCTAATGAGCTAGAAATGTACAAGAACAAAAATTGCTCAACACCTTTAAGAGTGGACACTGAAATGCTGCTATTTGACATGCTGAGCTGCAACAATGGCACATGATTTATTGATTAGTTGCCATTACATGAGGGAAGCTTGACTAGTCATATAAAATACACATATTATCTTGGAAATCTTCCTTTGAATAAAAAGGTAAAATACAGCTTCTGTTGTAGTAGTCAATAGCTTAATTTTCCTTTTTAACTGGAGTGTCATTTGATGAATTCTGAAAGGTCTAAATATTTTTAAATTACAAATGCTTCTTTAATGCTGTTGTACCATCTTAAACTCTGATTATTTAGGCTGCATTCTAAACTACTATAGTTCAGACACACTTCAGCAGTATAAACATAAATTTTCTGCAATATATATTTGGAAAATACTAATCATGCAGTATTTGAGGTTACTGATGTAAAAAGATGCATTATTTCCAGCACAGAAGAGGTAAATCTGATTTTCCACTTTTGAACAGAATGCTGTAATCATGAACTCTTATTTGTAATTGTCTTCCCACAGCTTACATCTCCATAATAAAGTGAGTTGAAATATTAGTAGATAATGATATTATTTTTTATAAAAATCATATATTTTTTTTCTACAGCATAAATCGATTTATAGAAGCATGCATGGCAGCTAGCTGATCCCAACTCTTCAACCAGTTGAAGAATTACCTATACCACCAAGTGTAAGTATATTGGCTGTGGTTAAAATGAATGGCAGAGCAATGGTTTCAGTGTTTTGCTAGGCAGCTGCCTAAATCAAAATTGGACATGCTGGTTTGTCTGGTTTATATATATACAGATATGTGTGTAAGTGTGTATGTGAAGTGCTTATTTAAACAACATAAGAAGAAGGGAAGAAAGGGCAGGGGCAAATATTTGTTGTCAATATTTTATAATGATTTTCATTTTACCTACATTTTGAAATACCACTGAACTTCCTGATGAAAATTCTTAGAAATTTTCATTATTATAATTTTTAAATTAAATTTCTCAAAAAATTCAAGGTAGCTTTAAAAAATGCAAGCATTAACAATAGGAACCTCTTCATTTACCAAGCATCTCTTAACCAGGTTCACACACACCCAGGTGTGACTGGGGCAATGTCAGAACATCAAGTCTTGACTGCGACGGCTGCTACTTGCAATAGTTATGCATATGCATATAGCTACTGCACACATCCATATAAGGCTTTCTCTGGATTCCACATGGAAATTGTAACCAGTGCCTGCTGCTTTTTTATCTCATACCTTTGTGCAGCAATTCATACCGGTAAAAAGTATATGTAAAACTAAACAAAAGAAAAATTCTGACTGGGTAGAATTTTGCACAGGGGTAAACAAATGTATCAAGTGAAGGCTGGTTAGGAAATACCAAAACCCACTTGCCCTGGGTGGATCAAAGATTTTCTAGCATCAAAGGAAAAAAATGAAGGGATTTGCACAGTTAAACTTAGATTATTTCATCCCGAAACATTTTTTTTTCTGGATTGTTGGAAAATGGACACTGAGAAATCCATCAAGTAAAGAACAACCCTAGATGTTTACAAATTGATCTGCCATGTGAGCTTGGTGCAAAGGGCACAAAAATCAGGATGTGCACAGTGACATTTCACAAATCTAATAATAACACCTTAGATTTATCTGGCATTTTTATACAGAAAAAGTAGATCCCAGAGTGATTTATGGACTGTAAAAATATAAATATGTATATTTGGGTCATTTCAGTTGCTAGCAGAAGATGATGCAGTGCCCTATCCAAACCAGCGACATCAAATGGAGAGTGAAAAATCCTTGTAGATGCTTTGTTTGTATCTTTGCTGTGAGACTAAACCTATTCAGGTAGTATCCTATTCTTGTGCTTTTTGCTTTCTCATTATTGATAAAAATTTCATATAAAGGATGGTGGCAGCAGGAGTGCTGCGGCAGGCTGAATCTCAATGGTTGCCCAGTACAGCTGATGAATTGCTGCTTAATGAAGATTTTTTTTCCTTTCTTCCCCCTCCTCACCCTTCAGAAGAGAGCTGAGACATGGGACATCCCCAAGCAGGATGTAAAGAGGTTGATCAGACATGAGGGCATGCAGACAATCAAAACTGTCTGCACACGGAAAGTGCAATTTTCAAAACTTTATAAAGGATTTGATGCTCTTTTTTCGCTGTTTGGGTTGCTCCCAGGTTATCTCCATGACCACGGGGCAACGACCTTCCTTCCTAAAGACTGATAATCAATCATCTGACTGTTTATCTGCCCATCAGCCTCTCATAAAAATGTCAGAACACATTGGCTAGTCGCAAACAAATGAATAAAAGAGGTAGAAACCTCAAAGATAATTAAGTTCCTAGGGATTTGTGAGCATCAGCGACTAGAGACTCAAATTAGTGTTCCAACAGAGAGAGATGAAGGAGGAGTTGGGCTGCCAAGGGCTGTGCTTGGCAGCAGCCGCGGCCCCGGCAGCGCAGGCGGCCGCGCCGTGCGGGCAGCACGCGGCGCTCCGCACCCGCGGCAGCGCCCGCCCCGCGCCATCCCGGCGAGATGGCACATCGGACACGAAACAGGAACGGGAGACGAGCTAATCGCAGCGAGTGAGTCAGAGACGAAACCACAGGAAACCTGGCTTCATTAGTTCTGTTGATCATGGAGCAAGGTGGTTTTAATAATAACAGCTGAAAATTCGGCTCTTTTCTACAGGCCTTGAAGATCTCAGCAGTAGGAATGATACCGTGTATGGCTGGATCTTGGACAAAATTCAGAACCGACGGCACTGGGAAGAGAAGCAGGCAGGGAAGAGGCACAGGTGTCACCTTTGGTGTAAAAGAAAATAACATGATGAAAAAAAATAACAGGCAGAGGAAAAAATCAGGAGGATATACGTAACCACAAATGGGTGATAACAAAGAAAGGAGAGACAGACGGAATGCAGAGGAAGGAAAAAAAGAGGAAATTGAAATCTCGACTAGAGTTCTATTCAAACACAGCCCTGTCATCTGTGTCCTGATGCCGGAGAGGGAGGGAACAAAGCTTTCTGCCCTGAGCCACACCCTGTGCATGTGCATGACTGCAATAAAGATCCTCAGGAGTCCGGGAAGCTGTTAATCATTCAGTCCTTTACTTATTGCTCTTCTCTAAGCATCTCTACATTTAGGATATGATGTGACCTCTTTTCTTCTTTGTCTTGTTTGGTGGATGATGCTAAGGGAGGGAATTTCTCCTTCAGCCACAAATAGCAGGTTTTGATGTGCAGCTGTTTATCTGGGTTTGCTGGAGAATATCTCCCTGTATCACTTCTCCATGAATCAGAAGGATGGTGTGCTGGTTCCAAGACAAGGAAATGCAGAAGACCATCTTGTGAATTCCTTTCACCTTTGCAAGTGGGCCAGGTGCCAAATTCAGCATGGAATTCAGTAACCAGAGTGCTGTGGTGCACATTTGTGTCCCAGCTGGCAGAAGCATGGGCCAATATGCCACACTGCCACTTTAGTACATCCAAATGTGCCTGGCAGAACAGCAGCTTATGGAGGGTTAGCAGAGAAGACAGCTATCCTGGGGTGGGATGCTGTGTGGCCATCTCAAGATCCAGATCAGCTTCATAATCCCAGTCACACTTGGCAAGGTCAGGTGCACAGGAAAGGGATTGTTATGGACTGGATGAGGATTCAGCACAGCTTCACTTCACCAATTCTTCTTTTGAATTAAATAAACTGTTGCCATTGCTCTGGCTCTGTATATGTCCACAAGAAGGCTTCTTAAAAAAAAAAAACAAACCAACCAACCAAACAACAACAAAAAACAAACAAACAAAAACTTCTCATGAGACCAGAGCCACGGGAGCTGAACAGGAGCTGGAGGAAACTATACCAGCCAAAAGAAGCTGTGTTGTGAGCTGGGAGGGGGGCAAGGCTTAGAATTAACCTGAGTACAGCCACCTTGGGACAGCAAAAGTGCAGGAAGTACAGTCCTGGTCAGTGGTCATCAGATGAAGCAGATGTGGGCTTCTCCCCAGAGTAGAGAGAGCAGATCATTAGGTTTGGAGCAGGGAGGGTAGGGGGATGAATGACATAGATCCCAGCAAAAGGCCCTGGGGCAGAGTGTGATGGAAGGCAGAGATTCACAGCCCAGGGCACAAAGAGAGCTGCCAGGCTGGTAATTCCAGGGCATTCTGCCAAAACTTAGGGTACAACCTGGCCAGAAGCCCAGATGTTGAGAAAGCAGCCTGGAAAGTCAGGTGTTACCAAGCCCATTAGCAGCCTGTGAGCTTCTCCTTACTGGATTCCTCACAAGGATTGCAGGACGTGACTAACTCAATTTTCCTAGGGAAGTCCCATCTCTCTCTTCAGATTCCCTTTCTCCTTTCCAGTAAGTGAAGAGGTACAGAAGGGGAATCCAGACCTTCTGAAACACGAGAGTTATGCCAGAGCAGTTCTTTCTTATCTTGCAGTGACTAAGCCCAGTCAGGAGAAGGGCAGGAAGAAAGCCAATAAACAAGGACAAGGGCCTTCTGGTGGAGGTTAGCACAATAACAGCCAGACTGGCAAAATTCGGCCAGCACAGTCTGCCTCCCCTGGGCAATCCCAAAGGGATAACCACACAGAACTCTATTATGTTTGAATGGTCCCAACCCACTGTTAAGTCTGCAGTGGCACTTTGCGCAGACAGGGTCTGAAAGACACTTTTAACATCTTTTCCAAAAGCATAACTTTATCCTTGCCCAGGTTTTGGGGGATGATTTTTATTTATTTTTTATTTATTGCTGTTTTAAGATGCAAAGGTAACTTTTCAGCAACTTCCTGTTTGGGAAGCATGGAGTTTGGACCAGCTGGCTCCCAGTGTTTAAGTAGGGAGCACAACACACACAGCATTTAATGAAGCTGCACTCAAAGCGCTGAGAGCAGTTAATTAATTCCTCCTTGAAACATTGTTGATCCACATTTCACTGATGGAAAGTTACAAAGTATAAACATCCTGACCAAAGTTTACCTGAGCCATTATCCTGACACCCCTCCTTTTAATAGATAATCCCTACATTAGCTATAGTTGAGACAAATGTAACATCTGAATGTGGAGAGGATGATGCTACAGCACAGTGACGCTGTGCTCACAACAGGTGGGAAGTGGACTCTGCAATAACTCTGTTGATCTGTTGATAGGGGAAGGCATGAAAAATTTGCATACAGGCTTTTTAGTAGAATGCTTCAGCAGAGAGACAACCTGCAGAAATTGTGATTGCAGAGGATTTACCTAACAGGGATAAACCCTAGAGTAATTCAAGTTCAGTAAAAGTGATGCCAGTGACATATTCCGGGCCCCTCTTTGACGAGGGTCTGCAAGACGGGAGGAAACGTCTGGGTGCTCAGAGACTCTACTCAGGGGGTAAGGGGTGGGAATGCAATGTTCCTTCATGTTCAGGAGCGTCCTCAGAACACCGCCGGGATACGACAGGTACCCCAAGGCCATTAGGTACAGACCAGCAGGTAGACCCTTTCCCAGCGGTACCGCCGCCCCGCTGGAGAGCGCCGCGGAAGCCAAGCGCCGACCCCGGCCGCGGGCAGAGGCGGCCCGGCGGCAGTTCCCGGCAGTCCCGCCGCTCCCCGCTCTTCACCCCAAGGGCCCAGGGGCGGCCGGGGCTCGGTGCCCCTAGCGCTGGAGCTGCAGCCTCCGGCCCGGCCCCGGTCCGTCGGCGGGGCTGGGAGCGCCCCCGGTTCTCCGGGAGCACTCGGCCCCGCTGGCGGCCCCGCTGGCGGCCCCGCTTCGCCGAGCTGGCCTCTGGCTGGCTGGCGGGCAAAACAAAGCGGAGACAGCAAAAGCAAAAAGGGGAGAAAGTACAGCTCCTGCCGCCTCCCAGCCCTCTGCCTGGATCTCCCTGCATGAGACAGCGCTGCAAGCGGATCCTGACCGGGGGCAGGGGGTGGAGAGAGGAGGAGGAGGACGGACAGAGGGAGGGAGGGAGAAAGGGAGGGAGGGAAGGAGGGACGAACGGGAGCCTCTCTCCTTCCCTGGGCTGTTTTTTTCAGTTTCCTGTCTCGCATTGTGCTCACAGCGGATATGTGCTGCGCCTACAGGTGTGTCCCCTCCTCGCAGCTTTTCCCTGGCTCCCAAGCGTAGGCTCCGGCTGTCGGGGGGCGGAGGCGGATCGTGACCGCCATGTGATGATTATTTCTCTTGGGGCGCTTTCTCTCTCCTCTCGCTCTCTGCCTCCCCCTCCCTCGCTCCCCGCCGCTCCCGTCCTTCCTCTCGGAGGTGGCCGCAGCCGCTGCCGCCTTCGCGCTGACTCCGGCTGCAGTGGCTGCGGCGGCGGGGCCCGCCGGGAGCATGGGCGGCCGCCGGGGGCTGCCGTAGCGCCTCTGTCCAGCCCACCGCCACCCACCCCGGGCTGCCGGGGCCGCCGCTCCCGCTCGGGCAACTCGGACGGTCCGTGCCGTGGGCT